>JARACZ010000001.1:27847500-28447500 GCA_029255805.1 Keiferia lycopersicella
AAATTGATGCCAGAGAATACTAAACAAAAAGAAAATAAACTTTTAAGGAATTTCCAGGATTGCACCTCATTGGCATTGGAAACTTTTAAAATGATTACATACCGTTTTAGATTTTGTGTAAGTACTTACGTTGCAAATAATTATAGGACTCAAATACAAGGTGTAAATATATTAGCAAATATTTTAACATAGGTCGAAAAATATAAAAAAAATATTACCTCCTGTATGGATAGGTACCAAACGACCAAGTCAATTTGGGGTCCACATTTTTTTTATTTCGAACTATGTTTCCTAATGAACATGGTTCAGTTTTATGTGCTGATTTACGCCTTTTTAATTGAACCATTTTTTTTTGTGCCTTACTTACATGCTTGGTAATTAAATATAGATATGAATATTTGTATGTTTTAGGCCTTTACGATCGCATTTACTGTCTACTTCTGGATTTTCCTTATAATAGAAGCCATCGTTGTTGGATTGAAGACGGAAGTAAGTAGATACTTAAGTATTTTTAATGTTGTTATATCAACTTCAGTAGTGCCTAGCAGATATTATAGGACGACCGATGTGGCGCAGTGGAAGTGCGACTGCCTTTGACGCAGAAGGTCCCGGGTTCGATTCTCGTTGGGTCACTCACAAAGCTAATATTTATCACTTTGTGAATTTGTTCCCAGTCTGGTTAGGACCTTGCGGGCTGAACCACCCGATTGTCCGTAAGTAAGATGGTTCCGTGTTTCGGATGGCACGTTAAGCCGTAGGTCCCGGTTGCTGTCTATGATCACTTAGACGGCGGTCGTTACACAACCATGTCAGAAGCCTGCTACTTGTAGAAGGCGGTTGAAAAATTCTGACACTAGGGTTCATCGGGTCGTTGAACGACTCGGTGTCCCACACGAAAAGAGAGATAGGATACTCAAACGGATGAGCGTATAAAATAAAGCGCATCACTGGACCTCCTTTTATAGACTGATGAGATGACAAAGATAAGAAACCTGGGGAGGCCTACGTCCAGCAGTGAACAATGAACAAATAAGAACCGTGTTGCCAATCAAATAAAAATATTCACTTGGAATTACCCAAGTATAAATACCGAGGTGGACTCATACAAGGCTAGGAACTATGTATGTCTCTTAGGTTGTCTGGTAATAGAAAGAAATACCTAGCTATAAGACCGCCTATGTTGTACCCCTTGCTTTCTGTAATGACCATTTCCTGTTTTATGTACAAAATATGTTTATGCGATGTCAATAAATTTCGTTTCACTAATTTAGCTAAAATTTATTTCCAGTTCTATCCCCCGATAGCTGTAATAACCATTTGCATTTGGATACTCTACTACTATCTTCAGCTGACCATCTTAGCGATCACAGTCGATTGGTTTGAAAAACAAGTAAAAGGGACGAAGGAACTTTGCGTTTACTCATTATCTGTCTACTTTGAAGGTACCTCCTTTTTTAAATCCGTGTACCTACAGTCGGTGATCGTAACTTATGACAAATTCAGTTTTTAAAGTTTCGATTTTCTTGTGATCGTTACCAACAAGCCGGATAAAAATGATGATACACGTTCAGTAAATGTTACTGCACCTAGATAAATTAAGGTAATCACTATTGCTGAAAAATGCAATGGTCTCAGCAAATCGCAACCTTATATTTTGGATTGTTCATGTCATGAGTGACGCGGAGAGTACTATTTGTCAAAGCACATTCCTTGCAGGCAGCATTTCAAAGACGCTAGGGTTCATCGAGTTGTTGGACGACTTGGTGTCCCACACGAAAAGATGAAGAAGAAGTGGCATACATACAGACATTAGTAGAAAATTTTAAAATACTGTAAATTTTAAATTAATATTTCAATTAATATATTTAGCTGAAGCTCTACATACAATCAGTTTTTGCAGGACCCATGTTCAAGACAGCTAGAGCCGTCCTCCGTCTAGTGGAGGTTGAGAAGCCTGTGTTCTCAATATACGGTATATTCACAATCACCAGATCGCTGCCCATGAAGCTGATTGGCCAGATCACCAACAACGTCGTCATGCTGCTGCAGTTCACTCTGCCTACAGAGCCATAAGGCCGCCTCTGCAAGAGAATCTTCGGAAGTAAGCGATTCGGTCACGCGAAGTATTAAAAAAGGCTGTACATGCAGATAATGAGGCAGGGATACCTACGTAGTCGGTCCCAAAGTTCTGTCATATATGAAAATACTGATAAAATAAAAAGTACCAATCCGTTTTTTAAAATTTATATATCAATTAAAAATACAATTATCGAAGAATCAAAATAACATAAAACTATTCGAAATGACCTCCCTTGCTTTTAATAACGGCCATCAACCGCGGCGGCCAGTCGTCTATCGCAGCACGCACCATATCCATGTCGATTTCAGCGACTGCTTTAACTATGGCTGACTTCAGACTCTCCAAATTTTTATGGGGCTTAGCACAGACCTTGCTCTCTAAGACCTGCCAAATTTTATAGTCCAGAGGATTAAGGTCCGGACTGGAGGAAGGCCAATCTTCGTGTCTTATAAACTCAATGTTTTGACGTTCAAACCAGGCTTGAGTGGTCTTGGCTTTGTGAGCGGGCGCAGAATCCTGCTGGAACACAAAGTGATGTCCTGAAAATAGTGTGTTGGGCAGGTCTTTGACGTCCCGATCCAAAACCGTCTCTTAGTACACTTTTGCACTGGTTTTGACCCCCTTTTCGCAAAAATGAACCTCAGTTGGCCCATAGTAGGAGACTCCTAAACAGACCATGACTGAAGAGGGATGATGCCCATGTTGCACCCGCGGAACTTTGTTTCCTGCTTCTTCAGAGCTGGTAGCGTACACTCTATCGTTTTGTTTATTATACTTTTCTTCTATATCAAAAATTTTTTGTTCTGTAAAAAGTATATCGCGGTGCCGGTTTTTCGCGTACCGTTTTAACAACACCCGGGATCTTTTGAGTCTAATTTCTTTTAAACGGGCATTAAGTAAGTGCCCACTCTTTTTTTTGTATGCTCGCAGCTTAAGGTCTTCGTTTAAAACCTTTTTGACTGTTTATCTACTAACCTTCATCTGCAAAGCCATAAGTTTCTGTTTTCGGACAGGATTTCTTCGTAAGCGCGGCTCGATCGCTTTGATCACTGCTGGTGTTCTTGCGGAGCGAGGCCGGCCAGTTCTTTTCTTGTCCTCAACACTAGAGACTTCAGTGTACCTACTCATAGTACGATACACAAACCTAAGCGTTATTTTCAATTTTTTGAGCAACTTGAAAATGGTACTCGGCGAGTGCCCACAGCGATGCAACGTCAAAACTGCTATTCGGTTTTCTTTCAAAGTCCACTCCATCGTGAAAAATCGCGCCAAATGATCATTTATTGTTTTAAAATAATTGTGAAACATTCAAAAACGGAATGCAATAAAACTTTTCCAAATTCGTGTTCTAAATTCAAAAATAATATGCCAGTGACAGAACTTTGGGACCGACTACGTAAATTAGCATATCAGGGACCTTACAGAAATCTGCGTGTTTAATCCACGTAAAAGAAAGATGAATTCTCAATTTATCACGTTTTTGTAGTACCTACTAAACGCGTTTCTTTTCTTGTTTATGAAATCCTCTGACTATAAATGTTGTTTATAGTTTACTGTAATGTAAATATAATTATTCAGAAAGCTAACTATAATTTGTAGGGTACGTGCCTATAGTATCATTAATTATCTTTGTGACATCGTTACGGTAATGAAAACGAAGGCATTGACAGTTATTTTATTAATTAATAATAATTAATTACCTTACTATATTTGTATTATTTATTTGACCTACGTATGGATATACAGTCACGATAGGCCAAAGTGAACAGGTCAAATAAACCACACTTGACATTTATTCATATCAGAATTCAATATTCCTTAAAATAAATTCATATTTGAGAAAAAAGGCGATTTAAAGGACAGTGATAAAGACCATGAATTGAAGATATGAAAGAATGACAAGATAAGAGTAGAGATAGACTATAGACAAATACTACTCAATTAGATAATTAAAATGGATTCAAAACCGAGACAGAAGGAACCCGAGTATCTGTCCAAAGATATATTAGATGAACATTTTATCAAGTCATTTTCTAAAATGCTTACTCTTCAGACTATATTCGGCATTAGCCGTGTAGAAGCAAGAGATTTGTTCGTTACTGTTCCAACTGCTATCCAAAAGCTTTATTCAATACTTCTTATATCTGTGTCTACATTTATGTTTTCAATAAGTTTTTATGCTATACAAATCGTCTTTGAACGTAATAATCCCCTATACTATTTGTCTTTAAGTACTGTTATCATGAACATTACTTGCTATATTGCTCTTGCTGTATATGCACGTTTCGCAAATAACGAGAAGAATGTCAATTTATACATCGAAATGCAGAGAATCGATAGGCTAATGCGTATCGATCACAATAAGACCATTTACGGGGCAATGAAACTGATTACTGATTCCACTTTTTATGCCGTGCTGGGTGTCAATTTTACTGTTATTGTGTGTGTCTGTTTTGGAGATACGGATATTATGTTTATCTTTTTGGGGTTCATCTTACCTATGCTTACTTGTCCTGCTGAAGTGAGCTACAGTTCGAATTTGCTGTTACATTTCTATTTCCGAATTCAGTTTATAAATTCAATATTGGCTAACTTCGCCGAAGGGGAAAGCGTGGAAAAACGAGATTATTATCTTCTTCCAACTAAAAGTTTTATGAAAAATTTGGCTGCGGAATCACATGATTTTCAAACGAGTGAAACGGACGTGTACCTTAAGGAGATACTCGGATGTTATCAGAAATACCACGAACTTTATAGATTCCCGGTATATGAATACAATATACTAACTAAGCTACCATAAAAAAATACTCTGTATTACTTTATTCTTCACATGCGTCATATTTTTCTTTTAGATCGCGGTGTTTGTACTCACATTCTTCATAACCATTCCTATTTTTTGCCAGTCTCTAATTACTATAATGCAAATATACAAGCCAGACATGGTGAGTACCAGCTAGTACTGCAAAATCAATTCGCTACCTTGCCTGGAGATCTGGCAACTGTTGACGAAGACTTAGAGGGTATAATCAGGCTTCAACACGAAGTGCGGATGTGGCACTTTTGGAAAAGGCGAACAGATAAAAAGGACCAAATTTCGAGGTCTTAGCAGATGAAGCTTTGCCAAAACAAGTCCCTGAAATGATCCGGCTTTCAAAGCTGGGACAAGTGTTGCGAGTTGCAAGTGCATAATACAGAAGGCGATTGAAAAAAATCGGAGTCAAAAGTCTTTACCGAGATTCTGGGAAGGAGTCGTGGCAAAGCATCGAATGGTGTAACTGTCACATCGGTTCCAGACATTATCGCTGTTCATGTCACTGTTGAACTTTCGATGTATTGAAATTTTCCCTCCCGTCGACAAACGTCACAGCAGCGAAATGTCCCGCTTGAAATCGAAACTAGTAGCTAAATGTCACACTCGCGTAATGCCACATTCGCGTAATGCCACATTCGTGTAATATCACAATCCCGTATCGCGAAATCTCATTTCACAATTGAATTCAGAATATCTATTCTTTGGGAGCTTATTAAATCTGTTTCATACGTTTTCAGGAACTCACAGTCCAAATTTATGTGGTGGGGTGTTCCATGACGTTAAGTGCACTTCTTCAATTATTTGGTGTGTGTATGCGATGCGAAATATTCAAAAGAGAGGTTCAAGCAACGATAAATTATGCTGTAGCAATAATGGCCCGGAATGTAAAAGGTAGCAGATGTGCTAATCTAGGAATAATGCTTTTGTGAAAAGCTTTATGAGTTAAAAAATCGGGCATACAGGGTGTAAGAGACGGTGTAACAAAAACTTTGCAGGCGTGATCAGACCATGAAACTGAACAGCTTTTACTATGGGGGCTATGTTGGGAAACGAAAAAATTTTTTGGAGTTACCATACAACGTCAGTCAGCTGATCGGGAATTTTGTATGGGAGGTCGAAAACATTTTCACGTTTCCCAACATAGCCCCCATAGAAAAAGTTGTTCAGTTTGATGGCCTGATCACGCCTGCAAAGTTATCGTTACACCGTCTTTTACACCTGTATACTAATTCTATGTTCAGACAAAAAAATGATAGTTATGCACTTTTAATGCACTTTTACCGTATCGCGACTGTCACAGACGATGATTAAATCGTCTGTCACAGACGTGTGAGGCCAATGATGATGATGACCGTATCGCCACCATGATAGGAATTAATCGTTTAACTACTGTGTGATTCTGATTGAGTAAAGCCGAGTAGGTAAATATGTTTGCGAAATTAAATAATGACCAGACTGTTTCTGAAGAGATAACGAATAACAATAGTATTTGTGAGTCTGTATATAGTTGGTCCAATTTGACACCCCAATATGGACACCCTGGGGGTTCAGATTAGAATTAGACTAACCACCCTTTAATTTCAGGTTCGCTAAGGGACAAAGCAAAAAGGATGCAACGTATAGCAAATAAAAAATCTGCTGAATTTGTAATTTTCGACATCAGTTTAGGTGCTAAATTCTTTTTGGACTTTTTGAAAATTACTACAACATTGCTATTTACTATTCTCCAATTTAACTTCTTGTAATAAGCACATTTCACAAATTTAGGAGCCTTTGTTCTCTTTAGAATATTATGTGATTTTTATGTAGATAGGACACGGGTTTAATTTATGGCTTTCTAAAAAAACAAAAAAAGCCCTGCAATTCAATTGGAAAATGAAAATAGACGCACATATAATGAAAATAGGCGCATTTCATTAGAATATGTCTACTTTTGTTTGCAATAGAGATAATAATCTAAATGTACATTTCACTTATACCTACTCAGATAATTGTTCTTTTTGAATTGTGTCATTCATAAAAGTTCTTCGCATAAGTACACGTTTTGTTTTCTTAAATTTAGTGCAGTTCGTTGTGTGGGAAATCTTATTTTTAAACGACAATTTAATTACTTATAATTCGATAAATAATGAGCATGAAGAACACAGTTATAAAATTAATAAATATGAAGCCCAAAACTAAGCAAAAGCCGACTGAGTATCTCTCTAAAGATATGCTGGAGGACGATTTTATCAATATGTTCTCTCTAATGCTGACGATTCAAACTGTATTAGGCACAAGTCGTATAGAGGCCAAAGATAGATTTGTCACTTCTCCAACCTTTTACCACAAACTGTATACAATTTTCAATTTACTAGTGGCAGTAATCTTATGTGCATCATATTTTTTCACGGTCAGACCACTTTACGAAAACGATGTGTTATTTTATTTGACAATGGAGAACATGGTTTTGTACACGTCCTTCTACATAATTATCACGGTCCACTCGCGGTTCATGAACAATGACAGAAATGTAAAATTTTATATCAAAATGCAGAGAATTGACAGAATAATGCGAATTGATCGCAATTTCAGTGTTTACAAGATGATGAAAATCGTGAATACTTTTACTATTCAATTGTTGCTGTTGGTATACGTGATTTTGATTATGTGCGTCTGGTTTGGAAACTATAATACGTTGTATATTTATTTGGGATTAATGCTGCCTCTTTTATCATGCCCGGTCGAAGTGAACTATGGGTCCAATATGATCATGTATTTTTTCATTCGTTTACGTTTCATAAATGCTATATTAGTTAACGAAGTTGATGGAAAAGTGCAGGAAAATGTAAAATTTTGCGCAGCGACTGAAAGGGCTATGCGGTGTTTGGCTTCGCAAAATCATGATTTCAAAACAAGTGAGATAGATGTTTACTTAAAGGATATATTTGAATGCTATCAGGAGTTTAAAGAGCTCTACAGATTGCCGGTAACTGGACTGTAATTTTATTGAAATGTTGGCAGTATATTGTTGATAATATTACAATTATCTTACTATTTATGTTATTGCAGATCGCATTGTTCATACTAACTTTTTCTGCGTATATTCTGGCTGGATGCCAGATATTCATTTATTCATTATCAGTCAAAGTAAGTACCTAGTTTTTATTCCGGTTACTTATTCTAGATAATTTTAAGAAAAGCTCTAAGATAGAGAAACTAACCCAGAAGCCTAACGGATATCTAAAAATCTTGTCTGAAAACTATTCTGGTAGATGGTATTATACCTCGCATTATTAGCCAAGATACAGCTGCACGATTCGCAGCTCAATTCGCAGGCAACGATTGAGTCGAGTAGGCTCAGATGGTAGAGGCGTCGCTACTAATAGAGAAAGGTTTGAATCCTGTCTGCGGTATAAATTTTTGTTTTCTAGTGGGTCCCATATCACCTATTCACTATTATAAGTATAAAAGTGTGTTGTTTGGAACAATTCTACTCTTTCTACTACTTTCTACCCTTGAGTATCGTAAGATAAGTTGGTACTTGCATAGCTCAGAATAGCATCACCCTACTTCTACCCATTGGTGCTGTAAAAGGCAACAATAAGGGATAAATTCAGGAAATTAGAAGTATTGTCAGTATCTGCTGACAACTGACACAGCGTCCGCCTATGAGTGGTAAGTATGCCAAATACCCAGCAATGGACTGTTTTGGCTGCTATATGTTATCATGTTTTTTTTTCAGAGCTTCACAGATCAGGACTATACAGCTGCGTTTTCTTTAGTAGTTTTTGGATCGATTCAAGCATTGATGTTATGCGTTAGATGCGAACTGTTTAAAAGAGAAGTTCAAACTACCAAGAAACGTATCAATAAGATTATGTCTTCAAATCTTGAGGGTAAGTTAAATTTTCAAATATTTACACCTTTTTAGATGATTCTTCAACTTTCTTTTTCACCTTCTTAAATTAACAAAATAAAGACATGTTACTTTTTGCTGATCACTGTGCCAAGATTCCTGAACTAACAGAATTAAAAAAATACCCGAGCCTATGACACACTAGACCGCCCGATTGTCTGAAAAGGAAACACGTTTCTGCGCTTCGGAGGGCACGTTAACGGTCCCGGTCGCTGTCTATTATAAGGAGCCAAAGAACTTTTTCCTAGTTTAAAACAAACAACCATATACCTGTCCCATAAAAGAAACGATCGGTAAATGGCGGCTGATGTCATGCTTTCTCTCTCCCATTGTGGCTCTTACATAAACCAGGCGTTGATGCTTTCTCCCTCACACTTAGGTAACTGCCGCCATTTCCAGTTTCCATTTGTCCCCAAAAAGTCTGTCACTAGTGACATGAGTTTCTTTATCTGATGAGATTATAATTTTATTTACTTCCAGGGCCGGTTTGGGACAAATGCAAAAGAATGATCCGGGTAATAGAGCAAGCATCACCGGAGTTTCGTATTTACGATATCGATGTCGATGCTAATTTTATGATAAACTATTTCAGAACCATCACATCCTTAGTGCTTACTATCCTACAGTTTAATTATTTATCATAAGGAATTAATTGCCATGTGATGCTGGATTTGAAAGCATCACCCCATTTCTTTCCCGTGGGTATCGTAAGAGGCAACTGAGAGACTCGAGGGTTTCATGTGTATCACTAGACGATAGCTGACAACCTGTTACTATAGTGTTACACGACTTGTCTGAAACGACCCTCAAACATTTATCAGACGTGGCAACAACGACCCTAATTTTACGGTTGTTAACGCTCTGCCTATCCCGCGTGGATAAAGGCGTGATTTGTGTGTGTGGGTGTGTGGAGTTATTATAATGATCCGGGCTGATTTTCGTTGGCATCGTCAACGGCTTTATGCCGATACCGATGACAAAAACCATTGGAAAATTGGTATCAACTGTCAAAAACGCGTGGGCTTCAAAACTGTCAAAATTAAGACGATGAGGATGCCCATGAAAGTAAAGCATACCGTTTTTTTTGTAGTTTCCAAAAAATAGTAGAATGAGTGTTATTCAGTTTCTTGAACTTTACGTATAAGTCTTAAACTCGAAAATCGAATATGTTTCTGCATGGCTTGATAAAATTTTGACACCGCAATATGTCCTCTGCGACTAACTTCACTGCGAATAAGCTATGCATTCTTCCGTAGTGACATTGTGTGCGCATGAAACGGCAGAATATGTCGTGGCACGCATGTTAGCCAGGCTGATCTATCTAAGTTAGACCTAGTCCTAGTCATATTCAGATATAATAAAAATAGACTTTAACCCTTCAATTTCAAGCTAATTATCTACATATTACTTTGTCTATTTTAAGATATTCACATAAATAAAACATAATAAACTTGTAAACCTTTTTTATTAAACTATTAATTCTACAACAGACTTTACTTACGACTATATAAGAATGTATTTCATTGTCTACATTGTTTACAACAATAAAAGCATAACAACAGGAAAAAGCAGTTTATGAAAAAATGCGATATAAAAATACACTTCCCAGTAAAAGTACATTCATTCAGCTATCTAAAACTAAATAATAAAATATCATAATAATATGAAAAATATTGTTCAGGTGGCTGTAAGTGATAAAAAGTTCTACGATTCTTAAAAAGTTGAACTGTCTTTTACAAAATGTATCAATGCATTTATAAAGGGCGACTTAAATGCAGCTTTAATCTGAAATAATGGACTATACAGATACATTTTAATGTCTTGAGTATAAAATGAGGTAAAAAAAAAACTTACGCGCTTGTGTATTGTAAGAAACTGGCAATTCCACGAACGTCGATCAAATTTAAAACAAATTAATTATGTCGTACTCGTAAATAGGCAGGCGTTATTTGATAATTTTAGATAGCGATCATATTCTTACGGCCGTTAACGCTCTGCCTACCCCGCACGGGATAAAGGCGTGAAATATGTATGTTGACAAATAACTGGCTTTTCAGTACAAAAAATGAACTTATCTCGAATAATAAAAGCGAAGGACCGCCTTGAAGCCCAGTTCAGCCAGTGCCGGCTTGCAGGCGAAGCGAAGTTGACCATGCATGATCAACCTATCAGTGCGGCGATATTTTTATATTTGACAAGTATTTGGCCTTTTCTTTAAATTGCTGTTTAACAAGTATCCTTCATTACATAGTATAAAACAAAGTCACTTTTCGCGACTGTATGTAAGTATGTATGTATGCTTAAACCTTTAAATCCACGCAACGGATTTCGATGCAGTTTTTTTAATACATAAAGTGATTCAAGAAGGTTTATACATACATGCCGTCAAAACAACTAATTCTCACAGGAAAACGAGTCACAGCGGGTGTGCTACTCCCTAGCCGGACCACTATTTAGTACTCACTATCATCTTACTATTATTGTAAATACATGCTACCTTATGTCTACCGTTATCTCATTAGCATAAAATAAATAGTACCTCCAAGATTAATTAGCTAAAAATTATTGTTTGTGGTTCTGCCACGGAGTACTGCTCTACAGCCGGACCACCATCACATCTCCGAAAGTTCTTTATGAAGCCGATTTTTTGATATGCTGAATAATTGTACCGAAAGTCTACCTCAAGATATAGATGAAACAATTTAAATGTTTTCTCAAATTTGGAAGTTATTAGATAATACAAGTGCTCCAAATAGCACTATGTTGCTTGTAACATTTTATCAGGCACTTACCGTTTCTATGTTAAATTTTAAAATTGCGAAGAATCCCTTTACCTTTTGAGGATTATATTATAGTATAGCATAACAGGTCACGGGCACAGTGTGCGATCCACGAATGCCCCTCAAATTGAAGGGCAAGATTTATAAGACGGTGGTGAGACCTGTCGTCATGTATGGATCCGAGTGTTGGCCCACAAAGGTGACGGATGAAAGGCGAGTACATGTAGCTGAAATGAGAATGCTGAGATGGATGTGCGGTGTGACCAGGATGGATAAAATAAGGAACGAGTATATTAGAGGAAGTTTGAAAGTAGCGCCAGTGACAGAAAAGATGAGAGCTAGTCGTTTATCGTGGTATGGGCATGTTATGAGGAGGGATGAAAATCATGTGACGAAGAAAGTAATGAATATGAATGTGGATGGACGCAGAAGGAGAGGAAGGCCTAAAAAAGTTTGGATGGATTGTATAAAAGATGATATGAGCCAAAAAGGTGTAAACGAAGATTTGACTGCAGATAGAGATGAATGGAAGAGGAAGACATGTTGCGCCGACCCCAAATAAATTGGGATAAGGGCAGGCAGATGATGATTATGATCATAATAGCACAAAACTTTTGTCTCCTATTCGACGATCGGTAAGTTATCACGAATATTTGTTCAATAACGTAAAATATGCTAATTAAGAATAACGGAATCGGAGCCTAAACTTTAGTACTAAATTTAAAAAATTTAATACATAGGCAGAGCTAAAAAAACTACGAAGAGTATAATTACTGTGGATTTATTTGTATGAACATATATACGCTGAAACTTTGTTTTAAACATTTTGTGTCGCTGCGGAGCACGCCTCCCCAGCCGGACCACTTGTATTATCTAATAACTTGAAAATTTGAGAAAATATTTAAATTGTTTCATCTTTATCTTGAGGTAGACTTTCAGTACAATTATTCAGCATATCGAAAAATCGGCTTCATAAAGAAGTTTCGGAGGTGTGATGGTGGTCCGGCTGTAGAGCAGTACTCCGTGGCAGAACCACAAACAATGATTTTTAGCTAATTAATCTTGGAGGTACTATTTATTTTATGCTAATGAGGTAATGGTAGACATAAGGTAGCATGTGTTTACAATAATAGTAAGTGAGTACTAAATAGTGGTCCGGTTAGGGAGTAGCACACCACAGCGGACCGCTAGTTTCAGTATAAAACTTTGGACTTATCTCTAGTAAGCAAAA
Source organism: Keiferia lycopersicella (assembly GCA_029255805.1). Classification (NCBI taxonomy): domain Eukaryota; kingdom Metazoa; phylum Arthropoda; class Insecta; order Lepidoptera; family Gelechiidae; genus Keiferia; species Keiferia lycopersicella. The sequence continues at coordinate 27,860,302 of JARACZ010000001.1, forward strand.
CGCAGGTCTTCCTTGAAGCCGAGTTTGTCCAGGGCCGGCGTGCACGCGAAGTTGATCATAGGGGGGGGGCCGCACATGAGGAACAACACGTCGTCGCCGGGGGGGAACATGTGCGAGGAGATCATCTCGTCGTTGATGAAGCCCTGGCTGTATTTCCAGCCTAGAAACAATCATAATCACTCATTTAGAGTTGTAAGAAACTCGAGCTTTGTAGTCTTATTTAATAAACCTTGAGCCCTTTTTTAAACACTTGAATCTTAAATTTAGAACTTGGAGCCTTTTTTAAAACAACTTTAGTCCTACCAAAAAGAACTCAAAGACTAAGTCTAGAACTCATGACTAAGTCGTCTGAATCCATAGCTGTACTTTAAAGTTAAAATAGCGATTATCAGGTAGGTACCTACTTTCAATCAGATAAATTAACAAACATGCTGAGATACACCAACTGTTCATGACTCAGTCTAGCCCGAAGGACTCTTAAGACTCAAAAGACACGGACTTATGTGACTAACAAGTTCTAGTCATAAAACTCTACTCAAGTCTCGAAATAAAGACTAAACGACTTGAGTTTTTTACAACACTACGTTGGGCTGACGGTCCAAGTTGCTGTCTATGATTACTAAGACTGACACCAGTGTTAATCGGGGTCGTTAGACGACTCAGTGTCCCACATAAAAGAAGGTTGCATCCTCAAAAGGAAGAAAGCGTGTCTTTTTAGCGGGTGTTTGTATGTAATAACTTTATTGTACCAAACAAGAAGTAGTTACAAAAAACACTTAAATAAATCGTCGTGTGTCGTATTGTCAAGGGTCTAGAGTTTTATGTATGGTACCTATATCTTTCTTTGTGTATGTGTAATAATTATATGGGCTCACTTTTACAAATTACGCGCAATTTTAATATCAACTTCAAAGCGAAAATTGAAACTAACCTTCATTAGGCCTGTCCAGCGTGTACCAGACCTTGAACTGGTTGGGGAACTCTTGCGCATACTTCTCCAGCTCGGTCCTGCACAGGATGTCGTCCTCAGTTTGGTTGGCGAACAGCAGACACAGCTGGGTGCTGTCGTCGGCGTCGCTGCAGATGTGGCGGATCAGCTGCAGCATTGGGGTGACGCCGGTTCCACCTGGAAGCGAGGAGAATTTCTATTTACACTCGTTACACACACACAAACGCACGCACGCACCCACCCAAAAAGCACGCAAGCCCGCACTCACGCACGCACGCACGCACGCACGCACGCACGCACGCACACACACACACACACACACACACACACACACACACACACACACATACATCAATCACGCCTGTATCCCTTGCGGGGTAGAAGAGAGTTAACGACCGTAAAAACATATTAGAACAAAATTCCTTTTTATTTGGCTACGACATTTACTGAAAAACTCTTGTCTATATTATAGCGACATAGATAAGACAAAAACAGGTACCTGTACATAGGATAGGATGTACATCTCATATTTATGCTGATTGCTGAATAAGGTGAATCTCTGTTTGGATGTAGTGGAATGTTGCAACTGAATACTACACGATTAAAGTATCATGTGGCTGATTCCATTGTAGCCAAATCACTACGGATTATGATTGCGTAATACAAGCCTTAAAATTGATAAATAGCTGCCTTGAAATTATTACGCTAAGTGACTTATACAGGGTGTAAGAGACGGTGTAACGAAAACTTTGCAGGCGTGCTCAGACCATGAAATGGAACAACTTTTTGTATGGGGAAACGTTCTTTTTCGACCTTCCATACAAAATTCCCGATCAGTTCAGTGACTTTGTATGGGAACACGAAAAAATTTTTCGTTTCCCAACATAGCCTCCATAGAAAAAGTTGTTCAGTTTCATGGTCTGATCACGCCTGCAAAGTTTTTGTTACACCGTCCCTTACACCCCGTATTTATTTGGTGACTTTTGGCGCTAACCGAATACATACTACGTAGTCGGTCCCAAAGTTCTGTCATATATGAAAATACTGATAAAATAAAAAGTACCAATCCGTTTTTAAAAATTTATATATCAATTAAAAATACAATCATCGAAGAATCAAAATAACATAAAACTATTCGAAATGACCTCCCTTGCTTTTAACAACGGCCTTCAACCGCGGCGGCCAGTCGTCTATCGCAGCACGCACCATATCCATGTCGATTTCAGCGACTGCTTTAACTATGGCTGACTTCAGACTCTCCAAATTTTTATGGGGCTTAGCACAGACCTTGCTCTCTAAGACCTGCCAAATTTTATAGTCCAGAGGATTAAGGTCCGGACTGGAGAAAGGCCAATCTTCGTGTCTTATAAACTCAATGTTTTGACGTTCAAACCAGGCTTGAGTGGTCCTGGCTTTGTGAGCGGGCGCAGAATCCTGCTGGAATACAAAGTGATGTCCTGAAAATAGTGTGTTGGGCAGGTCTTTGACGTACCGATCCAAAACCGTCTCTTGGTACACTTTTGCACTGGTTTTGACCCCTTTTTCGCAAAAATGAACCTCAGTTGGCCCATAGTAGGAGACTCCTAACCAGACCATGACTGAAGAGGGATGATGCCCATGTTGCACCCGCGGAACTTTGTTTCCTGCTTCTTCAGAGCTGGTAGCGTACACTCTATCGTTTTGTTTATTATACTTTTCTTCTGTATCAAAAATTTTTTCGTCTGTAAAAAGTATATCGCGGTGCCGGTTTTTCGCGTACCGTTTTAACAACACCCGAGATCTTTTGAGTCTAATTTCTTTTAAACGGGCCTAATTTCTTTTAAAGTAAGTGCCCACTCTTTTTTTTGTATGCTCGCAGCTTAAGGTCTTCGTTTAAAACCTTTTTTGACTGTTTTTCTACTAACCTTCATCTGCAAAGCCATAAGTTTCTGTTTTCGGACAGGATTTCTTCGTATGCGCTCCTTGATCGCTTTGATCACTGCTGGTGTTCTGGCGGAGCGAGGCCGGCCAGTTCTTTTCTTGTCCTCAACACTAGAGACTTCAGTGTACCTAGTTATAGTACGATACCCAAACCTAAGCGTTATTTTAAATTTTTTGAGCAACTTGAAAATGGTACTCGGCGAGTGCCCACAGCGACGCAACGCCAAAACTGCTATTCGGTTTTCTTTCAAAGTCCACTCCATCGTGAAAAATCGCGCCAAATGATTATTTATTGTTTTAAAATAATTGTTAAACATTCAAAAACGGAATGCGATAAAACTTTTCCAAATCCGTGTTCTAAATTCAAAAATAATATGCCAGTGACAGAACTTTGGGACCGACTACGTACATATTATAATTACTTATTTTCATATTTGCGGAATACATACCAGCAATCATGTTGAGTTTCTTGGCCACAATCTTGGTTGGAGGGTCTTTTCTCATCTTCTTGATGAGGAAGGCGCCGTTGCCAGCATACTGCAGCCTGCCGGAAGGCCCGCGCACGTCGATGGTGTCTCCAAGCTTCATGCTCTCCAAGTGCTGGGACATTTTACCGCCGTCCGGGAATTTCGGATGGACGTTTTTGAAGTACACCTGGAATAGTAAGATAAAATGTTGTAAGATTATACCAAGATTTCTAAATGTATAGCGACATTGTTACTGAACAAATTTCTTGGGTGTTTCGTGGTAACGAGAACATGTTACGTGACCAAAATGGCGGCGATTTTTATAGACACTAGTGGGTGCCCGCGGCTCCGCCTGCGTGGAAGTCGGTTTTAATCCCGTAGCATCCCTACAGGATCATTTTTTTGGGATAACAACTGTTCTATGTGTCAATCCACGTTAATCCCTATCCGTGGGCTAAATTTCATGAAAATCAATTCAGTAGTTTACCACAGCCCGCTTGGTGCTAAAGAATAGTTTATCTAGTTTTCTGGCTTGTGCCAAATGGCATGTTTGTATAATACTTTGTAGGTAAAATGGTTCAATCAATACAAATAAGTGAATACTACCAATTTAGTACCAAGTTTTTCCCCTTGTTTCGTTTGTACTAACTTTGTAATATTGTTAATATCAATATCTAGTGTTTGATTAAAACACCAAGTATTCGAAATTACTATCTTGCAGACATTTCTACAAAATAGTAAACATGCTACCAAATTTATGTTACAAAACATTTGACACAGATTGAGGACCTACATTTGAAACAATTAGATGGCACAATATCATCAAAGTAAAGTAGCTTGGACATTGTATTAACATTTCGTATAAATGACTAATTGCTTAGCTCAGGGAGACAATACGTATAAGTTATGTTTGGCCTCATACATCTGTGACAAGACCACACACTGCGTTGCCTGGAACGCAATTATGGTTGCCACAGGGTTACCCACGACTTGCACCACCCTCTAGGCCCCCCTGGTTGACTCCACAGGACACTTATTCAACAACTTAATCTTACGGGAGTATGAGGCACAGCGGGTACAACCACTAGGCAGGCTCTATTGATAAATAAAAGATATGAACCAGGCATACCTTGATGACAAGGTCGACATAGCCTTTATCTTCATCGCTGGAGACAGGAGTGTACGCCCTGATCACCAGGTCATCATCGATTTTGGCTGTCAAGTGAATGTGCTGTCCGATGGGCAAGCCTGAAATGGAAAACGCAGGGTAAAAAATAAGCAAATATTCTTGACTGCCATATAAAGTTTTTTAAATATTTGCTGTTCATAGATCCTGTAGATAGATAAATACAATGGAACTATGAACTATTTTACATCTAAATAACTTATCAATAAATAATATGCCTATCTTGTTGGATAAAGATTATAAATGATAAAAGTTACATAAAATAATGATGTTTATCACTTTATGATGGTGTATTGATCATATATGAATTGTTAAGAAAAAGAAACTCATCATAACAAGAAAATGTATAAGTATGTGGTAAAAGAGTTATAATAAAAACTTATTAGTACCTGAATACGAGGTTATTTTTTATGCAAATTAATTTCATAAAGTTTAAATTAAATAAACAAAACCAAAAGAACTTGAAAACAAAAGTGAATCGTGTCCCTCTGAGTAAGAATTATGGTACTTGTTTTAAATAAAAAAATGTCTGTGTAGTATTTTATTAGATACTAAGAAACCTAAAATTATTATATCAAGATAACAGTAAAAATTCCAGTCTAATGATGATTAATGTATGACAATATAATCAATTTATAATTCCATAGTAAGTTTGATAAAAAAAGATCTTACTTATAATTTAATTTTAATACAAAAGGTGTAGGTCTGATTTTTAATAACTACCTATACCTACCTATTAGCAGCTGTACCTTTCTATTGATTGTTTTCTCATGGACCTTGAACTTGACACCAGTCATAAAAGCAAAGTTATGTTGAATAATGAAAAATGTTGGTTTAAAAACATAATTAGAATTACACTTTCAAATTTAAGCAGCTCTCTAAATTATTAATAATCAATAGTAATATTATGTAAATAGACTGCTTCTTTATAATGTTTACATACTTTAGTAAACACACCTTTATTGAGACACATTGTTTATGGTCGAGAGAGCGACTGTCTGGCCGGTTTTTACTAATACATGCATACATAAATCACGCCTTTGTCCCTTACGGGGTAGGCAGAGCGTTAACGATCGTAAAATTACGGTCTGCATCGCCACGTCTGACAAGTATTGAGGGCCCTTTTAGATGATTCATGTATCACTGTAGTGACAGGTTGTCAGCCTGTCGCCTAAAATTGTAACACACATGAAACCCTCGAGTCCCATAGTTGCCTTTTACAACACCCGCGGGAAGAAGACTTTTACTAATAAAACGTTTTAAATAAGATTTGACCTGACCTGATATAACAAAGGGTGATATAATGAAGCAGTTATAATAATTATCCCAACAACCCGTTTAAGCAATAACTATGTACGATTATTTAGTTCCTATAGAATAGAACAATTGTTGCTTAGTTTTTTTATTAGTTTAAATATATCTACTTACCGAGCACATGTTCTGAAGAAGGCAGTCCAAACCGGAACCTTCTTGTATCATGTGTCAGTTCCTCTCTCTCGATAAGGGGCAGGGCGTATTTGGTGTTGGGGTCTTTCAGTGTTATTGGGGCTTTGCTCCCTCCCTTCTTCTTTCTACCGCATAGCCATTGGGCCACTACTGTTGTTAGTGCTACCACTGTACCAGCACCAATCAAGATCGGTAGAACCTGTAAAGATAGATAATGAATGAAATGCTAGATGAGATCGGTAGATCTTTTTATCTTTTTTATCTATATCAGTTTTTTTATGTAACCAGTTCAATGTCCGGAATATGAGTAAGAAAGTAAAAAAAACACCATTAAACAAAGGAATTACATACTTCCAGAAAAAAAAATAGTTTCAAAAATATTTTATGCTGAAGAAGGCATGTATGTGTCTGATTAACAAAAAAACACTTAGTTTTTCAAAGAAAATAGCTCCTTTTGCATAGAAATTCCTACCGACAATGTTTAGATAAACATAATTTATGTAAAGCTCATGCACATAACTAAATGCCTACTATCATAATACATTAAAAATTAAACAAATTAATATTCAAATTAAATATAAATCCTAAATTTTATATCATACACTCCGACTGCTAATCAAACTCAAGCTTGGACGAACATAAGTCAACAAATGGAATGGTTATTTGAAGGTGACTGATAAGGAATATAATGGCCATATATGATGCAGATCATTTGAATTACCACACATTCCAACATGCTTAGACCATTACAAGCCTAAATTACAATGCCTACAGTGGAACAGCAGCATCACTAGTTTAATACAACCAAATTTAATGGTACAAAACCTAACCAAAAACAATACCTACTGGCAAGTTTTCGAAAAACTCAGTAAGAGCTACTTGTAGGCCACTCATCTTGCCTCACTATGTCTGAGTTACTGGCAAGTTACTGGACTGTATCAAATAGTGACGAGAGAGCTAATTATCGGAAAGAATCACTGCATTTCACAATTATCACGACCACGCACGCGAACACACACTTTGCAACTGGGAACTGTCAGATTTCATTGAACAAAACTGACAAAGTGGGGTCCCAGCCTTGACCCCTACGATTTCTCAAAAGTGACTCCGTAAGAGTGACGCTGCAAAAATGGTAATTTTATTGAAATAAAATATGAGTAACAAACCATTATTGTAGACTTTCGTACCCACCGAGCCCGATCAAACGATTAGAAAATTATATACCGGAATTCGTGATGATACCGCATATTATCAAAGCGATTATCAGTTTTATGATAAGAATTCAATATAAAAGGTATCGGTCGTGAAGATCTAAACAAAACATGGAAATCCCGCTAACATATTGGAAACATAACCTCAAAACTGACTATGAACATAGTCGCCACAATTACGCTATATTATTGAAAATGATACTTACAATTTTGTAATTTATATCGTACGGCATGTTTCTTGCAGTTTATTTGAGAATCAGCAAGGGAAGCACTGTATAATCCCACTGAACAATCACAAGTTTTCTGGTGATGTAATCTGTCTTTTACTTCTGATAACAGGTTCTGCAGATCGTTGGAATTGGAACGCACAGAATGTGAGTGAACTGTACCAGCGGCGCAAGACAACGAGAATTATTTTAGATTCTTACACAATTTGTGTCGTTTACCTTTCACTCGCTGTTTTGGTAAATGACAAGCGCGTGTAATGTATTTTTAGAATTTTAACAGAAGGATATAGATTTTAAAATACCTAAGTATAGAAACGGTATTGTAGATCTATTGATTTTATAAACTAATTTAATACTGAAAATAATATTTTTAGTGTTTGCAACGCAAGTACCATTGAGAAATCTTTGCACAAGCTGAAGTAAAAATAGGTTTTCAATTTTAGCGCCTTACAATAGTGTTGACAGATGTATTTTTCCCTGTTACCTGATTGGTCGCAGCTGTTGAAGGTAGCCAATAAGCTTAGTGCTTGGTTATTGGCTACCACATTGGCTACTATTTTATAGTGCTGTCCTCTCTCGAATATCTATGATACTAGTTTTAATTTTTAGCGTATCCGCTTCTTAGTGGTACTCATCACAGACCAGAGATATCATGCGCGCGCAGGTGCTACGTACGACGCAAATTTCATTTTTTCTCTGCAAGATGAGATTAGTAGAATCGTGATCTGAGGAGATGGCCGAGATGGACTATCCATAAAAATAAAGATGAAATGGTCATGGACCAACATAGTGAGTGATACCCGATTCTTCTGAATCGACCCTCAAATATTTGTCGGCGATAGCGACCGTGTTTTTAGGGCTATTGACGCTCTGCCTACGCCGCAAGGGATAAAGGCGTGATATGGCTGATTGTAGGTATGTGTGTGAAATGGCAAGTTTATCGAAAAGGAATAGTAACTAAAGTAGGTAGTTACATTAAAATAAAAAACTTAATCAAAATATTTTTATTTTGTACTTCAACGCTTCGGCGTCATCGGTACTTATTGAAAAACTTAACAAAAATAACACATTTCTGTTTTAATTTACGTAAGTTGGTGCTATCGGCAACAGCTCGATTTACCCGTTACAAATTACATAATAAGCTTTTTAGGCTGATAGCAACGCTTGTCCAAACTACGTGGCGCTAGTTCAGATTGAGGGATCATCTTTCAAGTTCAGTCCACAAAATAAAAAGCATTTTTATTATTAAGCCCTATTTATTGGGATTTTAATGCGCCATAGTGCTTTATTATTCTCATAAATAAAAACTAGCGGCCTGCCCAGCGGTTGCGCCCGGTGTAACTCGTTTTCCCGTGGGAATAAGCTATTTTCCCGGAATGTATAGGTAAGTCGAGGTGCTGCTGATAGGTAGCACTTATAAAACTATGCTCACTAGCAAAACAATCATTTATACCTACCTACCTACAATCAATTTTGACAGTTTTTAGAGTAAAGTGTCCATTTCTCTATTTAGGTAGGTACCTGTAGGTACTAGGTTTGGCCCTCTTCAAACCTGACCGATATCTGTGTGGTACACGGAGGACAGTAACCAGTGGAGAACGCGTCGGTGCGATTTTGTTCAAAACCAAGCTCACTGGTTTTTGCGGGGGGAGAGGTAATTATCGCTAGACGCAATTGGCTTTCGCAATGACCGCATATTTTGTAGAGATGGGAAAAATAAATATGTAAAATTATATCGATATTTTATATCACCGTTCAATAAGTTTACTCATATTATGTGATTGAAATTTATTGAAACATGTGCATGCTAATATTAATATAGCGATATATGTATATAAAAAATTAATAAGTACCTACTTACATTGTAATTTTAGGGTATGTATTGAAATAATTGTATCGAATTGGAAACGACCTGTTACGATCATTTTGGATGGTAGGGCTGGTTGGCGAGACGATGCTGGTCAGCGGACAGACAGACGGACATGACAAGATGATATATTGACCTACCTATTGATATTTTGTTCTGATTTCATAATAAATGAAATAGTTACAAATTGACTCGAAAGTGTTGGTGTATTTTTAGGCGATAGGCTGACAACCTGTCACTATAGTGATACACATGTTTTCTGAAACAACCTTAGAAAACAAACATCAAAAATGTCATACGCGGCGATAGTGGTCGTATTCTTACCATTGGCCATTAACGCTCTGCCTACCCCGCAAGGGATAAAGGCGTGATATATGTAAGTATGTATGTATGTTACAAATTGATATTCGACTAGCGCAAGATCTTTTATTTGATTTTGATTTTCGTTCCGGGTGGCGCGGAGGGAATACGTCCGCGCCACTCCATATACCCCGAATGCATTCATTCAAATAATATACATTGTAGGTAAGTTGTTAAGTACGTACATTAACATAATTCTTTTATGACGATCCCAGAATTATCGATAAAATCATTCTATACTTCTGAGAACAGTGGTATAGCACTAATACGAAGAAAGAGCCAGCCTACGTATGGACACACCCGTGCGTTAGAAAGGGATAGCAATGAAAGACATCAACGGGAGCGCATCAGAAATTATAAATATGGAATTATTTTTCATTAAAATGAAATTTTGAAAGAATCAAGCATAAAAATGTTTACCTATGAAATGTTATCCCGTCTTTTGCGGAACTTGATGTTGTACTACACTTTCCACACCATTTCACTGCACAGCAAGGCATTCTTGTTTACGTTTATACGCCAAAAAACGAAGCGCGGAACGTCCGTTCTTTCGCACAGTCTCAACCCGACTAATCAAAATTTTGATGCGTCAGCCTTATAAAGCATACATCAAGTGAGTGCGGTCGCCCCCGCATGCGTTCTCCACTGGTTACTGTCCTCCGTGGTGTGGTAAGTAAGTACGTGATTAGCGTTATCCTGAGTTCTTGAGTGTAGGTATCAAATTATCAAACAAATAAATCTTTCAGGTTTAAATAGGCCCGTAGTTACACTGCTTTAATATCACATTCACATCAGTCTTACTTTTTTACGATTGGAACAAATCCGTTTTAACTGTCGTCGAAAAACTCTCACTGATGTTGGTCGAAAGAACAGTCGTCGAAAAAGTCTCGTTGAACGACTGATTTGCGTAAACCGTCTGATTCGACACGACGTTTTCTGGATTCGTCATTTGCACTATACTCTGCATAACTCCAGTGACTAAAACGAACGTTCCGAACACAGCAAGGACGAGGTCCTTTATAAGAATGTAGTAGAATCTTCCCAGGTCTCTTTCCCAGCTGAAGATGAGGTGCATCAGAGCGGGGGCGATGAGGCCGAGGAAGGAGTAGAAGAAGGCTCCTTCAAGGCCTATCACCTGCTCTAGTTTGGGGAACGCTGCAGCTACAGCCACTGAAACAATTAATGGCTTATTATGGAATGGAATGTAAGGCTCATTTTGGAATTACTAGAAACTAGATGCTGTGGGAAGGGTCTTTTAAGGTGGAGATTGGCAAAGAAACTGTGGGAACGGTGGACCAAAGCAGTCACATAATGGTGGGTAGTATAAAGACCAGTGAGCAGACCATCAGCCTGGTGGTCCGTTGACATTATCAAAACGACCCGATCTCAATTGACGATATTGCGACAGGAGCACAGAATAAATAATAGGACTAGGCAGGACCATCAAGAATGACGCTGTAGACAAAAGGCCTATACTAATAGGTAGATGTTGGCTGATGATCATGATGACAAGGTATTTTCACAATCCAACTTACCAGTAAGTACAGCAAAGAATGCTCTCATGACGGCTTGAGCGAAGTTATGTCTTTTCTGGGACACATGTTCCTTAATGTTCCTCCAGACGATCTCCATGGGGACGTAGTACTGCAGCGTGTATGTGAAGAAGATCGCTATCACTATGAAGATCTTTGCCATAAGGCCTGGTCTGAAAATTTAAGAAAATGGATTTGAAAACATGTGTATAAATAACGTTTCCTCAATTAAACCATACCTTAAATAATATTTACGAGATTATTTTCTACATATATCCACTCTCGATGAAGAAAGACTTTATTAAGGTTCGGTCTGGATTTGGAAATTGGATATCCCATGTAATTCAGGTTTACCGATTTGTATGGAAGGATTCGAAGAAAATCGTAAGTTTCTTTTTCAAAGTTCGTAAAATAGATACCGTACTACATACTTGCCTACCTCTGCGTTCTTTTTGAAAATTTGACCTGTCACATACGATAGTTCTTTCAGTTTTCTAGTACTCTGCAGAACTAGGTGAGGTAGACTTTAAGAAATATTGATTGTTACTTACATCTCCGTAGTCGGCAAACTCAACGTGATACTGCCTTGAGCCGCGTCCCCGTACCGCACGTATCCCAGAAAGCCCATGGTCATGTACAGAAGAACTACCACCGACATGGTGATGTTCAGAACCCCTGGACAGCCGAGGAAGTGCTGAGGCTTATCCATCGTGTTTTCAACCGGCAAGACGACTCCGATGCCCTCCATGGCGAATATGACTGTACTGGAAAGAAGAGCATTATTTTTGTTGAGGTTTACGATGAATGCCATTATACGTAACAAATTATATTGAAGGTCTAATAAAAGGAATATCAATGACTTTTTAATGAGTAGTACAGTACAGGGTGTAACTGAAAATGTGAACTATAGGTAACTACCTAGTATTACTAAAAAAAATAATAGTGGGACGGTGAAAATATAAATGCTACAGCTACGTGTGAGTTCTCAATTTTTTATAGGTTACACTTTTCTGGGAAAAAATTGATTTGAATTGATTTCTTAAAGAAAAATGGATTTGCACCCTTGCACAGATGGAAACTGTTGATAACAGTGTAAGTAGGTACTTCTACCTATTGTACAAGCTCTCAATTATTTTCACGTCGTCGCATCGGTCGGGCCTAAGGGTATACATGAAAATATGTAAAGGTGTATTTGTCACTCACCCGATAAAAAGAGGCAGTTTCGCAATATCCACTGCCATAGGTCTGCTGTTCAGCTCAGGGAAGTCAATGCAGATGTAGTACAAGCATATGACGAACGTGAGCACCAGCAGAATGTTGGCGAACCCGGAGAATGGTGCCAGGTACTTGAGGTTCTTGATCTGCGTGAAGACGAGGATCGGCACGAGGAACATCAGGCAGTAATGCGTCGTGGTGATCCCGTTGCTTTCGTGAAAGACGTCAACAATCTAAGGAAGGAAAAAAGGAATAAGTAGGCACTATGTTAACTTTTGCAGGGATAGGGAAAGAGAGAGAAACCTGAGGGTTTTAGTGTAGGTACCACATCGATACCGAGTCATTCAATTTTAGTCCGATCCGTTCTTCCCAGAACAACTCCTAAGCCCAGTCTCGCCCCAAGGGCGTGATTGGGCTGGTTGTTTGAACAACCAATAAAATATTTCCGGGTGAGCACGTGCTCCCCATTAAGCCGACAGGCGTAGATTTGATGGCCCCGGGGCTAAAATTGTAAAGACCAACACTAAAAAAAAACGGAGTCGTTCAAAGATTTTCTTCGGCGTCAGAATTTGCTTTACCTACATTGCCCTAGTGCTTGTGAAATAGCAGGTATCATTAGCAGGTGTTTTACCTACTATACCAATGTGTCGGTTATAAATTTCACCTGGAACTGTTTTTCCAGAGATCTTCGGACGATCGAGAGACGAGACGAGTGAAAGCGCGCAATTAAATGTACGAGTATTTCCAGATAACACAAATTCGTGTTGCTATTTCCGTTTCTAACATCGTGAAATGACGTTACACGAGACTGTAGAGTATACACTATCTGTTTACCTAAATTAGGTATTATAGGTAGGTATTATAGATGTCTATACGTAGATTGATGATCGTAATATGAACCTACATTTTATGGATACGTACTAGTTCCTACCTACACTACATTAATAAATTCCCTTCTAAGGAGTCTGCTAGAGAAGTAGTTACTTATATTTAGAAAATTTTTTCTTGATACCTGTGACGTTTGTGACCTTGGAACAAATGAAAAGCCCAATTTCCTTGTAAACAAAGGAAAGTGGACATTATGTCATAGCATTTGCTCCAAGGTCACAAACGTCACAGGCAAGTATCAAGCTAAATATTACAAACCATAGTATAAATGTATACAGGGTGTAAGAGACGGTGTAACGAAAACTACGCAGGCGTGCTCAGATCATGAAACTGAACAACTTTTTCTATGGGGACTATGTTGGTAAACGTGATTTTTTTTCGACCTTCCATACAAAATTCCCGATCAGTTGAGTGACTTTGTATGGGAAGGCGAAAAATTTTTTTCGTTTCCCAACATAGCTGCCATCGAAAAAGTTGTTCATTTCATGGTATGATCACGCCTGCGCATAGTTTTCGTACACCGTCTCTTACACCCTGTATAACCATAAACCTGTATCATTATTTTATTATGATAAAGGTTACTTAGACATAACCATGTCAGTGGCTGGTTGGAAAAATTATGACACCAGGGTCCATAGGGTCGTTTGACTCGGTGTCCCACTCGATTGAAGGAGACGTGGGAAGGCTGTCATAATGACAATGATGCACCGCCGAATTGCGCAGTATCAAGTACCTACCTACCTAACGCAGGTTGAGTGAACTCTCCGCCCTTGCAATAAATCACTAATTCATCCAAAAACATCACACGTCTGAAACTTTGTACGAAGTAGCATCAGTCCAAAATTACCTGTCTGACAGATTCTACCAGGAGGATGACGTACACTGCGCAGGCGCCAAGAATGGTCAACGCCATCGCCCAGTCTATAAATATCCTGAAACAAAATGTAGGCATTATTGATATGAAGTGTAATTTTGGAAGAAAGTAGGATCTTCACGAAAACTGTAAAACGCAGCTAACGCAGCGCTAGCGCAGTGTCGTGCGTTGGACCTGCGTCGAGAGCGGTTTTTGTATGGGGAGTTACACGTAACTCTACACGTATTCTAGACACGTCTAGAATGGATCTGACAGGCGTACCTATACGTTAGAGCAGCGTTATTTTTGCGCAGAAGTGTGTTTAAAAGTTCCGATATTGACCTCTCAGTTCAGAATACCTACTTACGACTAGTTATTGTGAACTTTAGGACAATAAATTGGCCATATTGAAATCCGATTCACAAAACCAGTTTCGCCTTGAAATGACAATGATAATTGATCAGTTGGTCATCACGATACTGCGTAGTGTCTCGTGTCGCGAATTTGATGACTTCAATGATTCCCACGCGTACTCATTTTCAAGTGACCAGGAACTCAATTTCTGCAAAAGTCCGCAATGACTGGTCTAATAAGGGTCTAACCACACGAATTTCAACTTTTACTAATTGTTTTTTTAATGTTAGGAATATGTGAGAATTGATTAAGGTATGAGTGAAGGATTTTATGTGGTAGAACTAGAACATAACATAAGTATAGGCTATATTCCTGACATAAATGAGCTACTGTTTCAAACGATCTAAAACGGTCCTTTATATGAAAATACTGAAAGTATGACGTCATACTGGATATATTATTTTTCTATTTATTAATTTAAATTTTGAATACCTATTTCGAAAAATTTATGAATGAATTCCATAGTATTTTTGGCGTACAATCTAAACAATTGCGTACACAGGAAACTAGTGAATTCTCTACTAGCAGATTTTCAAAAGTAAAACTCAAAAATAGAGCCGCAGTGCCCTGCTGAATTTAGGAAAGTGTGATTTCTGAAATAGTGCACGAAGTTCGCAACGACTGGTCTAACCCTTCGACCTATCACATTTTCTATTACTTGCATTCTTATTGTTAAGAGTTTGTGTGAATTTATTAGGGTACCTATCAGTGAATGGATAAGTTAATTAGAACATGTGATAAGAGCACAATTAGTAGCAGTTTTCTCAATGCGATGATTCAAAAATGGAGCTCAATATTACGTTGTATTGGAAAATTGAGAATTTTCTGACGCAAATTTACCTTCTTTCTCCGGAAACGTTAAATGATGATGTTAGGTAATTTAAGTTGTAAGGGGCAGCCTTCCGAATACTGACAGGATATGATAAATCCAGCTTCTTCCGAGGTATATTATGTCAGGAAATGACTTAAAAAGTCCCATCACTACTTGAAAGGCTGTCCCTTACAAACAGTATAAGTTGTAGTCAGTCATCAATGTATCTCACCTGACAGCCTTAGAGAACCTTCTCAAAGACCTAGGCCCTGTGGCGAACACTGCCTCGGCAGTCTCTGCATATCCCAAAGACGGGACTTTGGTCACTCGTGATACTTCTTGTGAGGTTTTCACCTGAAAATAAAAAACAAGTATATTATAAAGTAACTTTTGAATTTTAGCGTAGGATTTTAGGAAGACAGCATCTTCTTTTCACCGTGTCGTCCAACGATCCGATGAACCCTGGTGTCAGAATTCCATCTTCTAAATACTAGCAGTCTTGTAGCATGGTTGTGTGACAACCTATTGTCTTAGTTTTCGTGATAGCAACTGGGGCCGTCAGCCGTCGTGCCTTCCGCTGGACGGTACCATCTTTCTTTTCGGACAATCAGGTGCTTTAGCCTGCAATATCTTAGTCAGGCAAAATAGGTATAGGTATATTGTCCCACCGAGAATCGAGCCCGGAACTATAGCGTTGCAGGCAGACAGGAGTAAAAGTCCTACCAACTAAAAAACCTAAAAAAAAAATTAGAATGGATCACGAGATCAATTTCGTTAAATTTATCTACCACTATAAATTCGCCTTTAAAAGTTACTCAAACAGTGTACCATACTGTTGCAAAATTTTTGGCAATCACACGGCTTGTGATAAATATAATCGAGTGATTATTTAATTTGTTGCAAATATTATATGCAACACATGAACACTTTCTTTGAATTTCCACGTGTATTTCTCAGGTCAGTGTTCTTTTCACAATAAGTTATTTTAGCAGAAAATTCTTTTAAGAGCGAGCCAGCCGAGCCCTAAGCAACTCGTTAAAATAGGTACAGCCGACGATGTAGGTAGCGAAGGATTTATAAGACGCATAAGTAGCGAAGGATTTATAAGAAATATCATGAAAATCCAGTATAACTAACCCAGTATAAAGTACTTAAATAAATAGGTTCATGTGCTAGCGATAGTGCGTATAGCTCTACCTGGTTACCTACTTTAGGAAAAGGAAGTTGAGAGTATCTTAAGAGACTTGAATTACCTTAAGTTTATTGTAATTTTACTGGTTGCCCTTGAGGTTCTTTATCATATTACCAACTGCATATAGTAAGTATCTAATTTCTATGAAATGAAATGTATGTAAGATGTAGCTTACAATGCGTGTGTGCACTTACACCTACACCTACGTATTATTTACGTTCACACACACCTGCATATATACCTAGTTGTCATATAATGTGCATATAGCTACGATCTTCTTTTTCAAACTTAAGAGTTGGACTCTTGTCAGTGGAGTAATTTCCATTCTTCCCTTCTCTCCGCCAGTGATATGACCTCTTGATACGACACGACATTGACTTATTCACTTATTTGGGTCAAGTAAGTTAAGTGCGTCCAGGTTGGCCACTTCCTTGTCTTCCTTCTACGTATTTCCCTTCAATAATGTTCTTTATAAAGTTGTCGTTTCGTAGCAAGTGGCCAATCGTCTTCCTTCTTCGATTCTTAGAATTTTTCAGGCCGCTAGTTCATTATAAATTGTATATTTGCTTACCAATAAAAAAACACAATAGGTGCAGATGTACCCCAGTACGATGGTGCCGATCACACCAGTGACAGTGCCTGCGTTCTTGAAGGCTGCAGGCATAGCCAGGATGCCGGACCCTAGTGAAGACTTCAGCAGGTTTGCGAACGACCTCATGTCACTGGAAACAGATAGTAAGTAACTAGGTAACTTTTGAAAATAATTATCACCTTACTTTGCGTACCTATCTGCTAGCTAAAGGATTCTTTCTATCTGTGGGACTTCTAGTATATGTCGCTAGGTGTCCCACACGAAAAGAGAGGCGTTGGTTTTAAAAGATTTTCCAGAAGTAATCATAATAATCTGTTAAATGAAAAGCTATGACATCTTATAGGGAATATCTTTGATGTCATACTCAAGTGAGATAGTAGGCAAATACGGGCATATCTAAAAAAAAAAAGTAGACCAAAGTACAGCGAACGAACTGAGTACAATGACATAACCCTCACATAATTCTGCGCAAAATGTCATGTATTTTAAATCACATTAGATTGGATTGTTTAATTAAAAAATATTTTACTAAATTTGTGTATATTGCGACGTGAATACTTACGAATTGGGATGTTCAAGTTTTCTATTCTGAAAGGGGTCGTAATCGCTCTTCTCAATATCTTTCTTTTTGAATTTGGCGTCCACTGTGTTGATTGATATCGTCGATGGGTATAGTCCATTTTCTGTGATGACAGCACTGTAAAAAAATATATTAACTTTTTGGACATTTTATAAGTAAGTAATTTATTTTTCAAAACCAAAAGCCTCGCAATATTAAAACAGTAACAATATTTTCAAACGATTTATTTTCGATGCTTATGCTTCTTGCGCGCATGTTTAATGTAAAATGTGTCGTAAATGTACTCCATACTGCATGTTTGAAACTAATAAAACCAAAAATTTTATTGAACAGGGATTTGAACCCGCTACCTGTGGAGAACCATACTGGCTTAGCTGTCGTCTGAGACTTACTCAGTCTGATACTGTTGCGTTGGCTTTTTATTGCGTCGGTATTACCATATGCGATAATTTCTTTTACAAGAAATATTTTTCTAAAGTTTGAAAATTATTTACCCTTAACGCACAATGCAGTGCTAAAATACCGCATTCATAACGGAGTGGTCTGTCAGATCCATACTAGAAACGTCAATCCCCATACTAAAACCGCATTTCAGACATTTTTACCTATGGATCTAACAGACCGCTGCGTAATCCGACAGTTTTACAGATCAAGAATAAACACACGATGAGTAGAGCCAAGGCACGGTTCGTTAACGGTCGTGGATTTAAAGGCTTGCTTGGGCAGAATTATTATTTACAAATTCATTGTGTTGATCAAATTATATCCAGTTAAATTCAATGAAAAACATGGCAGCAGTTTTAATTCCAAACACACAGTATGGGATTATTTTGAGTATAGGTGTATGTTTAGCGTTTAATATGGATGATTCAAACCATTGTGATTGATACTGCTAGTACTACAGCGACAGCAATCCACTGCTGGACTTTGGCCTCCCCCAATTGGGGGGTATTGTCATACTCACCATGCTTGGCTTGCATATTGGCGAGCGAGTTTTTTATATACATGGTGTAAAAAATTTGATGCAAATATTTTAGGGGTGAACCGGCCCATGTAACTGAACAACTTTCCCCAAGAAACATAGGTCGATATATGACAAAAAAAATTTTTTTTCAAATTACCAACCGACCAAGTCAATTTGTATGGGAGGTCCAAAAAGATTTTTCATATTTCAACCTTCTTGGGGAAAGTTGTTCAGTTTCATGGGCTAATTCACCTCTTAAAATATTTGCAGATTATATTTTCACACTTCATATTTGCAGGGAACGCCCGCTACCTATTCCCTGGATTCATCCTTTAGTCGCCTTTTACGAAAAGAGTGAGGAATGGGGTGCAGCTATTTGAATCCAGCATCACACGGTCATAGGAGTATGTAGCAATATGTATGATTTCAAATAGTTGTGAACTTGTGATTGATAACCAAGAAGCAAAGCAATCTCACATTGTTTTAACATTTCTACGTTACCTATTCAACTCTTTGTTATTTAGTGTACAAAACATACGTCTGAAACAAAAGGAAAAACTAAACATCTTCCTAATCTAAATATTTAAATGTCACCTATCCTATCAATGACCTAATCATCTAGGCACGTTATTGTTAGATATTATAATTTTCACAGAGCATAGATGTGACTCGTAATGGGGATGCGCGCGCAAGATGAATTCTCTGGCGGATTGCACACTTAACGCACAATGGAGAGATAAAACAACGCAGCGGTCTGTCATATCCATACTAGAAATGTCAATCCCTACATTAAAACCGCTCAACCGCTGTCGACGCAGCGCTAGCGCAGGGTCGTCCATCGAATGTGGTTAAAGTATGGGGCGTGAAGTTTTTAGTATAAATCTGACAGACCGCAGCTGTGATATTTTAGAGCTCCGTCGTGCGTTAAGTGTGCGATCCGCCTAATAATTCATCTTGCGCAGTACATACATTTGGACATAAAATGAATGGCCACACCTGTTTCTTTATGCATTTGGACTTTGTTTACTATCGTTTTTCATTTGTAATAATTTTGTACGCGAAACAACCTCAGAATACGAGGACGCTTAGTATAGTAACGGCTTCTATAAAGTAGTCCATAAAATGTGTGAAGAATAACTAGGTAATTTCGTTTATTATACAGGGTGTAAAAAATTGCTGCAAATATTTAAAGGGTTGAACCAGCTCATGAAACTGAACAACTTTAAAGGGTTGAACCAGCTCATGAAACTGAACAACAATTTTAAAAAAGTTTTTGGGCCTCCCATACAAAATGTACCGGCTGACCAAGTCAATTTATATGGGGGGCCAAATTTTTTATTTTCATATTTCGACCTATGTTCCTCGGGGAAAGTTGTTTAGTTTCGTGGGCTGATTCACCTATTAAAATATTTGCAGCTAATAATTTTACATCTTATATAGGATTACGCGACTTGTTTATTTGTAAGGATCGGTCTAAAGGAACGCGAGTGCGAGTACTCGTATGAACACGTGATAAAACATATTGATCTCTATTAAGTAGGTGTCCCTAGGTCCTAACTGACATTCTAGCCAAAAATAACACGTAAGCTGCGTAAACCTACATAATGAGTAACTTTGCTTTGGTTTAGCAATGTGTGTAGTGTAGGTATCCCAGCCAATGTCAGTAGTGTGTATCTCCCGATCAGTAGAGGTATTTTTTTGTTTCATCTTTCGGATAATTTTCGCGAGGGAAAGTTATTGGCTGTCTTTTAGATAAATTTTAATTAGGTGCCTTGTATTTTGTATTTCTAGATATATTTTTGCCTTGAGATTTGTTACATTTTAAATCAACCTGTACCCATAGTGAACACGTGTCTATGTGGTGATCATTTTATGTTTTACGATTCAAAGGATTAAAACTCACTTGAAGGTAATTCGCAGATTCACTGTATGTGATTACATAGACGACATGGCTTTGTATATTTTATGATAAGTAAAGCAATAAAATAATTACCATCGTGTTTTATCTAATAAGCTGTGTGCGTTAAATCTGGGACCAGATTTTTGAGGTACTTATTTTTTTTGGAGATAATAGTAATCATCATTCTCCTTGTCTTATCCCGTTCTCTGTCAGGGTTGGCTACCTAACCCAGGGGATTTGATGTGGAACCAAGTTTTCACACAGAGCGACTGCCATCTGACCTCTGCAACCCGAAGGCTAACCTGGCCCGAATGCTGAGTTAAATCACATTCAAATGTCATCTGAATTCAAATTTTATATGAATGTGGGTGTCATCACAATGTTTTTCCTTCACCGTAAGAGCAGTTGGTTTTTCCTTCATCGTAAGAGCAGTCGGTAAATGTACATTACTAGGTAAAAACTTATTGGTACATGGCGGGGATCGAACTCGAGTCTCACGAACTGTCTTCACCACTAGGCCACCGACGCTCTTATAGTAATAAGAATAGTAAAAAAGGAGAATAAGAAAATATGAAACTGAAGAACAATAAAACTATAATTTAATCAGCACCTAGTCAGAAAACTCATAAATAAATCTATGAAGGAGAGTTTTACGTTAATGACTCGACTCCGATAAATATCAGGTTTAAAAGTCGTTATCATTGTGCTATATCTATATAGGTATACGTATACGTCATCTAAATAGAATTAATCTAAGAATATCTATGAAGTTCTTTGACCTCGCATTGGTCTTAATTTAAAGTCCGAATAACCTTATGTTTTATATTTATAGGATATAATAGAGTCTGGATGGATGAATGGACTCTTGGATGCAAATCTGCAAGATATCGGTCTCACGAATGTTTAGCGACAACTCTTGTGAGTTTAATCTCTCTCTGAAAGGTTTTCGTATGAATACTCCCTTCATGATGATTCGAAATGAAAAATCCTGGACGTGTCTTCTTCGGTATTTCGGTACTCATCGTTTCAGCTTAAATCCTGACTTAGTAGAGATGTTTTTTACCTTGACGAAATAATTTTTCTTTCTTCCAATACACACGAGTCAAACTGTCTAGACCGGTTTAGGGTTTGACACCCTAAACCGGTCTAGACAGCTCGACATCCAAGGACTACATCTTACGTCATCATCGTCATTTGTTACTTTAAAATTGAAGAATGTAGGTAGGTGCCCATTTTGGATGAAGACAGAATATTTAGTAACCAAAGGACTCTCCTGTCACCAGCTCTAAGATACATACATACATAAACAAATCACGCCTATATCCCTGGCGGGGTAGGCAGAGCGATGAAGACCGTGAAATCACGGTTGTTATCGCCACGTCAGACAAATGTTTGAGGTTTAGTTCAGATATGTCGCTCTAAGATAACCTTGTGATACCTACTTAGAATAGCCACATCCTATTTTTTTCCCCAAGGTGTCGTAAGGTACCCCAACGGGTCCCACGTGTTTTAAAATGTAGGCAAGAAACTGTTTCTACAGTGATACATTATTATCCTGTAACGGCCGTCAAGTAGTTGCCAGACCAGACCATGGCGTTTGTACTTTTACAGCTTTAACTCAAGAGACAGAAGCGCAATATATGTATGTTGAGTAAGCATATGTCTAAAATATTTTAGGTATATTTTTGGAATAGGATATAAAGATTTTTCGCATGAGTTGTCATTCTCCGTAGGCAACTACTAACAAACTAAAAGTCTGCGACTGAATTACATGAATTATGACAGAGAGTTACTTGTATTGAATTAGCATTTTCAGTAGTTATATATTATGTTTATTTTTTTAGTATTTCTTTTAAAAATTTGGTTTTCTCTTGTCTATATTATTACGAAAGAAGTCATGTTGGCGTAGTACCCCTGCCATTTACGCTGAGAGACGTGGTCGTGTGTTCGATCCCCACCAGATACAGATGTTTATTATTTTTGTTTTATATAAGTATGAAGTTAGGGTTATTCTTTAATTTTATTTTTAAATCATCTCTGCTACAAAGCAATAAGTGGGAGTTGCAGTGGACTTTCTGTTCTTGTAGGGAGTGACGCTTGCGCAAACTTGGCGCCATTTCAGCGCGTTCGTTGCGATATTTGCTGCCATTGAAAATTGCTGATTACCGTCTGGTATTTAGGGTTGGTTATTAATCAATTTTGCTTTACTTTGTCGTGACATTTGGGTTTTTGCAACCTTATAAGGAGATCGCATCACAACAGATCTGCCTATAGGCAAAGTCGGGATAAGTGAAAAGTTGCCTGGTAAAAATTGTTCCCTCAGCAATAATGCCGTTTATATTGCACTGAATTTTACTTGAGTTTTGTGCAAATAAAGCTAAGTTATATATTGTATAGCATGTGAACTCGCGCGGAAAATTCCGCGACTGAACGAAGTTGAAGTTGTGTTTCGACGAATAGAAGTTGCAAGGTTTGTGTAGTGGCTCATTTATCCATATACCCACACAATTGTTTGTTTTTATTTATTTTGTCAATAAAATTAAAATGCACTTGAAAATGTGCTTATCGATTTCCATTTCTATTTTATTGACTTGCAATCACAGTGTTTGAGTCATAAAGTTAATATGAGATTAACTTCCGTTTCGAAATTTCAACCAAGAAACTGATTTCATGTTCTTGACATTGAAATTGGCATAGATTTAGAATTTCCTGTCTTATTTATCTTATTTATGGCATTACATTAACATAAATGTATCTACTCACGTTGAACTGAACTCCTTCATATTGTAGCTATTTGACATTATATCCTATTTATATAAATAAAAGCTGCACTGAAAAACTGTCCTGACACTTTCACCGCCATAAACTTCTACATTAATAATTAATATTATATATATTTTCCTTTATATATATTTTATTCGCGCGCTACATAATACGGCGAACGCACGCATGCAGTGTCCGCTAGTCCAACGTGCACTGAAGTGTATATATATAATATACTACATCCACTGAATCTGTGTGTGAGTCTGTCATTTTGGCACTGGACGCAGACGAGGGGGCTGGATAGAACTTGCTGAATTCCAGCCTCAAGGTCTTTAGGAAAACATGAGGTGCAAACATTGAAAGCAAACTTCGTCGTTTATTTCGTCTATTTTTAAGCTTCCTAGGTATATTTCTAGGTTAAATTTTCGTATGGTTTTTTCTGTCGTGGTACTACGCAACATGGCGTCTGAGTGAGACCAACAGTCGTCGAAATTTATTATCCTTTTGAGTCACTGAAAATATGTATGCATCAAAATCTGCATTTATTGGAACAACTTTAATGCCGAAAAAATAAATAGATATTATGAATGAAATGAATAATGCTGTAAATGGATAGGCTATAGTTGCTATACATATTCAAACAATCTGAAATTATGCGACAGAAGTATACTATCCAGGTAGGTAATATATATTATGCCCAGATCTTAAAATGACATTCTACTCATCGTATCCACAGACCAGAGATGTCATGCGCGCGCAGGAGAGCGACGCAAATGTCATTTTTCTCTGTGATTGTATCCAATTGTTTGTCCATCCAACAGTCCTGAATTTTTGTCTAGTTATTATTGTACTTTTATCGGTTGCATATGGGTGAAGGTTGAGTCAAATATAAACCGGTTTATTTTCGCGATCTCAATGGTCTCATCTGAACGATACAGAGAGTTTAGGGTTTTAGAGAGTTTGTCGTTATTTTATTTGTATTTTATTACTAGTTGTTGCCTGCGAACTTTCTCATTCGTAATAATTGAGTGGGTAAACTAATACAGTAGGTAGGTACCCATCACATTTTTAATGCAGTCACTCACAGTACGTATGGGTTTAAGCCCCGGCCGAGGCAAAATTTCATTCAATTTCTTATTTTTATTTATCTATCAGTCAGTAAGTCATCCATTTCTGTAATCAATATTATATTGGATTGACATGTATATATGTACTTACTTACCATAATATAGTGAACAAGGTATACTTACGCTGATCTCCTAAATGGATAAGTCGAGGTACCTCTGACCTGACAAGTAAGCCCACTCAAGAGTAACGTTTGATTCTGTTATTTTGAGGAAACTAGTAATGTCTTCTTGACCTTTTTTTATGTGTCTACAACTAGTTTACAAGTGTTACGCGAATCCCACACTTGACATCCGTTGCTATGTATTTTTGTTGCATCTGTAAGGAATGCGTCAATGTCTGTTTTTCGAAACAAATTAGAAATTTCCTTGCATCTGGCGATACGATTGCGCTAAAAATGCGCAGCAACGGACGCCAAATGTAATCCCCGCCTTACAGCTCACGGTATATTTGTTTTACGGCAGGGAAATGCCAAGAAGCATGCAGAACGCCAGATCGCACATATTTCCGTACAAATGCAGCTCTTGGCCGTCATTTGGCACGTGCACTCTAATAACCGGTTGAAACTGGTTAAATATAATACTTAGTGTAATAGTATGATGCAGCGAAAACGATTGTCAATTAATTTCTCAAGCAATTAGGTTGGAGACGAAAGAAACTAGAATACATTTAGAAAGGCAGAGATAAGTACCTACCTAGATAGTATTTCTTTGATGGCGGATGACGAGACATATCAATCAATCATCATCATTCTACTTGCTTTATCGCGTTCTCTGCCGGGTCGGCTACCTTATGAGATTTAAGGTGGAACCAAGTTTTTACACAGAGCGACTGGCAGATATCTGACCTCTGCAACCCGAAGGCTAACCTGGGATGGATGCTAGGTTAAGTCACATTTAAATTATTATCTAAATTAACATTTTATTTGAATGTGGATTTCATCACGATGTTTCCCTTCGCTGTGGGAGCAGTTGGTACATGTACGTGAGTAAAAACATATTGGTACATGGTGGGTATCGAACGGTGGTGTTACGATTGTTAGACCCGTGTTTTAACCACTTGGCCACCGACGCTCCTATCAATCAAGACATATCAATCAATGCATAGTAGCTATAAAATAAAGTCTTTTTTGCGTTGTTCTTTTTATCAGCATCTGAACAACATTCCCGGGCGATACGACTTAAAGTGGATAAAGAGGCTCTTCCATACAAAATGGCACAATTTCCTGATAAACACACACACCCACACATATATCACGCCGTTATCCCTTGCGGGGTAGGCAGAGCGTTAACGGCCATAATAATAAAGCCGCTATTGCCACGTCTGACAAAATACTAAGGGTTCTTTCAGATGATTTGTGTATCACCGTATTGACAGGTTGTCAGCCTGTCGTCTAAATTTGTAATACAAATGAAGCCCGCGAGTCCCTTAGTCGCCTCTTACGACACCCATGGGAAGAAATGGGGTGATGCTAATCTAAGCCGGCATCACACGGTCATTCCTGATAGACATAAACATCAATTGTTTTTTCCATGCTCGCTTACGTCTACTATAACAGAAGTTTACTAGGCGCCATAAGAATTATTCACGATCATCTTGGCAGCTACAGGCACTGCCTACTCTTTTATATATTTAGCTCAGATACACGTAGTTCGATTTTACTAACAATGTCACTGTACATATGTCATACTACGAACAGTTGTTCACGATAAATTATTGTTAGGGAATTAAAAAATAGCGTATCGTCAAGATAGAGTTCACTGACTTTTAATAGATCTATTGGAGTAGAAATAGTCTGTCGTGCTAAATCCCTGTGACTAATAATTCATTAATGAAAGACTTCGCGCATTTTCTTAAGAAATGTTTGTTGGTACGTGTGGTTAATTTTGCTCGTATTGTTATAAATACGCTTTTGAGTACTTTCCAATATATTGCTATATAGTACACAGGTATTGAAAAGCCGAACTGATAAACAGACATAATTTTCCATTGCATAATAGTGTTATAGCTATTAAATATATAATATTTATAATAAATATATTATTCTAGATGATAAAAATTACTTAATCAATTAAAAGTTTTAATTGTTTTTAATTAATTTTGATGTTAAGTAGGTTACTAGTTAGCAGGTATTTATTATCTTGAATATTCTACAAACATATATGGAAATAAGAAATTGAGAAAAGTCAAGTGTCAGCTGGGAACCGAACTCGGGGTATCGTCTCACCATTCTGCCACTGTATTCAAATCCCATACAATTTATGAACAAATCAGGCGCACTTAACTCATTTCACAAATAAGGCGGATCGAACTATTAACGCACGAAGGAACGCTAAAATATCGCAGCAGTCTGTTAGATTCATACTAGAAACGTCACTGCCCATACTTAAACCGTTCTCGACGGACGATGCTGCGATAGCGCTGCGATATTTGAGCACTCCGTCGTGCGTTAAGTGTTCGATCCGCCTCATTTGTTAAAATTAAGAAGAATTGCTTTATCTAATGATCATCAGCATCTATCTTGATAAAAGATATTTTAATCAAATAACGTGACGACTGTAGAGGTAGTCGTGGCGTGCCATCGTTTACAAAACTTATTTCTGATAAGCCACATATAACAGTTGCCCTTTTTCACACTTAACGTACAATGCAGCGCTAAATAACGCAGCGAACTGTCAGATGTATACTGGAAACGTCAATTTGCATACTAAAACCGCTCAACCACCTGTTGAAGCATCTACGTTACGGATTAGTTATTTTAGCGCTGCGTTGTGCGTTAAGTGTGAAAAAGGTCTGTTAAACTGTCATTACCTATGTCAATACCTAAATTGACTAACGAAAATACATTTTCTTGCCTTCTGCTTGCATTTAAAATAAGAAGTCTATCTTAAAACCTAAACAGAGAACGCAGCTCAGGTTTATAAAAAAAATGTGAACGTAATAGTTAGCATGTAACTTTGTCAATATTGACAAGCTGTTGCATCAGCTCTCCCCTTGCTTATTCATGTGGTTCAGATTTAGATTTCGTGGTGTAGATAGAAGCTCCTACAAATTCATAGTGCGGAGAGTAAAACAAGATTTCTTGGCTCCAATATAATGTTTTGATATTTGTTTGTCATGATATTACTATGTTTTCAACTCTGCATTTATCATTCTAAATCGGCACAAACAGGGTGTAAAAAAATATGCTGCAAATATTTGAAGGGGACTAACTCATGTGACTGAACAACTTTCCCTGAGGAACATAGGTCTAAATATGAAAAAGAAATTGGACCTCCTATACAAAATTACCAACCGACCAAGTAAATTTCTATAGGAGGTTCAAAGAAATTTCTCGTATTTCGATCTTTGTTTCTTGGGGAAAGTAGTTCAGTTTCATGAGCTGATGCACCCCGTAAAATATTTGCAGCTAATATTAAATTATGTTCTAAAATTATTAAATTAAATAGACTCATATAACCAGAAGAGTTTGTAATTTTTTCTTCATGTCCTTTTCTTAGTTATATTATTATGATTTCCATATTCGTTTCGTGTCATATATTCATACATAATAATGGTATTGTGTAACTTAAGACTTCCTACTAATTACTGTAATATTTTTAGCCTCTTGTTATTTGCTGCTCGAACTTGAGCCAAACATTTCATTTTTTATTTTTACTACTATCTATAAATACTCATAATTGCTTGAAGTAGTTGTTAATAGTAGGTGTTAGTAGTTGGTCTGCTACTTGTAGTAGACGGTTAAAAAACTGTGACACCAGGGTTCATCGGGTTGTTGGACGACTCGGTGTACCACACAAGAGATTATTTGTTATTATATTTTATCAGGCAGGCAGTTGTAGCAACTGATAGTGCCTGTATCCCGCTGTTCATTTTGCCACTTAGTCTTTTCCATCTTTATTTTTTTAATGTTCATCAAGTTTGTTATTAAATGTGTTGGTGTCCTGTGACGATATGACATCTTGAGGCAATTTGTTCCAGTTTGCAACCACTCTATTTGCGAGAAAGTTTTTGTGCGGATTGTTATGAGAGAGACGGGTTTTCAACTTCAGACTGTGCCCTCGCAGACGGGTATTATGGTTGAACTTGAAAAAGGTGTCATAATCTTTGATGTGAAGATTGCTTGAATTAGGAATTTTTATTTCCAGTGATTTAGTTAATCTGGATAACGCTCTGGTATACAGACAGAGATTGTTTGCTTTAGATTAAAACTTTGACGCACAGAATTACTTTTATAATTATAGGCGTGGAATGGTAGGATGTAATTTATTTAACACCATTTTTCATAATCTCTAGATTATGTTTATTTTCTAGAAGTAACTAGTTTGACCGAGAACGCTCGGTATATTGTTTTACGCTTCATAGGGGGCGGGTAAAAAAAATACTCACAAATAACGAATACAATTTCGATTTTTTTAAACAATGTAACGTAGTTAGAACGATTAATTGCCATCGAAACTACTCGTAAATTTTCATAAAACTATTGGACCCGTTTTAGATAGATGAATTTTTTTAAGCTTGCTTTTACGTGGTCGATATTGTTTAAGAATACCTTAGCCATGTAAAGAAATATACATTCACTCAATTGTAAATTCAAAATTTTAGTTTAATCATCTTTGAGTTGGGAATTGCATAGTAAATATGAATATGTTTATCCCAAAGAAAAGCGGCGCAAGCCAAATCCATATTTTATGTAAATTTTTCAGAGGTACATATGTAGTTATGAAACATAATATATTGTTTATAAATCAACAGCTTACGCATTTGGCCAATGGATCACAAATCAATGAATGTAGCCATGCTGCCACCTCAAGCGTGAATCAATAAATATTATTGTACCATTATTTACATGTAATGAGTGTTGATTTGCAATTTAGTGTAGAGTAATTCCGATAAACTTGTTATGGGAACTTAAAAACTAAGCTTTCATAAGATAACCCAATTTTGTGTAATGTATAGGTACGTAGGTACAGGATGGTTCCAAGCAACCAATATTCTTAAAAATTCCATCTTTCATGAAAAATTTTTTGCTATAATATTTTTGTATGAGACGTTCGTCGGAGTGGTTCAGTTTTACCTGAAGAGCTTACCGTTTTCGGGAAAGTCTGCCGTTTGTCACCACCCTGTTTAAGTTTACAGAAATAAAAACAAATATTATATTTATTTCAATACCTCCTCATTTACTCCTTTTGTTACTAAATGCATTCATCACATACCGGAACAAGTTTAACTACTAATAATTTATTCCATTTTCTTGTTCAAAATATCCAAAATATCTTGAATAGTGACCCAGCATCCAGAGAAAAGGCAACCAAAACCGAAGAGGACGATCAAAGTGTTCTTCCAGAGGATCCAGTGAAACCTGCCAAGGTTGTCCCATCGGAAGACGGTCTCGATGACTCCAGGGATGATCAGGCCGAGGATGGAGTAGAATAGTGCTCCAACTATGTTGATGATCTGCTCCAGCATTGGAAGAGCTGCGCCAATACAGCCTGGTGAAATAACAAATTCAGTGAATACAAAATTACTGATCACTTTTTGGGAATTGTGAAGTAAGCTAAACAAAACAGGAATACAGGAAAACGAGATATAAAAAGATAACGAGATACAAATAGATAACAAGATATAAATAGTTTTTGGGCTAACGCTGAATTACACTACTTCAGTATGGATCAAAATACATAATTAGACACATCATACTACCCTCCTATTTAAGGCATATTACTAATTTTAATATAAAAGACCTATCTTTGTGAAGTTTAGTTTTTTTTACTATAATGTTGATCAATGACTAAAAGAGAGCGGTTGATAGTGACTAGATGACAAAACGAGAAATCGTGGTGGAGAAGACATGTCCAACAGTAGATTATATTGTTTGAAAACCTATCGCCTGTTGAAAAACTTACCGCAAAATATAACGATGGCCATGCGGACACCGATCTGAGTATGGTTCATGTATTTTTCAGGCACTCGAAACTCCAGGTAGCGCATGACCAAGTCGATCACCACGAAGAAATGCAGTGGGTACGTCAAAAAAATGGAAACGGCTATAAAACACTTAGCACATATCGCTGGCCTGCAGAAGATAGAATTAATTATTTAAGTATAGGCATATAATTAATTATTTAGAATTACTTATTTAAGTATAACAAAAAACTGGTACTTAATGTTTTCTACCATATTAACAAAGCTAAATACTCCTAAGTAATTTAACTAGGAAGACTCATAACTCAGAAATCATAAGTATGTGAAAATACGATATTCGAAATCAAAATTAATAAGAACATCATTGATAAAAATCACGTCATGACTAAAAATATAGGAACCTTTCAAACTAAACCAAATAAAAAAAAAAACTGCTTTTAATGCTAGACACACAAATAAGATTGTAGTTAGTACAAGATTGCGAAGAAAGAACATGGATGATACAAACCAATGATCCATGGGTAAATTCAGAGTGATGGACCCTCTCAAGACATCTCCGTAGCGGAAGTACCCGAACAGTCCTAAGACGGTGTAGAGGATCGTGATGAGAGTCATGGCGATGGCCAGCACGCTGGGGCAGCCGAGAAAGTGCTGAGGCTTCTTCATCGCGTTCTCCACCGGCATCACCACGCCGATGCCTTCCATGGCGAAGATTACCGTGCTGAAGAGAAAAATTATGCAAAAAGATATGCAATTTATTGACATGATGTTCCACTCATGAGGAAACTACGATGTTCCTAAGCTTCTGGGCAAGCTTGCAGTGTGATGCCGGTTTAGAATAGCATCGGGTTGTTTGCCTCGGTGTAGAATAGAGTCACTTAATTTTTTTCTCGCAGGAATCCAAAGAGGCGACTAAGGGACTTGAGGTTTTATTGTATGTTAATTTAAATACACTTTTAGGCCATATACATAACTTTTAGCTGAAACCTGAATGATATTTCGACCCTCAAGTATTTGTCAGATGCGGTAATATGTGTGTGTATATGTTTGGTAAAGAATCAAATTCAAACGGAATAAACAAACATGTACATATATTCATCTTAGAAACGTTATTCTTCTATTTGATGTCATATTGATTATCAATCATTATGAAACTTGGCATAGAAATGGTTGTACCTCAAAGAAATCAATTTTAAGTACTGCATCCTTTTAAAGGACATTAGTAGACCGATATACAGACTGTTCTATACTCACGACAAAAACGCAGGAAACCTCGCCGGGTCGCCGACAATTTTTTTATCTTCATAGTCGATTTCGTCGTTGAATATGTAGTACAAACAAATTGCGAATGTGCTGATCAGTAACACGTTGGCTGCGAGGGACAACGGAGCAAGGAACTTCAAGTGCCTGATCTGTGTGATCACGCAAAGTGGCACAAGAAGTATTAAACAATAATACTCGACAGGCAGAATAGCTAAAGGTATGTAGCGATCGAATAACTGAAACAAAATTAAAAAACACAGTTCAAGAGAAAACACAAGAGTAAGTATAATACTGTCATATATAGCCATCGCCGGGCGCATCAGCGCCGATCTGATTAGGAGTCGAAGTGGTCGTCATGGCCGAAATCGGTCGGAGAGATCATCATCATTATACTATCTTTTTTATAGTGTTTGTAAAACTTTTGTGACCATAAATAATAATTTAATGCAAATCGTTCTAACTCATGAACGTTGACAAATTAGAATCTATGGCTTACGTCTTCCATACTTTGATATTCAGTAAGTTTAACTATTACTAATAGATTTAAACAAACCATTGGTAAGTGCTTCTAATTTGTAAACGTTAAAACCATAACTGCTTGTTTTGTATCAGTAAAATATCTATATTATGTAAATTGTTCAAACATTTTCAGAGTCATTAGTAGTCATTAACTTGGAAATTTTACGTCTAAATTCAGCTAATGGTGAAAAATTCCGTGTTTACATACCTGCTTGATTGAGTCTGATATTAGCAGCGTGAAGATACAGCAAACGCCTAGGTATGTGCATAGGAGAGCAAATATTGCAAATATTCTGTAAAAGATATTTTTATCATTTCAGTATAACATTCCATTTCTTTTCTGTAGAAGCGGCTAAGAGATTTGAGGCTCGATGTGTGTTGTAAAATTGCACTTAGCGACAAACAGAGAAACTATCACTATGAAGGTACACAGTCTTCAGAAACAACCCTCAAACTTTTGTCGGACGTGGCTTTGACTATCCCGCAAGGGTTACAGGCGTGATGAATGTAAGTATGTATGTAGTATACAATTTTAGTGGGTCATATTTGTCGACTGTCTTTTGGGCAGTGGACATCTTCTACTGCTGATAGAAAAATATTTGTTAAGATGTATAATGCTACTTTAAACAAAAGATGCCCACTTGATGGACAACATCAAATAACCTGTCGCCAACAATACATGTTGCAGGTGTTTTCGAATGAGTGACGTAAAAAAATAACACACTTTTATCCACTAAGAAGATATTATATTATTATGAATTGATGACTTTTTTAATAGCAAAATGATTAATAAAAGTGTACCTCGCAGAATTTGCGAAGGGTCTGAATCGTTTTGGCCCATTTGCGAATGCTGCTTGACAAGTTTCAGCGTAACTTAATAAAGGCTTCTTTTCTATAACACATACTTCCCTTGACACTTGTACCTGAAATTAAAATGCATTCGCATTGAAAATTTGCACTTATCAGTAAAAAAAGTAGAGCAAGAATGTTATTCTAGATCTCACGTGACAAATGGTTTTTAACACGATAAGTATAAAGTAGAGAAACAAAGAAAGATTCTCCACAAAATCTTTGATCCAAGACAAAGGTTGGATGGAACTTGGAGACTCCTAAAGAACTGATGTCGAGGAGCTGTTAGCTGACGCAAACATTATTAGCGAAACCAAAGCCAATAGACACCGCTGACTTGGCCGCTTAGAAAGGATGAGGGAAGATTGGGGAGTCAAAAAGGTGTAAATGGGTCGACTGGCCGAAGACCGGTCGGGCGTCCCCGGTACCGGTGGTGTGATGTGGTGGAAGCGGATCTTGCGAACTTCTGGCAAGCGATTGGCGAGAACCCCACTCAAGATCGAAAAAAGTGGCGAAACCTCGTATCGAAAGCCAAGACTCACATTGAAGCGCCAAGAATTAAGTCTCTGGAGCGGTTAGTAGTAGTAAGGAACAATCTAATGTAATTGTCAGCTGAGTTATATGATATTCTTTGAATGACATAATAACTGCACTTGTACCAAATTCAGATTGTTCGAGATTGTGTTTTCTGCAGGTAGATAATGAATGACTTCCGCTAGTTTTCCTACCGCAATCTGAAATAAGTGCGCCATTAGATTTGGTACCAACATAATTTTCAACGTCGATTGTTATGACGTGCACAATGTATTATACTGTTGATATATATATTCATATTTCTTATTTCTTCTAAGTGCAATCAGCCTCATTCAAATGTTTGTAGTAGAGTATCTAACTAAATAATATAAAATACAATGGTGGCTGACTGGTCCATCAACGCACAGCATAAACTACTGGGAGCATAAAAATTGGTCGGGATGTAATTTGGCATTAAGATAACTAATATGATGTGAGACTCCACCATTCAACCCCTAAGTTTGTATGAAGCATTTTACTTTTTTAATATATTAAATTTAAATTTGCAGTATGGAAAAACCTTAGAAATGATTAATACCGTCATCGGTTTTTAAATTCACCTGAAATAGTAAGAAAAGGGATGAAAGTTATGTATTGTCGCAATCGTCAAATCAAGTGGCTCCAATCTTGTAGTTACGTATCGTGTTGAGTAGTACGCAATACTATTTAATCATTGTTAATTTAGTGTTATCAATTGTTTGTAAATAAAATTATATTTTTTTTGCAAATCAAACTTCTATAAATTAATTCTGCCAATCAGCTGTTTCATTGACCTAATTTTATTTAACTTATTGCCCTGGTAATACCTTATATTTTAAATGTTTAAGTATGGAATTGCTTCTTCTTCTATTTGTGTAGGCAGCAAGTCGTCCAAAGATCCGATGAACTCTATATAACTATATGATAGTATTGTATAACATGATGACAAAAATACTCACGAAAATAGAGACGCAGTGTGTACATATGAATCCAATGATGATGGTTCCGACGATTCCAACACCCCATCCGGAGTTAGAAAATGCTAGAGGGATCGCTAGTATCCCGGACCCTAGTGAGGCTTTCACGAGATTTGCTAATGATCTGATGTCTCTGTAAAAAAAACAAGTTGTAGAATTGATATTAGACAGGTGACGTAGGCCTCTATCTTATTTCAGCACAAAATTAACGCTGCGCTAACGTATGCGCCTCTCAGATCCATAATAGAAACGCCAATCCTCATACTTAACCCGCTCTTGCCGCAGGACAACGCACGATGCTGCGCTAACACTGCGTTAGCACTGAGTCGTGAAAGAATCTGTTGTTTTGATAAGTATATAATCGTATACATACAATGTAAGTTAGCGCGACCGGAATTATCTGACTATGAGTACTAGAACAGCTATTATGTATGTGTAAACAAATATTATAATTATAAGTAATCAATCACGTTGCGTCCACAAATCTGTATAATTCAGTCATAATATATGACGTCAAGAATTTTCCCCGCTAAACGTCATACGCAATACTATTTAAAATTCTGTGACTAAATCAATCTTCAAAACTATTAATATCATACGAGTGCATAGTGGTTTGATCAAGTTTATTTATTGTTGTTACATATTGGAGTTGACCTAGTGGCAACTGTAATTAGGGTCAGTTAATTAAATACTTATTTATTTTATAGATCCTGTCATGTGGTTAGTACGTGAGAACGAAAACATTCATACATTATAATCACGCCTCTTTCCCAGAGGGTTCGGCAAAGACTACTACTAAGGCGGATCACTTGACGTACGATGGACCGCTAAAATATCGCAGCGGTCTGTCAGATCCATATCAGAAATGTCAGTCCCCATACTAAAACCGCTCAACCGCACTCGACGCAGCGCTATCGCAGCGTCGTCCGTCGAATGCGGTTTAAGTATAGGGATTGACATTTCTAGGATGGATCGGACAAACCGCTGCAATGTTTTAGTGGTCCGTCGTGCGTTTAGTGTGCGATCCGCCTAAAACTATGGCAAATAACTTATAGGTAAATTGAAATATAAATGTAAATATACTTACGAGTTTGGTTTCTTAACTTCTCGATGATCAAATGGATTGTAAGGTTCTTGATTATTTGGGACTACCACTGTTTGTTTTTTAGAATCCATTTTGCACCAATAAACACAAAAACACTATCAAGTCTTCAATTGTTCTATTTGCCATTCGAAATATTCGAAAAAGTATTTGATTCAGTTTATTGTTTAACGGGATCTTATGCTGAATGTGCAGCTCAACTGTTTATGATCCTAATCTGTGATATCAGAGTGAATTAATTTGTCTACATCTTGAGATAAAATGTTGATAAAAAGCGCGTTGAGAGGTTGAAGAAAGATACTCTTCATTAGGCTTATTTTAATAATAGCTCATGAGTTTCTTATGCGTCTGAACCACATGGAAATTTTTCGTGGAATATCAAGCTGTGACTAATTTAACTATAAACGCGTATTTTGCTTCGTTGTTGCTATAATTTGCTATAATTGGTTTTTCTTTCGTCACTGTTTAATTAGTAATATCAAAGGTAATACATATATTAAAACTTTACGTAAAGGTATTTCACTTTTACATAAAAGTCGGAAATACTTATCTACGTACATACGTAGACAAGTATATTCGACTGACAATTAATGTGATCACTTGCACGTGAGATCCAAAATAACTTCGTTTTTATGCAAACGGTATTTATAGCTGCCAAGAAATGTACATTTAGGTCTACAACTCATACCTACTTATCTCTTTCGTTATCTATACAGGGTGATATAGAACGATGGATTTTCTAGAACGCAGCTCTATAGGTCAAACTGAACAACTTTTCCCAAGAATCAGAATCAGAGTATTGAAATTTAAAAGGAATTGCCAGTATACTAGACGAATGTACTAATAACTTTTATATGATTTAATTTATAATACTATTTACTATCCTATTGCGCTATAAAATACTATAAGGTACTAATGATCATTTAAAACCTTTGTGAATTTATGTATCTTTATGTTGAATGGTTAAATAAAAACCACAAGTATATTTTCAATGCATTGTTCATTTTAATATTATGTTCAACATTTTATTTCACATTTTATAACAAATAAATACCTAATTTTATTTAAATTAAATTGCACGTAATCTATGCGGTTTTGCTCCCTAGTTTAACTATTATATCAGAAATGGTGACAGCGCATCCGGCCACTAGAGTCAGCATTCCAAAGGCGAAGATTATGATGTTCTTGATGAGGACCCAGTTGAATCTGCCCAGGTCATCCCACCTGAAGACAGTCTCAATCACAGCAGGGATTATGATGCCCAGGATGGAGTAGAATAAGGAGCCCACTATGTTGATGATTTGTTCAAGCAGTGGTAGTGCAATGCCGATTCCCACTGTAAAAGAAGAGAAGACATATTCCTTTCAAATACATATAATGTGCTATGTAGGTTTGTCATCAATAAAAATTTAGAGAAAATATATTAAATTATTTCATTATTAATTTATTCTCTCACACAATTTCATAGTATGACTCAGATTTATATGTCAGTCTTTGTTCATAATGGGACACTCATCCAGTCATCGTCGTCCAATTTAGTGAAGAAGAGTCTATTAAGGCAGAGACTAGGATATATTAAACAGCTTCTGCATAATAATGACTATCTTACGACTGTTTGAAATGCGAATTGCAAAAAGAAATGCATGTGAACGACATTGCAATACATACCACAAAAACAGACTCCAAGGGTCCTGCAGATGATCTGTGTGGTGGGCCAGTAACTCTCTTTTACCTTGGGTTTAACATATCTGGTAAATACGTCGAACACTACGAAGTACTGTAGAGGGTAGGTGAAGAAAATTGACAACGCAATGAAGACTTTCCCGCAAATTGCTGGCCTGAAATATTGCGAAAATGTTTATAGATATTCCAATAACCATCATTGTAATAAGGCCAAAAATAATATGTGCGTAAGTAGATTTTAATATATTTGTGGAAATGGGTAAGTGTTATATTTACACATTTAACAAGAAAATGATACATACATACATACACATATCACGCCTTTTTCCCTTGCGGGGTAGGCAGAGCGTTAACGGCCGTAAAAATACGGTCGCTATCACCACATCTGACAAATATTGCGGGCTCTTTCAGATGATTCGTGTATCACTATAGTGACAGGTTGTCAGCCTGTCGCCTAAAGTTGTAATACAAGAAAATGATTGTAGGTATTTATCTAAGAATACTTTTCAACTTTTGTTAAACGCCCTCATTATTAAAAATGGTGCTACTTAGTGTAAATATAGTTTTAAAACTACTTTAAAAGTATTGAATGGACCATTTCCGCTGGCAATTTGGTAATTTACAGGCCAAAAATAACTGAGAACTATATAGTTTATGGCAATTGAGATATAAATGATAAATTATAATAATAATATTATAATATATGAGCTAGTGCTACCGATTAGTATCCACTTATGTCCGTCTTACCATTCATCCATTGGTAAATTCAATGTGATTGATCCTTTTAGAGCAGCACCGTACCGGAAGTATCCAAATAGTCCTAGAGAGATATACAGGAAGACTATGACTGACATTGCCACGACTAGAACACTGGGACACCCTAGAAAGTTTCTGGGTCTCTTCATTTCGTTTTCAATAGGCATCACCACTCCAACGCCCTCCATTGCAAAAATCACTGTCCTAAAAACAACAAAACATCACAAAACTGCAGTGCTTTAAAAAAACTTTGCCTAATTGTAGCAATTATCATCAAAATCTGGAAATTGTCATAATACAATTAGTAATAAGGTGCTAATCATGCTAATTGAAGTGCTTATGAAAATCTGGAATTATAATGGATTTAAAAAGGAGGATTTAAGCAAAGCATGGACACTTGAAATATTATGATGGTGATAAACTAGTGCGGTTTGAAGAGCAGAGATTTTCTGATAATGTTGTTTACAACGGCAAGTAAAAGGAAATAGCTTATGTTTATAAGGACAATAGAGATAATTTGGATTCACGAAGTAATAAACAAACACCTACTTAAATTTTAATATGTGTTTAAGAAGTTTTGAAATTGCTGTCGACCTTTCTTTTTATCATGTGATTTTAGAATGTGTAATGAATGGATTAATGAATTTTAATCAAAATAACTTACGCTAAAAAGGCAGGATATCTCGCTGGGTTACCAACAGCAACCTTATCAGTGAAATTGATTTCATCCCCAAAAATATAATACAAACAGACCAAATATGTGCCTAGAAGAAGGATGTTCGCCAGAAGAGAGAATATGGCCAGAAATTTTAGGTATCTGATCTGACAAAGTATAATAATAGGAACTGCTATAATAAGCGAATAATGCTCAACAGGAATGTAGGCCGATGTTGGAATAAACTTATCCACAATCTGAAACATAATCATAAGTCAGTCCTTGAAGGTTGTTCAGCTAAAAATGTTAGAAATATAGGAAATGATTTGCATACTAACCTGTTTAATAGAATCAGATATCAGGACTGTGTA
This sequence comes from Keiferia lycopersicella, assembly GCA_029255805.1. Classification (NCBI taxonomy): domain Eukaryota; kingdom Metazoa; phylum Arthropoda; class Insecta; order Lepidoptera; family Gelechiidae; genus Keiferia; species Keiferia lycopersicella. The sequence goes on from JARACZ010000001.1 coordinate 27,899,416, forward strand.
TATACAGCAGACTCCTACGTAGGTGCACGTCAAGGCGAATTCAGTAATTATACTGAAAATAATTATAGAGTTAAGTTATTCCTTGTATCTTAGTGGAAAAATTGCTAACATTACGTTTTATATATTTAAAACAAACAAAATTGTATTTTGTAAGAAGTTAGCTAATATTTGAATTACCAACAGCTCAATTGGTCTCATTGGCATAGCATGTCACATGCAAGATTTATCAAGTGTTGTAGTTATTACCGTTTCCTTCAGGTTTAAAATGCATGGCGGTTGACATACATCAATGTTTTCAAATTAGTCAACTAGAAACATGTAAATTATACCAACTAAGATACATAAATATATTAAGTAGTTAATAATAATAATAATAATAATAAATTCTTTATTGCACATAAAAAAAAAAAACGTGAAACAGTAGTAACAAAAAAGGAGAACAAAGTACAATTAGGCGGCCTTATTGCTATTGTAGCAATCTCTGCCAGGCAACCTTTGGGTGATAAGATAGTGCGTTAAAAAGAGCGGGATAGTGCATTACTAAACATACATAAACTACTTATACCTTTCTACATACTAATAGATACATAAATATGACCAATACCTATTAGACTAATATATAAAAGATGATAAACTATTATAAATAAAATATATATATATATATTTATTATGGCATATAAAGGATAGACAGATAATACATTCTATAAGGAAAATTAACAAAAAAGTAAGATGAAAACAGTTGATTTTAAAAGGGTAGTGTGAATGGATCAGCCAACAACCTCGGACAAAAACAGCTTTTTGACCCGATCTTTGAAGGTATTTAAAGACGGAGCCCGCCGAACTTCTTCAGGCAAAGAGTTGCAAAGCTTGATTGCTCTCACTGTGAAAGACTTTGCACAGAAGTCGGTTTTGTGGGGAGGAAGGTTGAGCCTCAAACAGCTACTGGAACGCAAATTGCGAGTCAGTGTTGTTGAGTGAAGTATAAAACGCTCTTTAAGTTAATAGATACTTAATCAAAATAATACCAACCTCGCAGTATTTGCAAAGGGTCTCACGAACTTTGGTCCATTTTCGAAAGTAGATTTGCACGTTTCTGCATAATTTAGCATCGGTTTTTTTTCTCTTCGGCAGCATCCTCTGGAAGTTGTTACCTAGATCGAAAATAATTCAATTTACAATAACTTGTTGCTAGTAATGAGCATATAATAATTTTCCTGCGGTCGTTTATTAAATTGCAAAAATGCTTCTAAAACATTTTACACTCGTCAAAACTAAAGCCAACAACATACGGCTCTACAATACAATTTCAATTTGAAATAATTTTGATAGAAACTAGCAATTGTAATTTTGGTAGTGATACGACGACCTTATTGGCATTGTGATATTGTTGTAAGTAGCTATATTGTACGTATACTATTTATTAGCTGTCAATGTAAAACAAATTAATGAAGAAATGCGCTATTTGATTTAATGCTCTATATGCTATTATAAACTTTGAACTGTTTTAATATATCAAACAGATGACAAGCCGATGCCTGTCAAATACATTTGATGCAATATTTTAATAAAAGTATATCCGTAGATACTACAGGTACTTACTAATATATGAATGCAATGTCCACACAAAATACCGACTATCAATGTGCCGAAAATACCGATGAGCCATCCTGACTGTACAAAGGCCAGTGGGCCTGCTAACAAGCCTGACCCGAGGGATGACTTGATCAGGTTAGCTGTTGCTCTTACATTCCTGAAACATCGTATTTGATTGGTAAACCTGTGCATATGGGAACTACACGAGGCGATATGATGAAGATTAGGCCTAACGGAAAGAGTACAAAGGAGGCGGATGGGGAGGTGTGGGTGACGTTACAACTGTATTATAAAAGGGACAGTTCTGATCACTAAAATTTATGTTGAGTTCATTTTCAATCGATGCCATCACAGGTGAAGGTAACTATAAAAATAGTATTGGAATAAAATAATAGTAATAAAAAGGTGAAAACTAAAGATCATGCCTTCTGGTGCATCCTGGGGAAAGATTTACATCCTGTTGTGATGTGGTGCGGATAAATAGTATACGTAAATTAAAACATCTTTTTAGCCACTTTGCCGTTGATGTGTGTTCATCACAGCACGCATTAAAATGTGCTACTGTTGTTTGTAGGTAAATTTTTGGAACAAATTAATTGATAGATAGCAAGGTACTTACGATACCGGTTTTTCAACTACTCGATGCTCAAAAGGATTGTAAACACTGTTGTCATTTTCTTCACTTTTAGACACGTTATCACTATTCGTAGTATTTGTTACAGCACCCTTTTCACCCATTTTTAAGGATATTCTGTTTTCAAGTCAAGATCCAATTTTTTAAAAATTTCTGCATTTATAAGAATGTTCGTGCAATAAAAACAGGTCACCAAACTATTTCTTACAATCTCGGTTTGTTCTTTAGGCTACAAGGAGAAGGTTGAATTGTTTTATGGTTTGATCATAATGTTAATGATGCTTGTAATTCCTCAGTTCACAATGATTGTACTGCGTTCAGATAAAATTTTGATAAGACACTGTTCTTACCGGTTTTGCGTTTACAGTAACATTTTATTATATCTACGTGTGGTTTGTGTCAGTTCGTTCGCTGGTATGACGCAAAGTAAAGGTTTTTCAGATGAGCCTGAGCGGTAGTGATTATGTGCTGACAATTGTATCTACCAAATACGTACAATCACACACAAAAGTGTTTTATTTTTAAACTTTGCCATTATATTATTTGGTCAAACCTATTTGTATTTAGACTTATTTAAAACTATTCAGACATTATTCCATATACTTGCGTACCTATATTAGTCAATTCTAAGTAGGCTAAAGATTATTTACGAAAGTTATAATGTCTGCAATGTTCCAAATATATGAAATGTAGGTACCTATTTAATTAGGTAACGTAATGACATATCCTCGTAATAACAAAGAGTCTTATAAGGAGTTAATTGAGGCTCAAATCTGCCAGTTCATAATGAAATTTGCAGAATAACATCTAATAAAAATTATTTTAAGGTATTACTTAAAGTCCTATATTATGCTGTAGGACATCAGCCTTTTGTAGCTCAGTCGCGGATTTTGACATTGCATGAGACGACTTGCAAATATGACTTGCACAAAATTGTTTAGATGTCATACACTTGACGCACGATTGAGCGCAAAAATATTGCAGCGGTCTGTCAGATCCATACTAGAAACGTCACTCCCCTTACTAAAACCGCACTCGACGGACGACACTGCGATAGCGGTTGAGCGGTTTTAGTATGGGGATTGACATTTCGTCGTCAAGTAGGCTATCCGCCTAAATATTCTAATACCTTTATACATCCAACCTTATCTATCCAAAGTTTTATGTTTTCTCACGCTTTTAACATATTTACAGAGTTCGTGACTTGTAAGTAGAAAAATATGTCTCAATCTCAAGTATTTAATAAGTAACTTTGAAAGAATGTTCAGTTCAAGCAGTAAAGTATGAGAAGAGAGAAAAATACGAGTATTTTTAAATAGATTTATTTACCTATTTTAATTTAAGTTAGGAGAGGAACCTTACAAAAAGTGCCAAATCTTTACAAATGGACAAGGTTATAAGTTACAAGGTGTTTCCCATATTTTATGAGTTATGAGTAGGTATTTTGTAAAGAGAGCTGGTACAAATATAAATAATTGAGTATTTTAAAGCTGCAGACACAACGCTATAAATATCTATAGCAAGTTCTGCAATATCTGCGCATGAGCGTGTTGTTGTAAAGTGTAGAGGTATATTTACATTCATAGACCAACACACTTTTCAAGCAGCGATTAGCACACTATCTTTAACTGGAATTAAATCTACAGTAGGCAGGCACGTTTAAGTTATGACATAATTTTGCTCTTACACGCTATTTTATTCGTATACTTTGTAGTGACCGTTGTCCTTAATCCACCAAGGGTGGTTCGATGAAGAACTCTTTCCAGTCTTTAGTGGTATGGTGGGTAAAGATGGAAAGTTTATGTAACTGGTCACTTTCGGCGCAAGAGGTTGTCCTACGGGACTACTGGGAAAACTATTCTGGGGAACCGTGTAAAACTGTGGCTGCTGCTTAGGCAGCTGAGGTTGAGAGAACCGCGGCAGTTGGAACTGGGTGTGGAATCCTTGAGAAAGATGTTGCCGTGGTATCTGGCTGAGACGAGAATCGTAATATTTCTGCGGCGTCACCGGTGCTGGAGCAGTCGCAGGTGGAGTGTAGTAAGTCGTAGGTTCACACACGGTTCCCGCTACCAGAGTATTCAAAGGTGCAGTGTATATTCTAAAGTTGATGTCACTGTAGTCTAATCCGAATTCGGACTCTAAGAACTGAGACATCCTGTCAGATAGAACCCAGACCTCAGCTTCGTTGACGATTTTCACGTCACATGGGAAAAGCAGCCCGTTGTCGTCTTTGTCAACAACGGCAATGTTTTGCGGCTTGTGTGGTAGAGCTGAGTTCCAGCAACCAATAGCGTTTTGGTCGATGAGAGCGAACAGTTTCATACCTCCCTCTGACATGACATGGGCAGTGGTATGACCGTTTTGTCCTCGGTCGCCTACTACTCTGAATTGATGATATGATCCAGTCACTGCTGATTCATTTCGCAAAACTCTTGTAGAAACAGCAAATTCGGTGTGACTAGCTAAAGGACTGAAGTAGAGCTGTCTGTAACCATCAGTACCGATGGGAGACGTAGTGATGCCGAAGATACCTTCAGCTCCCCATTGGAAGTTGAGGCCACCGATGTTGAAGTCTCCGCGCAGAGGGTCGGGTCTGAAGTAGTCGTGGGAGAATCTCCAAGACTTGTTTAGTTCCCAGGAGTAGGCGATGAGTCCGTAGCCGAGTTCGTCTGAGAAGTAGGCGTAGGCCTCGTCACAGTTGCTGCCGATGTCGAGGGCGATGTTGGCAATGAAAGTATCAGCCACGATGTCTTCTGGGCGGAACACGTATCTCCGGATGCGGCGGTCGGTTTTTAGATCGTAAACGTTAAGGCTGTAGGGGCACACGTTCGTGACATTAGGATCTGCAACAAATAAGAGAGTTTTTAATAGCTTAAAGACAATATTGGCAAATGGATATCTTTGCCTTCGTATAGTAAAGTAACTTAGTCAAAATTGTTATATGCAGTATATATTCTTACCATATCCATAAGTCCCGGTGTCAAGCACCCAGAGACGGTCACACTTGTCAGCCTTGATCCTGTAGACGGTGGTGAGTCCACTGGCGCAGTTGCCCAGCTCGTTGGCTTGCCAGCTCGGGTAGGGGGTCAGCTTCGGCGACGGGTCGTAAGGCGCATCTAGTGGGATATAGTTCAGTGTTGCTGGGATTCCTGCAATACAAATGATACATAAATTGAATTGAAATTTGTCAGTTTTTGTTCATCAAAATACTATAAAGATAGGTATAAAGAATGTTTAGTAAGGCCTACCGCCCGGCACCGTGCGGCAGCGGTACCGTCGCGTTACCGCAAGGAGTCATTGCGTCGACGTCGCGTCGCCGCCGCGGTAACGCAACGTTACTGCTACCGCACTGCTAATGCCTGATGTGGGGGGGTCTTTAGTCATACATTAGCGTTACTTTTTAGAATTATATTTTCTGTAATATTCTTTAGACACAGTCTCTCTCATCTAATTTTAAAGCTAACTTGTCTACCTCATCGGTAACATTTTGCATGCAAAACGCAACTAAATTATAGACAACATAGTGAACTATTTTTCGTAGTTTACGAGGAAATGTTGTGTTGTGACAGATTTAACGAAACTCAGCCACTGCAACACTCCGGTAAATCCACTTATGCACACGCTCGGCAAAAACTGCGCGTGGCACGCGGCGTGTTGTACAGAAGGCTCACTAGGCACTGTACCAGTCTTTTAACATGCGTGTTTTTTGTAGGGATATGAAAATTTTGTGAGTATTCTGTTCTATTTTTGCGAGTATTGAGTACTTCCAGTACCTACAATAGCAATATTTAGTCTACAGCCACAAAAATCCACTGTTGGACATGGGCATCCCTCAATTAGGGGGTAAGTATTGCCATACTCACCACGGTTGGCAGGCGGATTGTCAAGCGCAGTGCAAGATATTGTACATAATATTCACAGGGAACGCAGCTGCCCGTTACCTGGATTCATCTCTTAGGCGGCTTTTACGACACCTATAGGTGAAAATGGGATGATGCTATTCTAAGCCGGCACCACACGGCAAATAGCAGCCCCTAGCATTGCCATAAATGCAGTTAATAATCTATAAAAGTGTTAACTGAATAAACAAGAATACGCAGCTCATTTTTGTAGTATCCAAAAACTGGGTATGTCGTTTCAACAACGAAATAATGTTCGAAAATATCGAGAGTGAGCCTTCTGTAAACATCTCTATTCTTTGCGCCCGGTGCGCACGCGCATAATGCAAACTATTGAGCATAATTCACATAATTTGTCGTTATGCACCGCCTATTACGAAGGAAATAGATTGATTGCTCGACTGGCGATACTTTTAATGATGTAAGCAAATTTAACAAGTAGAAAGATTGTGCTTCTGAATCCTTCGCAAGCAGTTACACAGCCCTGATAAATCTGTAAAGATATTTTGAGACTCAGAATAGTAAGTTATTAAAGAGCAAATACTGCATTATTTACAAGTAATTTACGTTCAGATTATTAGGGCAGGTTTAATCAGATTATGCGGATCGCACACTTCACGCATGGCGGAGCGCTAAAATATAGCAGCAGTCTGTCAGACAAGAAACGTCACTTCCCATACTAAAACCCCACTCGACGGACGATACTTCGATAGCGGTTGAGTGGTTTTAGTATGGGGATTGACATTTCTAGTATGGATCTGACGGACCGCTGCGATATTTTAGCGGTCCGTCGTGCGTTAAGTGTGCGATCCACCGTATGTGTAATCAGATTATAGAAGCATTTTAAATTTTTGGTGTACCTTGTCATTTTGTTTGAACCTCAAATATGACAGCTATCGCGCAAAATCTTTATTGCATTCATTCATGCATCTGAAGAGCAAAAACTAGAAGTTAAAATATACGATGCTAATTCTTCCACAAAATATCTATTTTGCATTTTCACAAGAATAATTAATTACCTATATGATGTGATGAAGCAAAAGCTGAACAAAGGGAATTAAAAAATAGCAAGACTTCCGAATTTGAATGACAAGGTTTTTACATTTCGTGTCACGACAAGGTTTTTACATTTTACACGTCTATGGTCTGTGGACCTATCCTTACTATTGGAACTACCTACTTACTTTTAAACTTTTGTTTTTGACTTTTGAGGTTAAATAGTAAAAAAATATTATAGTTATAAAATTAAATAACCCATAATTAATCCTTCATTTAGTTTTAAGAAATAAACATTGTAGTGCCATACCAGGATTCATGTTGGTACAATATTGTTAAATAAGACCTACCTATGTAAACGAGATGTAAACCCATGAAACAACAAAGAACTGATTACTGATTACTAGCCTTAATAAAATCCAAACACACCTGTATTTTTATTTACTTTATTACATATTTCGATAATACCGATAGTAGGAGAAACGCATGTAGGTCTACGTACTCTACACATACCGGATCTATTATTTTTATATCGAAATACATTCACTGTTATGGAATCTACTTCATTAATTTCGTACGAAATCTATGACTGATAGTGCTGGGCGTACTTGTCCACTTTATTTAAATAAGTAATAGCAGTTACTTGTACTATGAAGGTGCCTTAAATCATACCAAGGGCGACCACACGTTGGCAACCGACAATGGTGGGAGTGGTTGATTAATTAGTGAGTTTTCCATGATAGAGTTTGACCTCGTTACAGTGTACCAAAACATGTGATCAGCTGTTAAAAAGCGGAGGGCCTCACATAGCTCGGGTCCCGCTCCGGTTTGGTAGCAAAGACCTTTTCCACACGTGACGTTTCTAGTATGAATGTGACGGGCGCATACGTTAGCGCAGCATTATTTTTGTGCTAAAGTGTGATAGAGGTCTAAATCTTAAATTGTGCGGAATAACCACGTGGTACCCCACACTGACACTGGCCGTGGTCCGCGTGATGGATTCGGATATACTAGTACGGAGTTGCGGTGTATAACAAAAATGGTTGTGCCAGGGATATTGACGGAGCGAACGCAGGTTGTCATGCACGAAAACGCATCCGTCGTCCGGAGCGGTGACCAATGCCAGTGTGAGGGCCGCTAGCGACACTCAGATGCTAATATTTTGACATTGTGTGTAATTCTATAGGTAAGTACCAAATGCGTTGCGAAATTTTGATTTGTGTTAGAAATAGCGACATGATTATTGGGTTGATTTTGACTGATGTAGAATCGTTTTCAATACATTCCGCCTCTAATACATCGTAACAGCCAATTTTAACCATACCTGTAAATAAGTCTAATAAAAATAATTATAATATGTGTACCTACCTATTTAAATGGAACTGCTAACTTAAAATTCTAGTTCAAAATAAACCGTGATGTATTGTATGTACGTACAACATTGATCTTTTTATGCCTCTGAAAATGTAGTACTGTCAGTACTACTTAGTATTATTTTGTATGGGTTTGGCATGCATAATCATGCTACATTACTTCTTAATTAGGATTTATTGTGACACTAACAAACAAGTTCTGTGACTACTGGTAGACTAACATGCCGAAGTTTGTATTTATTATGTGGAAAATGTTGTTTGTCGGTTTCCTTACTGACCTAAACAAAATTTAACTTTTAAATTGACTTACATATTATGTTTATGTAGACGAGTTTAGCAATAGAGATTGCATTCGCCGTATTATATCATCTCCGTAACATCCGATATCCGAAGAAGTAGTAAGTGGTTTCCTATTAATAATAAAGGAGAGTATTCATGCAAATAAAGAATTTACTTACTTACTTACTTACTAATTGAATTAATTTACTTAAACTTGTATCAGTGGAAATTTTTCGGTGACCCTGCCGATGACACTATTGGTATACCTTACCTCACGGAAAATAGATAAAAAAAGTTTAGTTTATTGTCTAAGGAAAACTAAAAATTATTTATCAGATAAGAAACGTCTTTTGTATACTTAATATAAGTTTTGTATACATATTTTCCCCACTAAAGTTTTGTGAGAAAAACCCGTAAGCATTAGAACTAGAACTCTGACACCAGGGTTCGTTGGATCGTTGGAAGAATCGGTGTCCCATACGAGAAAAAGGAGAAGAACTCTGATTAGATATTCTTATTTTAATTTATTTTACTGTTTAGATATTCTATATACTCGCTTATTTATTCTTCATTATGCATAGCTTATGTATGTTTCCAGGCGACTGTTAATTTTTATCACCGATTTATCTTTATCCATCTTGGGAGCTTTAATATCAGCGATCAGCAAAATTTCTATTTCAAAATCAACTGACCTGCGCGCCATCTAGGAACGCTGACGAAGAGTTTGTTGTTCCACCTCTCGATGCCCACAGGAAGGGCATTCTCCGGGATCAGCTCTCCGTTGGAGATGGCTGCCAGCCTGGACTGCTGGTCAGGGTAAGCCCAATCCAGGACATTCCAAGAGAACATCTCCTGGAGTTTTACAGTGGCCGTGGCGAAGGACACCAGGCCCAGAAGAAGGAGAAGTGTGCTCGTCATTTTTGACGTCCTGGAAAAACAATTAATATTTTTTTAGGTTTGTTCTTGCAGTACACGGGGTTGACTACCTTTGGATCAAAAAGTTCAACTATTTTCAATATCTACTCTTCGAGAAGCAATACTGAACTAAACGAAAATTTACCACATATTTAGCAATACACTACAACTACAACTACTTTTGGTGAATTATTATTGTTACTTAGTTGTGGACCTGATTAAATTTTACTTATGACTGTAAAGTTTTAAAGATAATATAAGATAATTCTAACCAGAATTTGTCTCAAACGAGATCGTGCGTTTTGACAAAGTACCTACATCAAGTTTTGGTTTTGTATTACTTGGAGACCTAATTAGAGACCTTGGAGACGTAATTAAATAATAAGGACCCGATTGTTTTACTTTGGCGTAATAAAATCTTTATCTTTGTATCTTTATTATTATTAATTTTATAAGAATGGACCTTAGAGTCGTTGCAATGACATCGCTATACGGGTTCGATTCTTATACGTCCCTTGTGCTCAGATTTTCTAATTGTCGGTGACCAAGTAGTGCGCCAAGTAGGACGCCGCTCTTACAATCGTGAATCGTGAGACCCGAGTTTGTACCCCGCCATGTACCAATGCGTTTATATTTACCGACTGCTTTTACGGTAAAGGAAAAACATCGTGATAAAACCAAAATTCTTATAAAATTTTAATTAAGATAATTGAATGTGACTTAACCTAGGAGAATGATGTTTCTTAAATAAAATAAAAAGCAATGAGACTTTTGCGCAACTGTCATTTGACTTAAAGAAAAATTTGCCCTCATGAATCTTAATGCTTTCTGATTTTTTCGTAAAACAGAAATTAATATTTATTTTTTCTGTATGAAACTTAGAAGCTTCGTTTGTAAAAATATTGATCCGACAGAATCAGGAGCTATAAGACCACATTTTCCAAAGATGGCAGCCGAGATAAGGCGGCTAGGTAAGAATCGGCACGACACAAAGAGTTAAGTTGGTTAAAAGTAATTAAAGTTAGAAGTAATTTCATATAATGACTGCACTAAATTACAAAGACATATTTGTCAAGGATTATTTCGTGCAATTGTTTTTCGGTTTTGTGTTAGGTAAGGTGCTCCTACACTGCATGTTGCAGTCTTTGACTATTTCTGACATGGTATAAACGAAAATTATTATGGGTTTGACTCAATCCAAATTTATTTTATGTTTTGATACACATACATACATACATATATCGCGCCTTTATCCTTTGCGAGGTAGGCAGAGCGCTAACGGCCATAAGAATAAAGTTGCTATCGCCACATCTGACATTTTTGAGGATTGTTTTCCGAGGTTGTTTCAGAAAACATGTGTATCACTATAGTGACAGGTTATCAGCCTGTCGCCTAAGAATTGTAATACACCAATACTCTCGAGTCCCGTAGTCGCCTCTTAACGACACCCGCGGGAAGGATGTGGGGTAATGCTATTCTAAGCCGGCATCACACGGCATATGTTTTGATAACAAATAATAATTATACTACTACGAACACAGCCATAAAAGTTCACTGCTGACATGTGCCTCCCCCAATAGGGCTATTTGCCATGCTCACCACCCTTTGCTGATGGATTGGTGAGTGCAGTAGAAGGTTTTTTAGATACGGTATTCAAAAGGAATGCTGCTACACATTCCATGGATTCACACCCGTCGCCTTTTGCGAAATGGAGTGCTATTATTCTGCACAATTGATATAGCTGCGTATATGTTTATATATATATTAACGCTAATTAATTAATTGTTAGGTTTTTTTTCTTAAAATTCATCAAGAGAGACAATAATATATATTTAGAGAATCGTCTTATATTAATATATATATATAGATATATATTAAGAGAATCGTCGCGGGAAAAAAGTAAACTAGATATTTATTTTTGCATAGAAACGCACGATCGACAAATGCACAATGCAAATAATAAAGCACAAAAACGCCCCCGAATTTCACGCCGGTTCTCTTTCCGCAATGACTCTACACCTACTTACTTGTTTCGAAATAAGTAGATTACTTTGACAAAATATAAAAAAGTGATGTGCTTTGCTAATATTACGCACTTTTCTTTTACGTGTAGTTTTTTAACGTTATTTACGTTACGTGTATTCTTTAAAATAAACCATATTTTGGCGCATCCGCAACGCATTTGCATGTCAGATGTAAGGAAATTTCAAATTCCCCATTCTAATAACTGACGTTGACTGCTGCATCAACTTGTATTCTTTGACAGTTTTTTTTTATTATTAGATGCATCTGACAGACCCACTGTCAGATGCGAGGAAATTTCAAACCCACTCACTACCCTACACTACAAAGCTGACGGTCCAACGATTGAACTTGCGTCAACGGATGTATCAGTCAATGTCAGTTATTAGAACGGGGAATTTGAAATTTCCTTACATCTGACATGCGAATGCGTTACGGCTGCGCTGAAAATGCGCAGCGTCTTGCGTTAGACCTAGAATTCGCCCAAAACATAGTACTTTGAAAAGTATTTACTTTGTATTTATTATGTTAGATTAGTTTTTTGGTAATATGAGCGACGGTTGTACAACAATCCGCTGTATTTAAGTGATAGTTGTCATGGAAAATATTATTTTATCTTTTCAGTTTTAGGCAAAGTTATTCAAGATAACATATTTGCTACATTTTATTGCTAGGTAACTATTTACATTTCTGAAATATTTACGTGTGATTATAATTTATAACTTTCTAAACCTCTTTAGGAAGATAGGTATAATTTTTGAAAAAAATAATATCGCCTTCTAAAAAGCCAAAATCCAATGGGGCATGGTGTTTTGGCATGGATTAGCCCAGGGAAACTTAGGTTTCACGTAATTTTTTATCGTGATAGCATTACCAAATAAAGGTTTTCAGTTATTGTTTATGTTTCCTGCTTTTTTTTCTTCATATAATTTTAATGAGCTCTACATTTTTTGCATCAATAAATCAATTCAATAAAATTTTGTTGCACAAAATCCGTTAGGCAAATAACTTCAAACATCCTTTTCCGGCACTTTGTAGACACAATGTTACGACACTGAAAAAACTTCAGCCGTTTTTCAGCAACCATTACTTCACGGCTATGGACCGAAAACACATATCCAATAAGCCGCAATGAACGTTAAATTTCATCCAAATCGTCGCCGTTTTCTCATTTGCGAACACTCTTATATTATAACACTTTCGTATTAGTTTATTAGTATGTATGAATATAATTATTAATTACGTACATTCTGTATACGGATCACTAGTTTCCACCACGGCAGGCCGATACAGACTGGGTGAGTTGGTTCACCCCATTGGTATATAATACCTACTACATAATTTCGTGACTCGAGTGGGTGTGGTGTGGCGAAGAAAAACCGTAGAGCTAAGAAGGCTCACACATGCGTGCGGGCGAGAGTGTTAGATGCAACGATACTCCCGCGCCGCGCTACTCGTACTGGAAATAATATTTCATTTATTTCGTTTCATTAATTAATAACATTATACATTGTGATTGAAAATTAACTAGTTACATAGTAAAAAAGTAATAATTATAAAACAGTCAAATTAATTTATTAACAAATTATTCAAATAGTATGTATGACACACGTTTGTGTTTGTGAGAATATATTTATATTTCACACAAAAATTTTAACCATCGCTTATCGCGGTTCCGCGGTTCTATCCCTTTAAAATCATAACTAAGAATTGTATATTTATATATTTTCAGTTCTCATATTTACAAGGTATTGAAAAAAAAATACTTACCGCACAGAATATCATGTTAATCTTTAGATTTATGTCACGTTTATATGGGTAAAATTGAAGTCTGTGTCTGTACCAACCCATCAGATTGTTGTTACGAAAAGAAGAATGAGCGAAGGGTATCTAACTGTTAGGTTCAGCTAATTTAAAAACATAAATAATATAAGGTATACACGTATGTTATAAGTAAGGTGCGTTTCAGATACGACCCTCAAATAGTTGTCAGAACGTAATTTTGCGGTCGATAGCGCTCTGCCTACCTCGCGAGGGATGAAGGCGTAATTTGAGTGTGTGAATAAGAAAAATACTGCCGCTTCTATTCCATGCTATGCGCTGTGAACCAACGCGCAGAAGCGGTAACACATTTCGGCGCGGGCGCAGCTGCAGTGGCTTACCGATGACCCGCGCTACGATCTACATAATTCAACTGACGTGGATAAGCACGAGGTGACACAATCACACTTGTTGACTACTGTGATTGCGACTTGTTTTTTTCTTTTTTAATGACAGTACTTAAAGTGACACCCCTGACAGCTTATAGTTATACAGGGTGTCCCGTTATTAATAAATCAACCATTAACTGCCGGACGATGTATTCATAAGCAACTGCATTTCTTTAAAGTTTCTTGCAATATGAAAATATTTTTTTGGATCGGCTATTCAAATTTATATTGTCAGTAATGCATTTTCTACAGTTTTTTATCACATTATTTCCAAAAAAGAAACTTAGAAAAGTCGTTTCTTATCACCAGCTCGTTCCGCAGTTCATGTTCCCTGTATACAACCTTGTTAGATATATACATTTGTTAGATCAACAGTAATTTTAATTAAATAAAAACCTAAACTCTTGAAAGGATGGTATTGCTTGACACTTGCGCCCACATCTAAGAAGCTTTTCATAGATGATCTCCATCCAATTTTTCTCATATTCCGTTCAACACATTTTTACCTACTATGTTTCATTATAAAAAAAGTGATTTTATATTAAATACAAATCCCAAGTCTTCTAATGAAAAGTATAAAAAATACGTCAAATATAGAGTCTTTTTACGTGGAATTATCTACCTGTTAAGTACCGGGTATGCCTATAAACTTTAGAAAGATATGAACTTGGAAAATTATAAATTCCAACTTAATATTCCGTCAATCATGGTATCTAATTAGGGTATGATTACCTTGACTACGAGTATGTAGGTGCATATTTAGCCATGAATGTTGAAATAAACTATAGGTACTTACTATATATATGTAATAGATTTCTTTACGTAAGTAAGTAGGTACCTACAAATTTTTATATGGTACAATAAAATGGTAATCACCCGTGCCATGCCATAGTTATTCGGTGCCTTTGAATAGCATCATACCATTTTCTGCCCTTACATACATATATCACGCCTATATCCCTGGCACAGTAAGCAGAGCTTTAGCGACCGTCAAATTCTGCTCACAGGGGTTGTAAAAGGCGACTAAGGGATATGTAAGGCAGTGCATACAACACCTTATACTGCGCTTACCAATCCGCATGCAAATCCTGGTAAGTATGGCAAATACTCTCCAATTGAAGAAGGTCTCTGCTGTGGGCTGCTATGGTTTTTGATGTGAAGTTCAGGTAGGGCATAGTATCACAAATTCCAGTCGTAATTCAAAATTTTTATCTTGTTCTCTTTTCTTTCTGAGAAAGTCTCATAAAATTCTTGCTAAAACTTGCTTGTATCAATACTGTTAGTGTAGTTAACCCACAATCTGCTTATAGTTGCTCAAATAAATTTTGCGAACTTCACGTATTGCACTAGATATGTTAGTAGATTGCACGTAACTCTAGTTTTTGCGTAAATAATGCGACTAACCAAAACCACATTCATTTTGATCCTCGTCGAATTACGATTTTTTGCGATCAAATTTATTATACTAACAACTTTATAGGTATAATGGTTAGTAAGGGAACCCTTCAGTTTATCAGCTACAACCGTCTACAGCTGGACAAAATCCTTCACCTATTGAGGGTTATTGCTCTACTTACCACTCTAAAACAAATATAAAAAGGAAACCTGATGATTTGATGTTGAGAAACATTACTACAGCTGATTGAATAAATGTGATCCAAGAAAGTTGAAGCAGGCATAGTATATGCAATATAATTTGAGCCCATTCGACTATTTAACGTCAAGTTTAGCAAATATATTTAGAGCCGATTCGACTATGAAACGTCAATGCGAATTGGCTCAAAATATATTTCATAAACTATACACCGTATGGAGACATATATTGCAGGCGAGAGAACTGCAAACGTGTCATATACATTTTATCAAATAAGTTTTTTGACATAATAATCAAGAGCGTTTCACATCATAAGCCTAAACCAGAGACCAACCTTAAGTACTAATATGTCGCACTCAGCTTTGAGATCGATATTGAGTGCGATTTTGAGATGTTATTAGGACTGCCTGACATTCGTCAATATCGCTCTTGAGATCGATCTCAGAATTGATCGCGATTTATTTATACGGGCCCTAGACACCGCAATACCTCGAAGGCAGTTTTACTTAATACTAATATTTACTCTCAGGTCTACTATGCTAAATAAAATATTTTAAATGTATTTTGACAAATCGCGGTATGTAGGTATGCAAACTACAAATGTGACAATTCCATAAATTATGAATAACGAGTAGATAAATATCTAAACGCAATAACCATTAAGTACTACGTGAATGAAATACTTGAAATCTAACTTGATCTGTAATATTATAATTGTTTTATTTATTCAATGTTGCAGTTCAATTTTAAATTTTGTAATCTTACCAAATTCTAAATTTAATTATATTGCCTTAAGAGGACGTACTTAGGCGGATCGCAACCTTAGCGCACGCAGCGCTATCGCAGCGTCGTCCGTCGAGTGCGGTTTTAGTATGGGAAGTGACGTTTCTTTCTAGTATGGATCTGACAGACCGCTGCGATATTTTAGCGCTGCTTTGTGTGTTAAGTGTGCGATCAGCCTTAGCGTTTTCACTCGGTCCTATCCTTTTACTCATGAAGAGTAGAATACATTTTTATGGTGAATAGCATCTTTACCAAGTGCCCCAATCTATTCCTCCTACTAAAAGTCGCCACTTACAGAAATCGTAAGCCCGAATTGAGTCAAAAACATTTCGTTCAAATGACCAAATACCGAATGTTGTCAACACACTGCCGCATTAGATGCCTCTAGGCCGCCATGGTCTCGATACGACCAGCTGAGACGATTATTGACGAAAACCACCTCGTAGCGGCCCGAGCGATTGACCTCTATATAATGAGTAATGGCATGCGTACGCGCAGAATTAATAGGCCATTCACGTGATCGACCAAGGACATTTCTTTCTTTTATGTAGATTAGGGGCACGCCCAACGGTTGTGCTTTCCGTTTTTCGGTGGAAATAAGACTTTATTCTGGCATGTGTGATATACCTTTTTCTTAAATCACTCTATCTATTAAAAACCTCGTCTATATCCATTGCGTGGTTTAGACGGAGTCAGCGGTGTCCACGACAGACGGACGGGGAATATATTGTGTGTTGATATTGATTATAAGCCATTTTATTACGCGGTTCTGACACAGGTCACATGCATTTCCGGTGTTTAGCCGAATCAGAAATTTTGATCATAGACTTTTGAGGATATTATAGAGAAGCCATATAGCATCAATATTATATTATAGCTACCAGTGATAGCACACGATACCGCACCACATTGCGGGTTTCATAGGTTGCCATTACTATAGTAGCGGATGTCCAGAACATGGAACCAGGTAGAATGAAGAAGTTCGCAATAAGTTTATATTGTTGTATAAGCATGTACGTTGTGCATTTTTTGCTAGCACGAGACATTGGCATAAGAAAAAAGCGTATGTTTATCACAATTATCACAGTATGTACGAGGTAAAATTAAAGTAAGGAAATATAATCTAAATCCCTTTGAGTCTTTGACACGAAGATGTATTAAGGATGTACCTACGTAAAGATAAAATGTAAAAAACTTTACTTAAGGAAAATTTGATTTGGATTAAGAACTGGGTTTATCAACATTGTGGTTAATTTGCTGGGTTTTTCGATTAGCTTGGGTATCATCATTTTGAAAGGTATCAAGTGATTTTTATAAACTGATGAGTCTTTATTTATTTCATTCCATTTCAATAGGTACTCATAATACACACTTAAAAATAATCCTCCTTTTGAGGAGCTCCGTCAAAAAGGAAAGGCATTATAGGTTTATTTGTGCACCTATGACTTTTGTCATCAAAGGTAACATCAGATCAAACCACATGTTTTTCAAACACTGGTTTTAATCAAAACAATGCCATGGTCAACTGACCTACAGCAACTAAGTACCTATGTATGTATGAAGTAACAGTCAGGCGGAACGTACACTTAACGCACGAGCGCTAAAATATCGCAGCGGTCTGTCAGATTCATACTAGATATGTCAATCCCCATACTAAAACAGCTCAACCACTGTCGACGTTGTGTTATCGCAGCGTCGTCTGTTGAATGCGGTTTTAGTATGGAGAGTGACGTTTCTAGTATGGATCTGACAGACCCCTGCGATATTTTAGCGCTCCGGCGTGTGTTAAGTGTACGTTCCGCCTGACTGTTACTTCATACAAGTGTGCGATCCGCCTTACAACGCTAATAAAATAATGCACAATGATTACTTTAACGTAGATGAAGGTTTTGGAGACGTGTTTTTCTTATGTTATTACATAATTTTGTTGTTAATTTGTTAATAGAAGAGATAGCCGGTGGTAGACAAGAAAACAACCGGCCGTTCTCACACTTAACGTAAAACGCAGCGCTAAAATAGCTAATACGGTCGCCCGTAAAAATACGGCCACTATCGCCACCCACGGCTGACAAAGTGTTTGAAGGAAATTGTAATACACATGAAACCATTGAGTCCCTTACTAAGTCACCTTCGGCACCTGCGGGAAAGTAATGGGGTGATGCTAAGCTACGCTCGCACCACTCGGTAAATACACGGTAATAGGTAGACTAAAAATATAGGAATATTGATTCCTATCACCTTTGATATTCGTATCAATTCACTTTGAATTCTTTTTATCAGATACGTAATTGATGAATGAACGGAACAGGACAACACGTGGTCATTGAATAAAAAAATCACGTGACTTGATTTTACAAGTAATGATTCAAGTTATTCACATCCTACTAATATTATTAATGCGAAAGTTTGTATATTTATTTGTTTGTTACTCATTCACGCTAAAACTACAGAACCGATTTTCATGAAATCTGGCACACATTTGGTGACTTGGATAAACACATAGGACAGGTTGTTATCCCGAAAAAATGTTCTGGGATCCTACGATATTAAAACCGACTGCCACGCAGGTGGAGTCGCGGGCGTCTACTAGTACTTGTTTGAATAATCGAAGTAATATCTGTAAAATTAAAAGTCTTATGTTTTCAGACAAAAGTACCTTAGGCTAGACACCAAAGTACAAAATTAGTATCTAAACCACTCTTCCACTTCTCAACAATTAGTATTAAAGACTAATTTATTATGTGCGAGTACGTACAACTAACTACCACGTTTTATAAATAATTTATCAAACGTGATCGAAATTCACGAATATTTTACGTCGAATTTGGTGCCATAAAATTTTATCGTGCGTTTATAGACTAAGTAATTAATCAAGTGACAATTTAACGTCAATATGATTAAGCTATAATTTTCAGCAGCCTAATGTATCCATTTTCATATATTTTTATAAATTCTACATGCATATATCACGCCTTTAGCCCTTGCAGGGTAGGCAGGTCGTTATCGCCACGTCTGACATTTTTGAGGATTGTTTTCCAAGGTTGTTTCAGAAAACATGTGTATCTCTATAGTGACAGATTGTCAGCCTATCGTCTAAAAATTGTAATACACTAATACTCTCGAGTCCCTTAGTCCCCTCTTACGATACCCACGGGAAGGATGTGGGGTGATGCTATTCAAATTTTTTTATAAATTCTAACTAGTTCTTAAGTTAGTGGGAAACAACGTAAATAACAAAACTTGACAGGATATTTTGAATCGAGGTTTATTGTTCTAAAACATACAAAATTGTGTAATATGTAGGTCATTTTAAATATATAGAGATGTGAAACATATAATAATCGCATTGGCTAGATAATTTGCGTTGCCTAAATATCAAATTTATGGGTCTAGAATTACCGGTATAATAAAATTTGAATGTTGCATAAAATTTTGACTCTAGGTCGGTACCTACGCAATTAAACCTAGTTTTGGACAGTTTGAATTTGGTAGTTCAAAAAGTGAGCTTTTTAGACGAAAATTTCCATAATAGTAATTTAATTCGAATTCATTACTATACACTTAAACTCAAACTCAAATCATTTGTTCAAAGTTGTAAATTTTACATTTATATTTTTGACGGTCAAATATTAGTCATTGTAAAAAAGAGAAAATGAACGATGAGCAGATTTTTCTATTTCCTACAACAAATTTTATGAACCTAGTGTAAACGTGGCTCGCTATTTAGCTCTATATTTAAACAAAATTTATTTTATGCGGGCGTATTTAGATCCTTGTTCAAGATTGTAAGAGATATTGTCAATTTGTCAAATTAAGGTCATTATATGAGTTGTGTGCCATTTTGGTAGGTAATCAATAAAGTTCTACGGATTTCCTCAATGACTTGTCAAGGCTCAAAATAATAGACAGATTGTCAGGGAAATAATAGGCCTATTTTATAGTGTCGAAGTAATTCAAGGGCAAGGTTCAAGGCATTACGTATAGTGCAGTCAATTTTTCACACAACGCAGCGCTAAAATACCGCGGGGTAACGCAAGCGTCTGTCAGATTCATATTAAAAACGTCATTTCCTATACTAACACGGCTGTTGACGGAGGTCCAATGCACAACGCTGCGCTTGCGGAATCACCAATTTACTAAAAATATTTCGACTTATCGTCCATGGAGAAAATTGATGTGTCAAAGGTAATTTAGCCCCTACAAAATATCTGCCTCCTATTCTGTAGTCCACAAATTGTATAAATAAAATTTAATAATGTTTAGAGAAAAATGCTACTATTTATGGCTGAATTTCTTCCGGACTATTTCCAGGAGAAAGATAAAGGCACTTTAACAGCTGGCTACGTCAAGTGCAATTTTTTTGTGTTCATTGCCGCTTATTTACCTACTTACATTGAAATATAAGTACACATATAAATGTTATTAGTACACGTCATACACCCAACAGATACGGAATTAAATTGTTAGAAATCCTATTCATAGAACTTTTATTTATTTATGACTCAATCAAGTTAAATCACATTGTCTAAGCAATAAATATCTATAAATAACGAGGTCACATAGTGAGTATAATTAAATTTTACTGTGGCCGAGAAACATGACTTAGAAAAGTAATAAAAAGTTATATGGTCAGCGTAGCAGTCTTAAAACAGATTTTTTCTTATAAGATATATGTCTAAACTTTTTATTTTACATGTTATTTTAAATCAAATAGGAAAGCCTATATATATATATATATATACAGGTACGAAAGTACTATAATTAATATTGTCACGAAACTCGGGTATCAGCAAAATTGTTTACTGGACTCTGGACTAATAAATGCTAGAAAAGCAGATGCCAAATATACACCACACCGTTTTATTTTACCAAGAAAAAGGTACAGAGTTCACAGGCTTTGTATTTTTTTTACAAGGTATTATAACCATCCGCTGGATAGACGGTCGATCGAGTAAGCATTGCTGGCAGACAGTGGATGCGAAAGAGACAGGACCGGCGTAGATAGCAAGAAAAAGAAGGCCTATACTCAACTGTAGGTAGATGTGTACATATCAGTATATGATGATGATAAAGAGGTATTGGACTTCTTTTGTTTCATCCGTAAATGAAAGACGTAATTTTCAATTGCAAATTTTTATTTTATATTTACTGAAGTCTTCAGTGCTTATTTTCGATGGTAATTTAATCAATGAAGTGAACGTATTGTAAACATTGAATGAAGAATTGAAGTTGAAGATTTTTCGCCACATTTCCGGATGGTATCAAGAGGAGCCCGTCAGATCCTGTAGATGACACTATCACCCTACAGGAGTCACCGTCCGGCGCAGCTGCTGCGCTGGAATCTTTCTCACTGGCACTGGCAGAATTACCCTAGATAGGGTAGAAGTCCATATAATTAAATAATAAATAAATAAATTAGGTATTTTGAATAAAATACTATACTTAATTACGTAAGTAGGTGTTGTATATGTGGGTACACATCAGCCTGCGGCTGAGAATATACATGTAGGTACTTGAATAAATGAGTGTGTTAACAGCTATCTCGTGGTTTGGTTGTAACCTAATGTCCCTCTTATAAGATATCAGGTGGAGGAAAAGTAAAACCAAAATGAATATCACAAGTGTTTATTTTGCACTGACCACTTTTCACAAAAAAAACTATTATCTTTAACTATTTAACTAAATCCGAAAATACTTGTCGTCTCTTGGTGACGGTCCGATCACCACTGCTGGACCGATCAGCCGTCCGGCTGGACGTTTTGCCAGCAGTGGGGATAACGGAAACGAAGGCTACACGTAAACAACTACAACGAACACCGATTCGCAACTTTCAAAGTTTACATTTTACAGAATTAAAAATATTTAAAAGTAGTAAAAATTAGTAAACTGTATAAATATTAACTTTAGCTTAAATACGCACACACATAATTATTTCTTATATTTGTAGAAATAACGGAGATCAACGTTTAATATAAGCAATTCTTACCAACATCGTTTAGCATCTTTTATACCGGAAATCACATTTGATAATTATCATATAGTTTGTAATAGTCTAAAGATGAAGAACTATGATTTCTAACATTCGGCCTTTCCTGACAATAAGTTTGTCCTCAAACTTCAGTAGTGAGATACATAAAAAATGGTGTAAACATTTTATACAAAATCTAGGTTTCTTATCAATTTATGGCATGACAAAATTTTATTTTTATATCTTAACATTTTTGTGTCATTCTAAGCAACACTATTTTCTATAATGCATAGCTAACAGATCTCTCAACACTGCTCTATTTTAAAATATTAACTTAAAATAGGTAATGGATAATTATGACAACGCTATTTAAACTTATAAATACTTATAATTCATTATAAAGTAGCTAGTGGATCTATCAACACTGCTCTACTTTACAATATAAACTCAAACTAGCCAGTGGATCTCTCAACACTGCTCTAGTTTAAAATATTAACTCAAAATACACACACACAAATCACGCCTTTATCCCCAGCGGGGTAGGCAGAGCGTTAACGATCGCAAAATTACGGTCGTTATCGCCACGTCTGACAAGTATTGAGGGCCTTTTTAGATGATTCGTGTATCACTGTAGTGACAGGTTGTCAGCCTGTCGCCTAAAATTGGTCATGGATAATTATGACAACGCTATTTTAACTTATAAATACTTATAATTCATTATAAAGTAGCTAGTGGATCTATCAACACTGCTCTACTTTACAATATAAACTCAAACTAGCCAGTGGATCTCTCAACACTGCTCTAGTTTATAAACCCTAATTCATTATAAAGTAGCTAGTGGATCTATCAATACTGCTCTACTTCACAATATAAACTCAAACTAGCCAGTGGAACTCTCAACACTGCTGTAGTTTATAAACACCAATTCATTATAAAGTAGGCAGTGGATCTATCAACACTGCTCTACTTTACAATAAAAACTCAAAATAGCCAGTGGATCTTTCAACACTGCTCTAGTTTATAAACACCAATTCATTACAAAGTAGCCAGTGGATCTATCAACACTGCTCTCGTTTATAAACACCAATTCATTACAAAGTAGCCAGTGGATCTATCAACCAGCACTGCTCTACTTTACAATATAAACTCAAACTAGCCAGTGGATCTCTCAACACTGCTCTAGTTTATAAACACCAATTTATTTTAAAGTAGCTAGAGGATCTATCAACACTGCTCTACTTTAACACTAACTCAAACTAATCAGTGACTCTCTCAACACCGGTATACAAAATAACGCCTCTATCCCGGAGGGCAAGTGAAGATCACATCCTTCCATTTATGTATTCCAATACCACTTTAGAGCACAATTCAGAGCTATCAAAAATCAGCAAGCAAAACAGATGAAATCAGAAACTCCACTATCGGAAACTATAAGCTACCACGACATACATCAGTTCACTGCAATCTACATCCTAATAACAGGATGCATGGTAGCGTCAGCAGTTTACGTGTACCGGTGCGTGCGTCGTCGTCGTCGTCTTAGCGGAAGCGTCAACTTACAGTCGAAAGTTGAAAATCATCCAACACACA
This sequence comes from Keiferia lycopersicella, assembly GCA_029255805.1. Taxonomy (NCBI): domain Eukaryota; kingdom Metazoa; phylum Arthropoda; class Insecta; order Lepidoptera; family Gelechiidae; genus Keiferia; species Keiferia lycopersicella. Next base: position 27,923,272 of record JARACZ010000001.1, read on the forward strand.
CCGATGAGATCCCAAAACCGCTAACTCAACCTAGACGCGCGCACACGACTCTGACGTTAGCGCAAGAAAACATAGAATTAAAGACGCTTTCAAACACCACCTGCGCTGCGATCAAGCAAGACAGAGCGACGTCACCAATCATCAAAAGACCGATCATTAATGAATTTTAATAAGTCTAGCATAAGAACCTGACATGTAATTTTATAAGAATGACATGTATTTTAAGAAGTTAACCTCAGTTTAAGCATAGGGTTGCTTTTAATATTCAATGCTATTTCACCTCATCTCATCTCATCTCATCTCACTCTCTTCTTCTCTCGCCCGGGAGCATGTACGGTCTGTACGCCGCACATCGGATTGCACTCTCAGCAATTTACTCCACATGGCGAGTATTAGGTCACTACTCGCCAGTCCGCGATAAGCACTCATTACGCGTGTACTCACTTTCACCATTCTATTCTCTAAGGCTAATTATCATCAATAAAGTCATCAATTGACCTTGAGTGTTTAGTTATATCAACAATATCAAAGTGCGAGTAAATCAACCCGTACAGCTAGGATACCGACACGAAACACCCTTTCGCTTCTCTATCTTCTTCTGCAACATTCTTCAACTTTACCATACACGCTCGTCGGTTTAAGATTCTCATGACCTGACATTTTTTAGAACGTCCCAGATTTGATCTTAATACGTTCGTCTAAGTCTTCCTCTTCCAGCGTTCCCATGCACACTCTCCGTACATACTTTCATCTCATTGTTAATCTTCGTTCATTCGGCCTCACAACACAACCTAACCACCTATGAGTTCCTTTTCTATACTAGTTACTGCGTCTTTTTATTTTTATTACAACCACGATCCCTTTTCACGCTATTCCTTATCCTGTCACTCAACTTTCTCAAATCATAATTCTTACAAGATTTCAAACAACAAATTTAAACTGTACAAATGTATCCTCAAACCCTTATAGACTTACGGCATCTAACTATGGTAAAATGATGTACACTCAAATCTAGAAATACTTTAAAGATTTCATAACAAGACATTGAGACAAATAACTGGAGCTTCATGGTTTGTGACCAATAATAACATAACGACCTAAACATGACATCCGTAAAGGGAGAAATACAGAACAAAACTCAAGTCACCATCCAAATCAACTGGTAACAAATCTGATGATCTCAACGTCAAGCACACGTAAACTAAGGCATAACAGGCCCTGTGGTCTGTCTTGTGAACATCACTGGAAGTTTGCACGATACATTCAGACTACCTGCACACAAGTTGCTAAATGTCTAAAAAGTGACAGTTGCAAGAAAATGGAGTAAAATATATAGTCCTTTACGCTCTCATTTGTAACGGATTTATTATTTTTCTTCACTACTTCACTCTCATACACAAGTGTTGATATTTGGTACTACCACTATCAATAATAGTGATTTAATAATTTAAATCTTCAAAATAATACCTAACCATATATATGTATATATTCTGGGTCGCTGGATTTATCACTTTCACTTAATATTCTTAATTATTATTATTTAGAATTTATCCACGTCTGCAATCTTCCGCCTATAACTTGCAGTAATCTAATTACGCCATGTTAGTGCCCGGTAACTTAATACCTACTTATAATTTTATGAGGATTTAACTGCTTTAGACGATCTATTAAATTTAGGACGTAACTTTTTGCTTTTACCAACATTACTAATACCAGGCACTGCTTGTTTTTTTTTAAATCCTAAGCACTTTGTTACAACCTTGCCCTTTGAAACACACCATTGGAATTGGACTGCATTAAATTTAAAAAACCAAAAGACATCTTCTAGAACCGATAACTGGTAATAGAGGCTGTGAGATATCTAGTCTTCCCTGATTGGAATTTGATGAAAACCACTAATGAAGTCAAGGCTAGTTATTTATTCCCGTTTAGTAAATCTAATCTAATTGAATAGCTACAATAAAATAGGCCATTTCTACTCAAGAGACGAAAATTTATTAATTTAATTTGGAACGTCAATATTTGTTGTTTTTGAAACGAAAATTTTCTCTGCAATACTAGTGAGTGTGAGTATCTGCTATTAGATTCATAATATATATTATATTGTAGTACACACATAGTTAAAACTAAAAAGATATGTGTAAGATTTTATTTTTCCTTTAGCGCCATCCATGGCAAGCAACTGCCATCGACCAATGACCAAACAGCTTCTCAATTTTATGTGATGAAATGAATGACGTTTATATATTTAAAAAAATGTGTATAACTTTATTCCCTTGCCACAAAAGTATTTTTTTTTTTTTTGGGTCTAACAATTTAGTGTTCAGAAGCATAAGCGATGTCCGATGGTTTTTCTAGCAGACCAAAATGATTGGGTTAGCATAGCATGAGTTCGACCCTTGGACGAAATAACCACTGGACGCGAAACGATGTCATTTCACCCTTTACCCCTCTAGCCACAAACCCTGAAATTTTGCCAAAGTTATCTAACCGCAACCGTCAGTGTCGCTTCAGTGCTACGAGAGAAAACATCGCTTTAAAAATTGTGAAATGTGCTGTATTGCTTTGTAAAAACTATAGCCATCGTACAAGCAATATTTCTTTTCACTCGTAAGTATATTTTAGTCCTGTATTTTGTGTTATTTACGTAGAAAATTAATAAAATATGCAAGACTGGATCGTATAATACGACACAATAAAAAAGGTCATATTTTATAGAACATTTCAACCAATATTTGATCGTACTCTAAATAGTCGGTTATTATCAGTCATTTTTTCATTCGTTCAACAATTACATTCAGTCTAGTGCTATTCAACTTTCGATGAAGGATATCGATAAAAATAATAGTAAAGTCTATTTTATTTAAAAGTGACCTAAAATGTAAACAAACCATTTGCTATAACCTCGTCGATAGATGTTGCCTTATTTCATTGAAACCTCACGTTATAACTGTGTTGCAAGTATGTAGGTACACATTTCGCTTTCTTATAGGTGTTCATAATAAAAAAAAAATAGCCTAAATAAATAAATAATAATAAAAAATAAAATAAAAATAATAATAATAAAAATAAATAATAAATAAATAGTAAATAGCTTACCATCATCGACGCGTTCTCTCGCTTAGATTTCTGATACGCAGAATCAAGCGCATTATGTACCTATCTTACTGCTGGCGACAGATCCAAACACTAGACGAAGAAAATTGTTTGAAATATTTAAAAACACGCGTAAATGTATTTGTTTACGCACTACATTTTTGAGTAATGCAATTTTGTGACGTGGTGGCCACTTTCCAGGCGCATTTCAAAAGTCTTTTCACTTTCTACAGAAACAGAACACTAGATACAGTGTATCGTTCCATTTTAAACAATAAATATCACGCACAAATTATTAATTAATATTTATTAGTACGAAAAACCGCGAAAACTCTCAGAGCCGGCCGGCGGCGAGATTACACTTGTTTGCTAACATAAGAACGGCAACATCGCATCATCCCCGCGCCGCGCCGCGCGCGCAATGGCCCATCTGGCAACGTCGCGCATACGGCGCTCCAGATAAAAGGGCAGAGCACACCGGCCTGCGTAATGCAGCTTGTATCACTACTTATTTAAAAAAGGTGTAAGAAAATTAGCTGCAAATATTTTAAGGGATGAATCAGCCCATGAAACTGAACGCATTTTTAGCCCTCTAAAACCACATCACCGTTTTAGTTTAAAAATAACTTAGGCACTTTAGAAAAAAAATATTAAAAAAAGCATATCGTCAAAGTGAGTATTGTCATAAAAAAATGGTTGATATAAATTCCATTCTCATTTCATTTCAGTTATTGTAGGAGTATGTACTCCTAAAACCATCAATAAATCAGTTTGTCATAACGTACTATTTTATCCGGCATGAAAGTGATTCTATTTTAAACTGACATCACAGTATTAAAGGTCCATTCTTTTAACACTTAACGTTTTACATGTACTTACCTGTTATATGTTTTTTTAGGAATAAGTTGATGAAAAACTTCATTCAATCATTCATTCGTTGTCGATTATCGACTATGGTACAGCACTGTCTTTGACTTACTTCATAAACCGGAAAAAATCAAAACTGTCAGAAGTAAAGAGATGATGATGTAATTACGTGTACATTTCAATTTGGAAGAATAATATTTGTCCTTTCCTCCCTCCCCCCCAATATTGGTTGAATGAGTTTTCAAACAAGTTCGATACGTTTCGCGTCCAGTGGTTATTTCGTCCAAGGTTCGACCCTTCTGCAATATCTTTATTAACCACATCCATGTCCATTTTGCGTACAATGTCTCGTTCTACGTTACTCACTCGTCGTTGGTCAGGGTCCATTGACAACAGAACTGGGTGCATCTTTTAATTCGATTGTCATCTCGGTAACGTCTGTACTGCCTAACACTGATAAATTTTGAGTAAAACACGCTCTGTATTAACTACTTTAACAATATTCAGCTTACGTGCCGATGTAAGATTGGGGTTGACATTTTTCTGGTATTTTGTAATAGGCAGAGATCAAATGAATATAGAATCTTATTACAAGTAGTTTCTGTCTCATCAGATTGTGACTGCTAGATCATATCATATCTATCTTCTTTTAGATTTAAAGTTTCTTCAGTTAACTAGAATACATCTACTTTACATTCACCTTTATCCAACCCGTAAACGCCTCGTATAGACACACACTACATATATACTCATGACCTTATAAACACAAAAATAACAAATAAACATCTTAGACGCTCGTCTATTCTGCCCAACTCTAAATAGTCCACGATTGTACAAACTTATTTGATTGCTTTCTTTTTTAAACAACGTTGCTCTGAACTAAGACAGGTACAAACCTACTGTCACTAAACTAAACTTAAATTGTCAAAAACCATAGCCTTGAACCTGCCCATGGTCACCAAATCGCCATACAAAACATAGAACAACACTACTTCGACAAAGATAGCTGCCTTGAATACTATAGTTGAGTGTGTATAGGTATATGAATGAAAAATCTAATTTAGTTCACATACCTACCTCAGAACGGTTAATTCTATCAGATTTTGACTCCATTTTACTCTTTACTCTTTTTCTCGACGCATTGGATACGAATTTACAGAACTATCAACTAAACTTGGATTCATTAGTCTAAACCACTTATTGACCAACATTACGTAGGGAACTACCGTGATTTCTATCTATCTGTCATAGACCCAATGTATCCTCCAAAACGAGAATTTACCTGTATCGATTTTTGCAGGTAAGTTAATTATACCCAAAACCAACTTATCTATGTAAATTCCAACAACAACAAAAAAAAAACAGTGCGAATAGTGTTTACATCTTGATGACGAAGACACAAGCTCCCACTATGAACAAATAAAATTACGCTGCAGATTATCCACTCACCACAAACAAATCCTGTTTCTTTGTAATATATTCGGCTGCGGCGCCCGCACGGCAGGCAGGCTGCGGCGCCCACACGACAGGCAGGCTGCGACGCCCGCACGACAAGCAGGCTGCCATACTGGTATTATCTTCCAACTGGACTAAGTTCTCATTTTCTTTGCACCTGGAAAAGCCAGCGCGGAGAAGTATCAATGTCTAATAATAACAGTTTATATTGTGACAAGTGAACTGAGCACAATTTACTTTAATGCACCAAAAATATTTTTTTTTGACTCCATGTTGTAAATAAAAACAGAAGTAAACCAAAAAAAGAAACGTTTTGGTTTTAAAAATATGTACCTATATATAAACTATAATAGCCCACCACTCAAACAAGTTTTGAACAACTCCGTTGTAATTTGAATTACGGTCTTAGCTTCTCTTATAAAAATTAAATATCTTATACACACTTTCAAAACAGGGCAAAAGGGAAACACGAAGTAGGAAAAAGACAGGGAAAAAAAAATCTAATATAAAATACCACACTAAATTACTCGCCTGTTAATTCGTCTTTATTCCACCAGTTATGACTGTCTCCGCCGACGTCTAGGTCTTACGGTGGCTGTTCCCGCAGGCAGAACGTCTCTCGCGGCTCCAACATCTTGAGCGAGATTCACGCCAACGCGCGTACGATCCTGTGAGCGCGATCGCCGCGCACTCTGCCTTCTGTTTTCGCCTTGATCGGGATCGTTCATCAGGATAAGATGAGCTGTTGATACTGAGATGCCGTGTACGTGGACATAACGTACGTTCTCCTTTTTGATTCTTAGTTATGTGGGCGGTTTTCTTTGTTCCACTTCTGATATAAGATATCAGGTGGAGGAAAAGTAAAACCAAAATGAATATCACAAGTGTTTATTTTGCACTGACCACTTTTCACAAAAAAAACTATTATCTTTAACTATTTAACTAAATCCGAAAATACTTGTCGTCTCTTGGTGACGGTCCGATCACCACTGCTGGACCGATCAGCCGTCCGGCTGGACGTTTTGCCAGCAGTGGGGATAACGGAAACGAAGGCTACACGTAAACAACTACAACGAACACCGATTCGCAACTTTCAAAGTTTACATTTTACAGAATTAAAAATATTTAAAAGTAGTAAAAATTAGTAAACTGTATAAATATTAACTTTAGCTTAAATACGCACACACATAATTATTTCTTATATTTGTAGAAATAACGGAGATCAACGTTTAATATAAGCAATTCTTACCAACATCGTTTAGCATCTTTTATACCGGAAATCACATTTGATAATTATCATATAGTTTGTAATAGTCTAAAGATGAAGAACTATGATTTCTAACACTCTCGACATACTAATCAACTGGCGACGAGTTTCGAACCCAAATTCGCGATAAAATGTCGAGTGGCGTGATATTTGGTATTCTTTCGACGTTTGATCACAAAACGCAAGAATGGGCCGGTTACAAAGCGCGACTCAATCAGTGGTTTATTGCGAACGACATTGGGACCACGGAGGACAAAGCAAAGGTCAAACGAAGGGCGATCTTGCTTAGTGCCTTAAGCGGGCCAACCTATAAGATAGCAAGCAATCTGGCCTTGCCGAAAACTTTAGAAGAGACTGAATATGAAGATATCTTGGCATTATTGGATGGTTACTTTACGCCGAAGAGAACTGGTTTGGCAGACAGGTATCACTTTTATTCAGCCGTGCAGCAGCCAGATGAAGGACACGCTCAGTGGGCAGCAAGGATCAGGGGACTGGCAGAGCATTGCCAATTCAAAAGCTTGGAAGATACACTGGTGGACAAGTTCCTGATGGGCATGGTCGCGGGTGTTGAGCGCGACAAGTTGTATGCGCTGAACCCCCAGGACTTGACCTTGGCGAAGGCGGTGGAGCAAGCTGAAAGCGCGCGCTGCGCTCGCGAGGCTGCGAAGGCCACACAGGCGCCCGCGCAGTTCGCGCCTTCGGCGGTGCACATTCAGGAGGGCAGTGTTTTTAAAATTTCCAAGGGTGAAAAGTGCAGTGTTTGTGGCTATGCCAGTCACAAAGCCGATCAATGCCGTTTTAAGGCTTATAAGTGCAAAAAATGTGGCCTTAAAGGCCATCTGCGTCGGATGTGCTCAACTGCTAGTAGGGTACATTATATTGAGGACGTGGATGAGGGAGATGACGGTGAGTGTTTTTACAATATTAGATGTGAGGAAGATAAACCGATGATTGAACGTGTTTATGTTGGTGGTCTGATTTTTGAGTTCCAAATAGACAGCGGGTCAGATGTGAGCGTAATTTCAGAAAAAACTTACAATTTACATTTTAAACATCTACCATTGTCACCCACAACGAAAAAGTTAAAAACCTACACGGGCGATAGGATCATTACTGTAGGCACCGTGCGGCTAGAAATTACCTACTGCAATACTACGAAGTACATTGACGCGCAGGTCGTGCGTGGGGGCGGACCTCCATTGCTGGGTCGCGATTTCATTAGGATATTTAAATTAGAGCTAGCACCGATTGTCAACTATATTGGAAACTGTAACGACAGTTTAAATGCTAGTGAAATAATTGCAAAGTTTCCTAAATTATTTTCTAGTGATCTCGGTTGTTTCAATAAATACAAGGTACAGTTGCATTTAAAAGAAGACTCGAAACCAATTTTTTTCCGACCCAGGCCAGTAGCTTTTTCGTTGAAGGATAAAATTGATAAGGAAATCGACCGTTTAGTAGGGTTAGGTATTTTGGAACCGGTTGAGTATGCAGAGTATGCTTCTCCAATAGTGCCTGTTTTGAAAAAAGACGGCTCGGTACGTTTGTGCGCTGATTACTCAGTTACAATAAACAAACAGCTTTTAGTGGAAAAATACCCATTACCTACTATCGAGGAAATTTTTTCTAAGTTACACGGGGGAGAGCAATTCAGCAAACTCGATTTGTCCATGGCTTATAACCAGTTCGTGTTATCAGACGAGTCACAGAATCTTACTTGCATTAATACACACCGGGGTATTTTTAAATATACACGTATGGTATTCGGGTTGTCGAGCGCACCCGCAATTTTTCAGCGCGCAATGGAGTGTGTGCTGGCGGGTCTCGAAGGAGTAACTATTTTCTTGGATGACATTCTAATTACAGGATGTGACAAGGAAACTCATAATCAACGTTTAGTTATGGTGTTAAAACGTTTACAGGATGCCGGTTTTACAGTGCAGAAAAACAAATGCGATTTTTTCAAAGACGAAATTTGTTATTTAGGTCATATAATTGACAAAAATGGCATACGGAAATCACCTGAAAAAGTGAAAGCAATTTTGAACGCTAACCGACCAACAAACATTGGTCAGTTACAGTCTTTTCTTGGGTTAACAAATTATTATAGGAACTTTTTGCCGGATGCCTCATCTATTCTATCTCCCTTGTATAATTTGTTACATAAAAAGACAAAATGGGAGTGGACCGATTTGCATGAGACGGCATTTAATAAAATCAAAGCGCTTATCAGCTCAGAACAGGTTTTGGCACACTATGACGGCAATGCACAGTTAATACTTACTGTTGATGCGGGACCAGATGGTTTGGGTGCAATATTATCGCAAATTGGGAAAGATGGTTTGGAAAAGCCTATATCATATGCGTCTAGAACGCTTACGCAGGCGGAAAAAAAATATTCGCAGATACAGAAGGAAGCGACGGCCATAATCTTTGGTGTTAGACGTTATCATCAATATTTATATGGACGAGCTACTCCTTTTGTTCTGCGCACCGATCACAAGCCGTTAATTTCAATTTTTGGCCCGTATCGCGGCATTCCCGAAGTTTCAGCGAATAGGCTACAAAGATACGCTATGTTTTTATCAGCGTACAATTATAAGATTGAATATATACGTAGCCGTGACAACTGTGCAGATTATTTATCACGTTCCACGTATGAGTCAGGGGACGGACGAGACGCGCGGGAGGGGGCGCGTGAGGAACTCCGCGATTGTGAGGAGCGCGCTGCCTACGTCAATTTCATAGTACAAGGGTGCCTACCAGTTACGATTCAGGAGTTGCGCAGTGCAACCGATAATGATGCTATATTGCATCGAGTTAAAAAATTTATTCTAAACGGATGGCCCAGGAAAGTAAGCGACGACAGTATTAAGCCGTTTCACATTTGTAGGTCAGAGTTATCTGTTGAGAATGGTGTTGTAATGCGTGGCCATAAAGCAGTTATTCCAAAGTCCTTGCAGTCTAGAATTTGTGACGAGCTCCATACTTCGCATTTTGGGATCAGCCTGACGAAACTTCATATTAAAAAAAAAACTCAAAGAGTTCACGCTAAAATTTATGGCGTCGTTTATTGTCTCTTTCCTTTTATCCTGCTTCTTTGTCTAGCGCTGTCAGACTGTCACACCACTAAACAATATGGCGGTTCTTGTCAAATTTGTTGATATCGCAGCATGATTAATTAAAAGTTTTCAGTGAATAACGTGAAATATTGGTGACGAAACTTTAACATTTACAAATAATTTACATTGTGGTAATAAATTAATTACGATTGCATCTCAAGATGCACTATAAAAAGTGTGAAATTTGTGGATTGAAAGCCGGTCGACAATCGGGAGAAAAGCGAGTATTTTTGGCTCAGTTCCCATTATTTGAAAGGCGGTAAGTTATTTTGGTTATCATTTTATCAATTCTAAGTGATTTCGAAAGACTTTCTGTCATTTATTTTACGTATGTTATATCTGGGCTATCCTTGCAAATTTACCATAGAGATGGGTTAGGGTTGTATCGATAAAATTATCGATAGTTTATTTACGGGTCAGAGTATACTTTTCCAATAAGGCCTTTTTTATAACAATGCATTTGACAACTGCAAAACCTCATTTCTTCTAATTGTATTCTGTTGTCTTCTGAAAAAATTTGATGGTTTTAACTTTTTGAATAAAATAAAAACTCACATTCTTCTTCATCTTAGGTCCAATAAAAAAATGATTCATGCGAATTTGCGAACCCCTTAGAGTTTTTAATTGTATTTTATGCACTATAATGCAATTTTTTTTGTGTTGTACACTTTCTAATAATGTACTATACTGTTTCAGATGCAGACAATGGGTAAAATTGACTGGTAAAGAAGATTTGGCATATGTGCCTATAGAAAAGTTACATTCTTTGAAGTATTTATGTGGAAATCATTTTACCAAAAAAGACTTCAATAGGAAGTTATCTAGGTTAAAACCTTCAGCTAAACCAAACTGTTTAGCGGACGTGATCTGGGCTGATCTACACAAGCAATCTTATTCGAGAGCAAAACCCAAGAAATGCAGTTTACATGGTTAAGGTACTACTGATACTTGCTGAATTGAATAAAACTGAGTTTAATCGAAAACCGCGAAAAAACGACGTAGGTGTAGTGAGGTACTAGCCTGAGTAATGAACTTCCTTATTTGCAGTTGCAGAGTAGCCAACATTTCTGATCAGAAGACCACATACAGCAACTAAATAGACTATTGCACAAATCAACATTTACCAATAACAGCAAGTAGCAATTATTGTATCTGTCAGGTAAAAAAAGTTTCCTTGATAAAAAAAATTATAAACTTTTATCATGTTTTTTAATAGACATTGCACTATAATACATTGGAAATATATTATTTGGCTGTTTTGAGATAAGGACTGATAATTATTTAGTCGATACGATATTTTGTACATTGTACGATCTAGTCTATGTCATACCGACCCAGGTATAGGAAAAATAAATAAACCTATAAATTAAGAAAATTGAGTTTGTTTCTCATACACCTAATCTTTTTCAAAGGAGCAATTCCGCAAGATGGTGGTGTACTCCGCCATATTGCGAAACTGCTCCTTTGAAAAACGCCCATTGAAAACAGTCTAGGATATTCCAACGCTATTTTTTTTAAATATCGATATCGATATATTTATCATACCAGGGCATACCACATCTCTATTTTTCTGTCATGTTGGTAGCATTGTTACAATATTGTTAGAATGCTTATATTGGCTAGAGATTTTAGCGTGAACTTGAAAAAAAAACGTTATACGTAAGACCCAACTCTTAAAACGCTAGTTTTATTATATTCTCTTTGTTTGGGATCGTAAAAATGAAAGCCGAGGCTCGGGCGCGGTTGTGGTTCCCCGGCGTGGACGCGGCGCTCGAGCGGTTGGCGGCGGCTTGCGAGGTGTGCGCGCAGTTAAGACCCTCCCCGCCCCGCGCCCCTCTGGCATCCTGGCCAATAGCACCCTATGCGTTTCATAGATGTCATTTGGATTTCTTGGGTCCTTTCAATAATATGATGTTTTTGATTATTGTAGACGCGTTTTCGAAATGGGTAGAATGTTATCAGATGCCCGCGTCGTATGGTTCAAGAGCTGTTATTGAAAAGTTGTGTGATATGATGTCACGCGTCGGGATACCTAACGTGGTTGTGAGTGATAATGGTACCTCTTTTACTTCACAGGAATTTAGAAATTTCTGCGCTTTGAATGGTATTCGGCAGTATTTTTCTCCAGCTTATCACCCAGCTAGTAATGGCCAGGCTGAGAGCTTTGTAAAAATTGTTAAAAGAGGGCTAAAAGCAATTATTTTGGAAAGCGCCAGTAAGAAAAATCTGAAAGAGGAGATTTCAAAATTCTTGTTTAATTATAGGAACTCAAAAAACAGTACCACAGGTAAGTCACCTGCTGAGTTGGTTTACGGTCACGCATTAAGATCACGACTGGATTTAATTAAACCAACCACGGTCGCTTCCACATCCACGAACCTCACGCAATACGTGGAACAAAAACAATGTTTACAGGCTAAATATTTTAAATGTAAATCGCGGCCTAACTTAAAATTAAATGATAAAGTTTGGGTAAAGAAGTTTAGTTCAAATCAGCGATTTAGTTGGATTAAGGGAGTAATCATAAAGAAAATTGGTAAAATGCTGTATTCAGTATTTTTGACGGAATTGAACACTACTGTGTCAAGACATATCGACCAGATTTGGACAAAAGTAGATGATGGAAATGAATTAACCCAGCAGAAGTCTCATAGATCAGCGAATCACAGCCAGGCTTTGCAAGAAGATTTCGCTTGGGACCCAGATAATGTTCCAGATATGTCACCATCAACAGAGGCTGCAGTTCCCAATCAAGATAATTCACAAGCAACAGGAAATGTGGTGAACTCATCTATGGGAGAGGAAGAGGCATCTTTACTAGAACCTGAAACTTCAGCTGCAGCTGCTGAGCCTTCCACTCCAATGCGCACCAGTGGAGATGAAGAGGTATCTTTGCAATCTGTGTCCCAAGCCGACGCCGAAGTTTCCACTCCAGCAAACTCCAGCAGAGATGAACTAGAGCTCGGATTTTCTACACCAGAGAATGCTGCAATTGGTGAACCTGAACCCAATCCAATCCAACTAGATCCTAGGCCTAAGCGTAACCGGAACATTGTAGATTATAAGACTTTTTTCTAATTTGTACTTCTTAAATATAGGGGAAGGGGTTGTTGTATATGTGGGTACACATCAGCCTGCGGCTGAGAATATACATGTAGGTACTTGAATAAATGAGTGTGTTAACAGCTATCTCGTGGTTTGGTTGTAACCTAATGTCCCTCTCGACATACTAATCAGTAGGCCAGTCCATACATGTAGGTACTTGAATAAATGAGTGTGTTAACAGCTATCTCGTGGTTTGGTTGTAACCTAATGTCCCTCTCGACATACTAATCAGTAGGCCAGTCCAAAAATTGGCCCAGTCGGACATAAAAAGTTCATAAACCTGACAAATAATTAAAGAGGTGCTTGGGTGGTAACCGGTACGCCCACCCTAATTTATAAATGCTTAATGATAATAATGCAGCAGATTATCTTATCATGAATACAGATCGTTTATGTATGCCTATTGATCTCGTTTCTATATTGCATAATGACTATACGACGAAACGCTTGCATAATGTTTTTTCCTGAAGTGATGACAACCAGATCAACAATATGACGGGGTCATTGGGTTGTGCGCTTAAAACTATTGTCCAAAAATACTACATAAGTACTTCATTTATACCTTTTCGAAAAATGTTAAGTTTGATTAAATCAGCAGAAATATAATATCAAAGTGAGGCGAAGAACACACTTGACGCACGACGGAGCGCTAAAATATCACAGCGGTCTGTCAGATCCATACTAGAAATGTCAATCTCCATACTAAAACCGCTCAACCGCTGTTGACGCAGCACTATTGCAGTGTCATCTGTCGAGTGCAGTTTTAGTATGGGGAGTGACGTTTCTACTATGGATCTGACAGATCGCTGCGATATTTTTGCGCTCCATCGTGCGTCAAGTGTGTTCCTCAAGTGTTTTGACGCCGTCCAAACTAGAGGGACATGACGTCATCCTTCTGTTTGTATTTTCATCTAAATAACGCTTTAAAAAGTAACTCTTTTGACCTTCCAGTCAACATGCCCTCATTGCATCATGAAAAAGCTATCCATATAAAATAATTTAAAGTATGGGTTATGCTGTTTAGCATAGACTGCTGGTATAGGTCTGCTACAAGAAATTTATAGAAATAAGCATTGCCTCTTGTACCAGTGCTTCTTGTGCCCTTTGTACTCACTTGTGTACAATAAATTATTAAATAAACTAGGTATTGCAGTCGTTATTCAAATAATTATTTATTATAAAAAATAACAATAATAATACGTCCCGTCAAAATCTAGATCAACTTCAGTTTAGTAATCCACGTTTTGTGAAACAGCTTCTACCACATGCACTCTTGTAATAGCTCTGTCTGGACGGAGGGCGTCCAACGCTACGCTTGCCGAGGCCGAGGCGTAGCATCCACTCAAGATCACTGCACAAAAATTCAACTCTACAATACATGCAAATAAAATTTGGCTTATATACCTCTCTATACCTCATTTGACCTCTTAATATTGCTTTGAGGTCAGTTAAAACTATGGTTCCTTCCTATGATTACAATGACCAATTTAGACACAAAGAAATAAAATAATTATACATACTGCAGCATGCATATATAATTGATTCTTAAAAACCGTTTATAAATCTAAGTATTTAATTTGTTTACTGTGTTAAGAGCACGTTGGTTTAGTGTATGGCGTATGCGTTACGCAGCGTTATTCTAGCGCTTCATTGTGCGTTAAGAGGGAAGACATCCTTATAAATGTTTATCGTTTTTGCTTAGCAGGTCATATTAAATTTACCTTACCTCACCATACTATCACTATCACACAGAATGTAAAAATCTTATTTACAAATTATTGCAAATTTTTTTTTTTTTTTATAAACCATATGTTCCGTCCGACTCTACTGGTTTCACGTGCAAGTCTCCAGCATTTCAATAAATTTTAAGTCAAGAGCATTTCATATTAATTTAAGCGTGATACAGATGGGCTGAGAACTCGTCACTTCAGTGACACACAATCATTTCTGTAATGACTCTTAGGTATTGGTAAACGCGGCAATACAGATCTTATTTTTATAGAAGTTGAACTTATGCCTACCCCACAAGGCATATAGACGTAATACACAGATTTTAGGCGTACAGATTTTAGCTTAGGCGTATAGATGACCGATTTTTAAGGGCGGTGCTGCCCTGCCCAGATGGTTACCCCGGAAAGGATAAAGACATTATTTTGTATTCATATCAATCTAGAGCAATCATCATCCCCTTCACCCAATAATAATAAAAAATATGTAAAATGCATGTGCATTGCATAATTATCTAAAGGAAGGATCAAAACGTTTATTGATGATGATGACCAGCGTGTATACTGATATACATAATAATGAGAAGTAATTATCTGGTATGCAACTAACAAAAAACAGCAAAATCATTGTTTGGTCAGCTAAGAAATATTTTGTAAGCAATTTAAACACGTAATTAGGCTGCATTTTTTGTTTAACAAACCATCATGACTTTCATTGTCGTTGTCTTTAATTACTGAAGGTCGTGTCCCTGATGAAAGTCCTTCATGTTTTTTATAATTCTCCTCCATTTCTCTCTCTGTTCGGCTTCTCGAAGGGCTGCAGCTACAGAGAGACCAGTGAGTGCGGTTACTTGATCACACCACCGTCTTTTTCCGTCGACTTTGCCCACCACTACCAACTTGTCAAGGCTATCTGGTTGACGACGGGCGATGTGACCAAAAAACAAAATATCCCAGTATTCTTTGGTAGCATATACTTGATAGTCTGGCATCCATCATGACATTGGTGAGCAATTTAAACAAAAGCTGGTAGCAAAAATAAATAATCGGCGGCAAAGTTATGCAATTGGGCAGAAAAAAAATCCTACATATTGAATAAGTCAACATCAATTTACTGATAATTATTATTAGTACATTGATTTGATTGTGCATAAATTTACAAAAAAAAAATAACCATTTTCCATACGATTTGACGTTGTCAAACGACTTAAACCATACCTATTTTTTTTAATAACACGAGTTTACGACAGAAACAGTTAAAACAAGTCATAAAATGTCTCAAAGAGGCTAAAGAAAAAGTCTTACCTAACAAGGCTGTCATTACGAGTAATTACAGACAGATACAGAAATATTTGATGTATACGCGATATTGCCTAACTAGGTAGATATTTCTTCTTACCAAAACAATCTCTTTTCACTCACAAAAACACCAATTATTTGCTTACCGCTTAAATATCACCCAAAAGTAATTACATGAAGGATGATACACTTCGCTGCATATTCAATACATTACGTCCTGTTATGACGTAAGACGCACTTGATATTGAATCATATTATTGGGCTACTAAGAAGTGTATGATTGAGCTACTAAAGAAATAAATAGGACATATTTTACTACCTTTTATCTACAAAATTTATTTTTCAGGAATCTTCCTTTTTAAAAACTGCAGACACCAATGTTTGTATACGACGATAAAAGAAAAAGGTACCTATCTATTTTATCAGAAAGCTTAATCAGCCTAGTTACTTCCAGCATAACAGTCACGTCAATAATGGCAAATAAGCATCTCACGAACTGTCGCTTCATTTATTTTATTAACCTCTGCTCAATGAACAACTAAAACGTGAGTAATTCCGACCTTGACCAAAGTGATCGGGTTCCAAGACCTTTCAAATTCAAAAGAAAATTATGTCAGTACATTTGCTAGTAAGTCTAAAATGAAGGAAAAAAATATCTAAAATCGTTTTAGCGCTTTTTTTGACGTGATAACATCTTATAGTTCGATGGATCCGGCTGCACCCACCAAAAATGAGTCATACGGCGTTACCTCGCTCTGAGGCGTTCCATTTAAGGCTTGTTCCAAGAGTATTTTATTATGACGTCAGCACATTCAAGTATCGTCACTTTACGTCACGTCAGTTAACCAATTTTTTAATAGAAGAAGGAAGTATTTTTAAGTATTTTTTGGCGGAAGTATTTTTTAATAAACGATGATTAGCAAAATATGATTACGGAAAGCCCAACATGGGACAGCTTACCCCAGCTATCTTGCAAAAGTGTACAAAAATTATAGGTATGTCCGTGTGATGCCGGCTTAGAGTAGCATCACCCCATATCCTTCCCGCGGGTGTCGTAAGAGCCGACTAAGGGACTCGAGGGTATTGGTGTATTACAATTTTTAGGCGACAGCCTGACAACCTGTCGTTATGGTGATACACATGTTTTCTGAAACTACCTTGGAAAACAATCCTCAAAATTGTCAGACGCGGCAATGGCAACCGTACTCTTACGCTCTGCCTACCCCCGGAAGGGATAAAAGCGTGACATATGTATGTATGTATGTAGTTACCTACAAAGAACTTATTTCACCATCTAACCACTAACTGTGGAATATTCAGGTATTAGCTATATTAAATACTAGCTGGTGCCCGCGAACTTCGTTTCGCTAACTTATTATTTTTATGTTGGTAGGTGTCTATGTCTATGTAGCTACTTTAGACAGACGTTTGACCTTAAGTTTGAATTCATTTTGATTAAAGCAAAATTAGAGGCAAGAGTTTACAAAATGACCGATGGTGGAATAAGAAGCATAGTTGATCATAGGCGTATATGTAAATGCACTATTTTCTTTATCAAGCCATAATCGCTCCTCGTTATGGACATTCCCACCGTCATCGTCAGGTATGATGTAAACGAAATGCCGTACACGGTCTGCATCTAATTGAGCGCTATGCTGCTCTTCTGAGTGTGTTTGGCGAATCTCATTTATTCTTGCGCGTTCCTGTGACTGCTGGTTAATGATAACATCGCGCATAATATGGTACCGTTGCCGAGCCTCTGCGTTACGTTCATCGTGCTGTTCGTCTGTTTCTAATAAACGTATTAAGTTATGGTGTTCTCTGTCAACTCTAAGACGTTCTTCGCGCTCTACACTGCTCTCATTTGAGCGCAAGGTCGCTGTGCGGCTACGCTGGGAACTAAGCCGAGATTCACGTTGGGTGAAGGTCTCGGAAGCACGGGACTCAGTGTGTCGCTCGCGATCTCTGGTTAAACGTTCTTCACGCTCGAGGCTGCTCTCATTTGAGCGCAAGGTAGATGTGCGGCTACGTTGAGAGCTGAGTCGAGATTCGCGTTGGGTGAAGGTTTCGGAAGCGCGGGACTCAGTGTTGCGGTTGCGGTTACTTTCTAGTCGTGTTTCACGTTCTTGACTACTTTCCAGGGAACGTGAGGTAGCTGTGTGAGAACACAGGGAATTCAGCCGGGACTGACGCTGCGTGTCGGTTTCAGTGGCTCGGGAAGCAGCCTGATGCTCTCGAACGTTTGATAAGCGAGTTTCGCGTTCCTCATCGGTCTCAAGAGAACGTACTGATCTCATCATCTTAGCTGCCCTTGAGCTTTGAGATAAATTGCTCTTTCTCCTCCTAGGCATTGTAGCTATTCACTGTACAAAGGGTTAAATAGTAAGCAGATTCAACGTCCGTAAAGAATATCCTAAGTCAAAACCAATCAGTAAGCAAAATCGCAGTCCGCAAATAATAGCCAAAGTTAGTTAGTCGGTACAATTTCAAATCTAAATTCAAAACCAATCAGTAAGCAAAATCGAAGATCGTAAAGATAAGTAGATGTTTGTTATAATGATTCAACAAATTCAATATTATCTCAATTAAAAAAAAAAAATCATTATTGTTAACGCCGTTTTTTTTTTTTTTTTTTTTTTTTTTTGTTGTTGGACTATACGTTTACGGCCCCGGGGCCATCAAAACTACGCCTGTCGGCTTGGTGGGGAGCACGTGCTCACCCGGAAATATTTTATTGGTTGTTCAAACAACCAGCCCAATCACGCCCTTGGGGCGAGACTGGGCTTAGGAGTTGTTCTGGGAAGAACTGATCGGACTGAATCTACCCGGTACATGCCGGTAATTGCCAAAGTGAGGCGTAAATGAGGGACCTCCGCGACCCCGCCGGCGGGGACGTCGGTTGCTTGAAGAGCTTGTGGAGTGTGATCTACTCGTAATGGCTGCAGTAGCGGCTTGGGTGATTTTGTCATCATCATCCGAAAGGACGTGTCTGGGACGGCGTTTGGAACGCGAGGTTGGATAGGGGTAGTAGTTGGACGCGGCAACTATTAGGGGATTTTTATGATGGGGAGCGTTGTCGAAGAAGCGACGGGACGCTTGTTTCATGTAATCTTTAATGGTGGGGAGACCTAAGTCGATGTGGAGGTTGGCGTTCCGCAGGTACAGGGGAGCCCCTGTTGCCCTGCGCATAAATCGGTTTTGGATGACCTGCAGCATATTGAGATGCGACTTAAATGTGTGAGCAAAGACTACGCTAGCGTAGGTCATGATTGGCCTTACGCAGGTAGTGTAGATTCTCACCTTATTCCTAAGGGAGAGTCGGCTCCGTTTGTTCAACATCGGATGTAATCTGCCCAAAACGAACGCCGCGCGGTTGCGGACCGTCTTTATGTGACTACGGAAGTTTAACCTGGAGTCGAGGGTGACTCCTAGGTATTTTGTCTCTTTTACCCAGGGGATGGGTCGGCCGAAGAGCTTTACAGCGGGGACGTCCAGCCGGTTAGAGCCCCTACGAAAGTGCACTGCTGCGCTTTTTTCAGGGTTGACCTCGATTCTCCATTTGCGGAACCAGCTCCCGAGGGAGTCTAGCGCGCTCTGGAGAGTGTCGACTAACTTGACATGGTTACGGTTGGATGCGTAAATGGCGGTATCATCAGCGAACATTGCAAGCTGAGATCCAGGTGATTTTGGGATATCGCTGGTGTACAGCGTGAAAAGAAGCGGGGACAGGACGGAGCCCTGAGGTACTCCTGCCTGTATGTGGTGAGGGGACGACAGAGTGCCTTCAACTCTATAGCGAAAACTGCGATTCGACAGAAAGTTTCGTACTAGAAGTACGAGACGATCAGGCACACCGAGCTGGTATAGCTTGTATATCAGCCCGTTGTGCCAGACCTTGTCGAAAGCTTTCGCTACATCGAGGAAGACTGCTCCTGTGGGGGGCCGCCTGCCAGTGGCTCTTTATATAGTTTTGCAGGAAACATTCCGTTAGCGCGTTTTACAAAACTAACAGCGACATCTATGATTTTTTTTTTGGAAATAATCTAGTTCTACTCGGGTAAACTCGCAACTTTTTGCTAGACTATAATTAATTGGATTATTTACTGTTATTTTATTATTATAGTATTATAGTATACACTTCGTACGCGGCATCTATAAAATTATTTCGGAACAAATTTGTATCTCGCTTCGCCGAACCAGTAATGGTGTTTTCCTGTGGGAATGAGATATTTTCCCGAAGTAAAAAGTATCCTAAATGTTGACCCGAGTAATAAGCTACCATTGTACAAAATTTGGTAGAAATCTGTCCAGTGGTTTTTACGTGAAACGCTAACAGACAGACAAACAGACAAAAATTTTTTTAACCGTCGTTTTGAGATCTATAACTTAAACTGAATTAGAAACAAAAAACCTTTTTTTAAACTATTCAATGTACAGAATTGGTTCAGTTACTGTTTTATTATATGTATAGATTATTGGTAATATGCAATAGCGGAGTCGAAATAAATTATGTTGAAATACGTCTTATTTAGCTAAGTAATTGAAATGAAAACTGGTCAGAGTGGTTTAGCGAAATATACTCTGTTCTACATGTGCTTGAATATATTTACTTAAGTAGACCAAATATGACAGGAGTGGACGATTGTGGCTGTAAGACCAAATATTCGAAAATTAGGACATTTCGGTAAGAGTCGAAACACACCTTTTTGATTTTAAAAAAATGCATAATTTGTTTCTAGCAATGCTATTGTTTTTGCGTGGAAGAAATTCATTTTGCCGTGTGATGCCGGCTTAGAATAGCATCATCCCACGTCCTTACCGCGGGTGTCGTAAGAGGCGAGTAAGGGACTCGAGAGTATTGGTGTATTACAATTTTTAGGCGACAGGCTGACAACTTGTCGCTATAGTGATACATATGTTTTCTGAAACAACCTTGGAAAACAATCCTCAAAACTGTCGCACGTGGCGATAGCGACCGCATTTTTACGGCCGTTAACGCTCTGCCTACCCCGCAAGGAATAGAGGCGTGATTATATGTATGTATGTAGAAATTCATTTTTCCAGCATTTATTACATCTACATAAACCTTTCTCTCGATAAAGACTGAAATTAAATTGAATCACTCTATCTAAACATGCATCCATTTGTGGATTCAATTTGCCGAGTGAGCAATGTTCATGACTGGCAAAAAACGCAAATAGAGGCAATTTATTTTTACAAAATATTGATTTCCACGTAAGTTGTCATATATAAGAAGGCACATCGCCCACTTAACGCACGACGGACCGCTTAAATATCGCAGCGGTTTGACAGATCCATACTAGAAACGTCACTCACCATACTAAAACCGCACTTGACGGACGACGGGGATTGACATTTCCAGAATGGATCTGGCAGAACGCTGCGATATTTTAGCGGTCCGTACTTGAACTTGAAAATTAACGAATCGGGAGTACTTGAAAATTAAAGTGGGTTGTTTGTGTTCCCCATTTACTGCCTACCTAATCGGTCCAGTAGTTCTGGAGACAAACAAAAAACAATCTGTCTTCTTTATAATAAATCGAACCCACATCTGAGATCTATCTTGAGCGTGACTTTGAGATGCTGTTAATATTGACTGGCATTTGTCAAAACCGCTTGAGATCGATCTCAGAGTTGAGTGTGATTTATTAGTGTAGGTTACCAAATTGCAAGTAGTGGCTGCGTAAACGTCAAAACAATGCGTGCTGCACATGTCAAAACTTGGTTAAAGGTCATTGGTTCATTTGCGTGGGCGGTATGCGCATGCGCGTGAAATATTCGGCGCGTACGCACGCTCGATGTAGGTACTGATGGATCGTTCACGACACAGGATTTGCTTCTACTAGCCTAGTTTGACATTTTTGTTATAGTTTATTCTTCAAGGAGTAAGTTCACCTAAGATTTTTTTTAGGTTACAAGATTTTCAGTTTCACTACTGATTCATCGGGAATTCTT
Source organism: Keiferia lycopersicella (assembly GCA_029255805.1). Classification (NCBI taxonomy): domain Eukaryota; kingdom Metazoa; phylum Arthropoda; class Insecta; order Lepidoptera; family Gelechiidae; genus Keiferia; species Keiferia lycopersicella. The sequence continues at coordinate 27,945,189 of JARACZ010000001.1, forward strand.
AGATCCCTGTCATCTTAGTACAACATAGTGTTTAGGTATTGCTATTGGTACTAACCGTCACACACGAAAATCGAAGTAACAATATCTTGCGATATTGCCTAGACCAGTGATAACGAATTACACGAATTTATATGAATGATCTGAATTTCAACAGATTGACACGCCTCACAAAGCATACAAACGTACCTACAACACGATAGCACGAAGAACCTTATATAATGTGTAAAAAGATGATTAGAAAACATTATATGGGGTGACCCAGTCCATTCAACTGAACATCCTTAAGGAAAATGGGTCAAAAATAAAATTGGGTTTCCCATACTTTTAAAATATACCAGCCAACTAAACCTAGTCAATTAATTGGGATGAGAGGTCGATTTTTCAACCCATGTTTCATGGAAAAAGTTGCTACAAAATAGTTTTTTTAATATCCTGTATACGATGATAAGGAGTAGAATTGGTTCCTGGGCGTGTACTGGTTGTATCTACCCACAAAACATTCCCGAAATCAATCAGTACGGAATATTGGCACATAGTACAAGACTTGTCTATGTAGGTGGTGACCTACTTAGTTCGATATTCGGGGTGTAAGGCCAACTGTACCATAAAACTACTATAAGCCATCTGGGATCCAATCGACATCCAACTGAAACGACTTTCATTTAGCAGACTTAGGGCCCTGACCACGAAAGCAGATCGCACACTTGACGCACGACGGAGCGCTAAAACATCGCAGCGGTTTGTCAGATTCGTACTAGAAATGTCAATCCCATACTTAAACCGCTCAATCGTTGTTGACGCAGTGTATCGTCCGTCGAGTGCAGTTTTAGTATGGGGAGCGACGTTTCTAGTATGGATCTGACAGACCGCTGCGATATTTTTGCGCTCCGTCGTGCGTCAAATGTGCGATCCGCCGAAACTGAGCAGCTTTTTCTTCGGACGCTACGTTGGTAGCCCAGGAAAAAAATACAAATTAGAAAAAGAGAAGTCGGTAGCTAGACGGCTGAAAACTATAGTGGGTGCATTCTTTACACATCAGCTATTAATCTAATGCACTTGCACTAATTTTTAAATACATAATAATAAATATTAACGTAATTAAAACGATTTAAAATTAAATGACCTAGAATGAAAATTTTACAAAAATTATTAAAAATAGTTTAAGCTAATACTAAAGGTTGGATGACTTGGTGTCCCACACGAAAAGAGAGAGAATATTGAAGGTAAAAAAATTGTTTGAGCACGCCGCATCGAGAAATAGAAATAGAAATTATTTATTTGCAAGAATACATGTCAATTCATTAAGAGATCTTAGACTAGTTTTCATTACAGTACGTATATAGTATACTGCTTGCTACAAGCGTGCAAATTTTATCTTTAATTTTGTTACAATAAAAAAAAAAAATGTCAAAGAACAGATATATAAATAGTAAAATAATCGAAAACAATTGTAAATTACATTTATTTGACAACTAGCTGGTGCCCGCGAACTTCGTTTCGCTAAATTATTATTTTTATGTTGGTAGGTGTCTATGTCTATGTACCTACTTTAGACAGACCTTTGACCTAAGGTCTGAATTCATTTTGATTAAAGCAAAATTAGAGGCAAGAGTTTACAAAATGAAATATACCTACCTAACACATTTTATTTACACTTTACTTTACAGGCATGTTACAGCTATTTCTACAAATAATATTATTTATTATACATTTTATTATTTAACATTTTATGTACAAAGTTCAAATGTATCTAAAGTTTATTTATGTACAATATTTATAAAGTTTACAATATTTCTTTGTACACTACATTCGCTGTTTTTCTCTCAGCGGTTAATATAAATAGGCCTGCAGCGCTAGTAACCTGCGAAAAAGCCACGTACAGCTGGCCGTGGGAAAAACAACTTGTTCTCAGGTCCACTCCAGCAGCTTTCAGCGTTTGTCCCTGTGACTTATTTATCGTAACCACAGGGAATTGTGTGCGCTTGAACTGAAATGGGAAATTATTGGGGATGAGTGGTATACGCGGTATAAATACAGATTCACCGGCGCCACAACCCGTCAAAATCTCTGCTTCGATTAAATTCCTCTGTAAAGCACGCACTTTTAGTCGGGTTCCGTTGCATAATTTCGGTGGGGTGAGATTCCGAAGAAGCATTATTGGAACACCGACTTTAAGCTTGATCTCGTGAGCTGGTAGACCACTTGCCGAAAGTGAATTTAGAAATTCGATTGGGTAATTTGTCGCGTCGTCCTGGTCAACAACATTGTTAAAAGATGTGTATACCACTTCATCTCCAATAATTTGCGCTAAGATTTTGTCATTAATGGCAGCCACTTGCTCATTCTTTGGGGTCAGTATGGCGCGTTCACATAACCAAGAATTTTCATGGTCTAATATGGTTTGAAGTTGGCCAAATACAGACTGTATTAGTTCCTCTTCTGAGGCTACAACTGTACCCAGTAACTCAGGAAGTCATATCTGGCCATCGTCTACTAATTTCAAATCTAAATTCAAAACCAATCAGTAAGCAAAATCGAAGTCCGCAAAGAATAGCAGATGTTTGTTACAATAATTCAACAAATTCAATATTATCTCAATTCAAAAAAAATATTTCTTTAAGGTTAACGCCGCCTGCCAGTGGCTCTTTATATAGTTGTGCAGGAAACATTCCGTTAGCGCGTTTTACAAAACTAACAGCGACATCTATGATTTTTTTTTGTAAACAATCTGGTTCTACTATTTTTTACAATGAATGGCATTATTTATGATTGGTGGTCTTTTATGTATGATTATTATGAACCAAGTGAGATAGTTGCCTGTGTAAATGGAAAACAACCTGTAGCAACTCCGGACTGCCACCGATTTGCAAATCATTCATTTGTTAGGTGCGAAGCCATTTTGACGCTTGGGTGGGACTCGGGTTCAACTCGCAACTTTTTGCTAGACTATAATTAATTGGTTTATTTACTGTTATTTTTTTATTATAGTATTATAGTATACACTTCGTACGCGGCATCTATAAAATTATTTCGGAACAAATTTGTATCTCGCTTCGCCGAACCAGTAATGGTGTTTTCCTGTAGGAATGAGATATTTTCCCGAAGTAAAAAGTATCCTAAATGTTGACCCGAGTAATAAGCTACCATTGTACAAAATTTGGTAGAAATCTGTCCAGTGGTTTTGACGTGAAACGCTAACAAACATACATACAAACAGACAGACAAACAGACAAACAGACAAAATTTTTTTTAACCATCGTTTTGAGATCTATAACTTAAACTGAATTAGAAACAAAAAACCTTTTTTTAAACTATTCAATATACAGAATTGGTTCAGTTACTGTTTTATTATATGTATAGATGAGGCAATATCCCCAGGATGCTGGCAGCGATGCCGCGTTGCACGGCCAAGCTAACTCTTTGTGAAAAGTAGCTGCCAGCTATGGGGTCCCCGTTGCCTCGAAGAGGCATGAAGAGATGTTTTCGGGAAGTCCATAGCCAAGTCCATCTGGCCCCCAAGCACCCATTCTTACTGAGCCTAATGTCAATTTTAACACCTACTGAGAGAAAAACGCTCGTTTCATATAGTGGTATTAAGGTGTTTCCCGTCTAAAACTAGCCCAAAATGTATAAAGTCTGAGCTAGGGCTAACTATTGAAATTCAAAAGATGAAAAAATTTTTTTCTTTCGTTGGCAGTCTGCTTAGGTTATGTGCATCCATGTATGTGTTTGCGAGAACAATCAATGTAGAAAAAACATAACTCATGTACAGTTATGATGCATAGTAAACAGATATTTGATAACTCTACCCTAACTGGAAGTGAAGAAGTAACAAAATATGAAGTCGGAGTGAGTACCAAGGCGTGGTCGATTACGTGTAGCCCGAGAGCTGACTACAACAGATAGCGTGTGATTTGAGGAGCATTTAGAACAAGCCTGCTTCGTTATTATGCATTTAAAAAATTATGACTTTTGAATGACAATATTCTCAGTGGATTTTTCACACATCCTATTTGCAAAATATATCAATTGTTTTTATGACCCGTTCACAATTTGTCAGCTACTTAAAATATTCAGATTATGTTCTTTTTGATAGCCATTTTGGTGGAAGTCTCTCTCTAAAACTGGCATTTGACAGCACAGAATACCGAAAATCAGAGGGGGTTGGGCTTTTCCTTTAATAAGTCAAATCTAATGAGTCCAACAGGCTATATGTTCGTATACTTAGCAGCGCAGACTAAAAAAGGTGTAATTTTCTGCATAATAAGTACGCTGTCCATCAAATTGCAACCCTTTTACGTAGCTAGCTCTCAGGCTACAAAGGTGCGGTCGATTACATACGACTGATAACGCAAACCAGATTATAACAGCAATTGGACCGAGACAGTGGAAAGCGATTATTGCGTGATTAGTTGATAGCAATAAATCCTAAGTTTACAATGAAATCTTTCAGGATTTACATAATAAACACTAGCCACCCACCCATCCCGTGAGAACGAGACGTTTTCTGCCATTCATTATGCATGTAAACTTTCGCCTTGTGTTATTAGATAGCCTGCATCAAACTCCTTTGCGTTGTTTAGGAGGACTACAGTGTCTATGACAGAGAAGCGCAAAAAGCGATTATGTTAAGTACGCATTGATACGCCTACCACCGATCCAGTAGAAAAATTTACCCAGGGGGTAAAAGTTAAAATATGTGCCCCAATGCGTTTATCAAATTTGCGCTACAACCCAAAGGCAATCTGTGTAGGTACAAAACTAGACTCTCAATAACGAGAATACAGAACACTGTAAAATATGTATATTAATAATATAGAATACAATGTTGTAATGTTATAATTCGATTCCGTACTCCATAACTCCGCAACTACTAATTACTAATTTTATACTTACTGTCAAGGGCATGTGGTGATTTCCAGGGTATCCTATGAATGAGTAATAGTAGACCGTGTGATATAAGCAAAATTAATAGCAAATATCCGCATGCGAAAATACACTAGAGCTTTCCTTAGAGTTTAGGCCCTAGGTAGTTGAATACAGCCGTCCAGACTCACCGAGATGAAATTAATCGTATGTGAAGCAAATCTGTTTGGCGGTTTTCAACAAATCGGCCAAATGGGATTGGTCAGCGGTAATTCTGTAACTATCTTCTTATGGGATTAGTCTATACTTATTAGATCAGATTAGCGTGTGCAGATTTGTGCGGAAGCCGACAATTTGTCTGTAGAAGTGTTAATGGAGCTCAACAAGACTGTAACATGTGGTCAAATTGTGTAATACTGGTAATAAGTACCACCTATCTACCTATAAGGGGAAAATTATACAAGTGGTACCGAAAACGTAAAACGAATTGGTGATATGCGCCAATTTTGTGCAAGGCACATCACTCACTGGCCCCATACGTCCGTGACAGATGATTTAATCAGTGTCTGAGGCAAGACACTGCGTTGCCTGAAACTCAGAGTTGTTGATTTGCCCTAGACCTGCGCCACCCTCTCGGCCTCCAGGCACATAGATAGAGAAAAAAACATGGAAAAGAATACTTTTTAGTTTTTTTTTGAATAATTTTGTTTATGTTGTATTTTTTGCCATGTGATGCCGGCTTATATGTGTGTGATATTTGACGGTGACATGGAATCGCGACTGATCTAAAGTGATCTACTAAAACAACCATACTAATTTAAGCTATGGCTGAGATTGGTGTTCAAGGTTATGCACTGGTTAAGTAATCTAATTCATTCAAAAAAGTATATTTGAAATAAAACAACTATCTACTATGTTAATGTACGTGAGTAAAAACACATTGGTACATGCTGGGGATCGAACTATGGTCTCACGATTTGTAAGACCGGTGTCCTAAACATTTGGCCACCGAGGCTTAAGAACCAAGGAACTTTAGAGCAGTGTTGGAGAAAGTTGTTCATTTCATGACGACTTGAAATATTAGTAATTTTGCACTCCTTTTCACCTTATGGTAACACCACACCTAAAATAAATTGTACCTACGTAAGTATTTGCTTTATTGATTGTGAAATGATAATGCAATAAAATATATCACTGTACTATGACTATGACCAGTATCTACCTACTTACTTAGTAGGCAGTTCTATCAAATTAGTTATCTAGCGCATTAGATAGTTAGAATTTGAAACGAGTGATACAAAAACGGGATAGAAAATCACTTCCGTTTCATTCCACAAAAATGTGTAGGTACTAACTACTAAATTTTCTTTTAATCACTCAGAAAGTATTTCTAATACGAGAGCACCTGTTTATTAAGTATCATTAGGACCAAAATCCGCCTAATCACATCACAATTCATTGGAAATTTCGAGTGTTTTGTCAAAGCCTCTTTTAGAAGTTTGTTCCACTGAGCTCCAAAAACTACGTGCCTAACTATTAAACTTCGCTCGAATTTATGAAAACTATTTTCTGAAACAAGTTTTGTAAAAGAACTATGGAAGCAATAACGCAGCTGCGTCGACGGCGGTTGAGCGGTTTTAGTAAGGGGGTTGACGTTTCTAGTACAGATCTGACAGACCACTGCGTTACGAATGAGTTATTTTAGCGCTCCGTTGTGCGTTAAGTGTGAGAAAAGCCTAAAGAAGAAACCGTACTTAGTATTAGATGGATAACATTTCATAAGACGTCAACATTGCTATACTTTATAACATTTAGCTTGATACATGTGACGTTTGTGACCTTGGAGCAAATGCTATGAGATAAGGTCCATTTTCCTAGTAAACGAAAAAAACCAAAGGTGTCAATTTACTATCTATAAAAAAAAAATTACGTGAGGACGATCGTTTTGACATCGCAGTGGATCCGTCTCTCTGAATCCACGATTAAGGATTCGTAAGGCAAAAAACAAAAGTGAATGAAATAGTTCTGCTGTCGGTCCTTTAACTTTTAATTAGCAAATACCGTTTCCCGAATAATCGATACACGATTAAGATTAGAGCAAAGTGGTGAATTGAAACTTAAGATCATTTCAAAAGAAAACAAATGTCAATAAAATGGCTAAAAATAGAATAAACTGATGATATAATTTGAATAAATATGCATTTTATTCTTTGAATGAATAAGATAAGCACATCGGCTATTCGATCGGTTAATGAACAAAAATGATTTATGGATGGATTAAAATAATTATAGTATTAATATGACAGTTCAACCTATTATGGGAGAAGATAACACATTGTTTTGTAGTTTTTGCGCTGATTTATTACGAATTAAAATTAATATGCTACCTCCACATATTTATTACTGTTAATATTTTGAGTTATATAGTTTCTTTTAAAAATCTGTTATTTTAGTGTATCAACAGTATTTAGGTATGCAAAAGTAGGACTCTAAATCGTTTATTTATCTGACAACTGACAATGAAGAAAAATGGGTAATTTTTAAACAAAATGGAATCTGCTAAACTACCTATAAGATGTAAAAATATTAGCTGCAAATATTTTAAGGGGTGAATCAGCCCATCAAACTGAACAACTTTCCCCAAGATAAAAATACAAAAATAAATATTTTTTTTGGACTTTCCGTACAATTTTTTTTTCGGTCTATTTTTGGTCGGTCGATAATTTTGTTTGGGAAGTCTAGTATTTTTTTTCATATTTCGATCTATGTTCCTTGGGGAAAGTAGTTCAGTTTCATGGGCTGCTTCACCCCTTGAAATATTTGCTGCAATTTTTTTACACCCTATATATCTGGGTGTGTCTCGACATCAATTCGACAAATACGTATAAATATGTAAATAAAAGACAATGACAATCGCTTACATTCGGTATCACCTTTTAAAGAATAGTGTCGCTCTTGTATGCCTAAGTTGATCTGTTTTAAGTCTAGTAATACATTTAAGGCGGCGAGGTGAGTGACAAATCCCGAGACAAAGGTGTGAGGTTCGATATAAATTTGCTAGGGACCTTTTCAAGGGCTGCTTTTACAACCAAACATGACTTGAAGAATGCCATAGGAAAAAGTTATACTATAGACAATGGTGTTCACTTTTACTTACTTTTAGAGCGAACCAGCTAAAGAAAAGTATGATAATCGTGCTCTCTGTGAGTATGAAGTTGCTAAAATTTCAGCTCATTAAATTATTTAAATAAATAATTTCCTTCTTTTTAAAAAAAATATGTGTACCCAAAGTCGTAGCAAATAAACTATAATTTCATTTCATTTCAATACGAAATACATAATTTATTGTCTTTCCAGGGTTTTGGCTGCTACCATTTTTACCTAAATAAGGTACCTACAACGCTCATAGGTAGGTAGTCGGTTCCGTCGGCATGATATAATAATGTATTAACATTTACACATTGCTCCTCATTTTCCTTCTTTTTCGCTCCAGTCGTTTTCACAAAGATTGGTAGAAGAAATTGTACGTATGGAAGCTCCTTTGGGAAGAATAAGAGCAATAAATTTTTGCGAGTAGCGACTTGATTTGCTTTTAAAGTAAGTTCAGGCGCTTACTAGTACCAGCGGGTTTTTCTACATTAAAGTTATTTTAAGGTAGGTTTTTTAAGTTATTTTGCCTTAAAAGTTCTTGACTTTTATAAGTGACTCAGACTATACTTTCCTTTACAAAAAAGAAGAGTGATTATTTGAAATACTCTATAACAAATTATTTTCACTTGACTATCGTTATCAAACTGTTGATTGAACACAATTAGCTACTAGGTCCTAGGACTTTTACATACTTCGGCACTCTTTTACCAGTTAAATTTAAAAACAATACTAAGCAACACCTACATACAGGATGTAAGAGACGGTGTAACGAAAACTTTGCAGGCGTGAACAGACCATGAAACTGAACAACTTTTTCTATGGGGGCTATGTTGAGGAACGAAAAATTTTTTTCGACTTTCCATACAAAGTCAGTCAGCTGATCGGGAATTTGTATGGAAGGTCGAAAAATATTTTTCGTTTCCCAGCATAGCCCCCATACAAAAAATTGTTCAGGTTCATGGTCTGAGCACGCCTGCAAAGTTTTCATTACACTGTCTCTTACACCCTGTATTTTTTTTATTTCAAGTATGTCATTGTTGTAAGGTAAGGTGAAGTACCAAGTTGTCAATTAATGATGGCAAAAGATCTTTCCTATTTTGGAAACAAGTCTACATTACTAAACTTTTTTAAATACAGACGCAGTGGGAAGATAATTAAACATTATTCGTATGTAATCTATTCGTAATTTAAGTACTTCTATCCCGCAGTGTTCCCTTACTTTCAATAAATTTCATGAATTTTTCATAGCCTATTCTGTTGAGAACGATATTTATTCTCCAACACCATATTGCTTGCATTTAAATTGCATTTTAGCAATCCTTTAATAGTCAATTACTCATTGTGATGATACCTGCACCCTATTGTAACTTGCTATGTTTAGTTTACGATCCAACACCAAACTTGGCATGTCTTTAGATAGATTATATCTTGATGGTACTTAGTTACGATCGCGGAATTTTAAATTGTTTGAATTTCAACCAAACAACTTGTCAAATTTTTTCAACCATTATAAGACCGAATAGCTATTACAGAAATCATATTTTCAAGTGGTAAGTACCTATTTATTACTATACATAGTAATAGGGAATACGTCAAAAGTCCATAGGTAATAAGCAATTTTCAACTTTCGCAGTCACTCATAATGACTACATGTCGTGTAGCTTGATTGATATTGATTTTCTCAATAAATATAGAAAAAATGTTTGTTGAATGTATTTTTGGTGTAACGTAAGGTAGCTATTATGGTATTTCGTTTAAATTACTTACACACGTAGGCATCGATTCGGGAAGAGACTTGCAGTTTTTAGAAAGTAGTATCATGTCGTATTGCAGGTGCATTGTGTTAGCCGCAGGACAGATAAAATCGCCAATTAAAGGAAAAAGTGACCACAATATTGTTTAATGATTGTCAATTTTTTGATTCGATTAAATACAGTTAGGCTGACCACCTGTTACACTGATGAAGGCAAGTGGGTTGGTTTGGTTCTCCTATCTTCATATGGGGCACCGAATCGGCAAACTCGGGTTGGTAAATTGTTGTTAGTATTCGTTTTTTTTGACATGTCCCACTGTTGTTAGTAGTTAGGTAAAAATTATTGCTTGCAATCATACACGAAGCATGAAAATATGGTGTGATGCTTGTTTTTGCTCTCTTGCGGGACTCTAAATCGAACGACCGGACGAACCTTAATGTCAGTTTTTCAACTAGAGGTAGTTAATTGCGTAAAAATTGTTAGCTCCATTCAAATTCTAATTGATAATCGCAAAAAATACGTTCTTTGTTGTTATACTTGAGGTCAGCAGATACTTATACAGAATTTCATGTCAGTCTTCACTAGAGGATCGATGGCCACGAAAACTGCTCGAACGGCGTCCGAGAGCTAACTCAAGACCCCGAGGAAGACCACCAAAAAGATTGGTGGATGACATCTGACAACATATAGGTCATGTCTGGATGCAGAGGGCACACGATCGCCAGGAGTAGAGGAAATTGGAGGAAGCCTACGTCCTAAAATGGGAAACAAAAAGGCCGTGATGATGATGGAGAAAGAAAAATGTTTCATGATACGATATATGTATTACAACTATTTAACAGTTGTGACTGCACTTTCAGATAAGTTTCGGTCTCAAATTACTGAATGTCAAACGGAACTTAACATCCCGATAACCTCGATACGCTTCGGTGTGACGGGCAGCTGTTCGACGAGTCGTAATTCGGGATCATGTTGGAGACAAATGTCTGTTATTACACTTAAAGGTTTCACGGTGCTTACACCGAACCGTGCAATTTCGGGAAACTTGTTTACATGATTCATTCATGGTATTCATGGCGGCGTTTCGTCATGGGCAAGGTGTTTAGTGGTGTTCGTTGGTGAGAATGCCGCTGGTGATAAAATTACTTCATTTCAGCAATTTCTTCGGTTTATGCTGTCGCCATATCTCTCGATGCTCGTTCACGTAATGGGTTGACACAGGTGTAACGCATGACGCATCGCTAGCGCTGCGTTAGCGCTGGGTCATCCGTCGAGAGCGGTTTTAGTTCAAGTTCAAATTCAAGTTCTTTATTGCATAGTCAATTTTAATATGGGGATTGACATTTTAAGTATAGATCTGACAGGTGTATACGTTAGCGCAGCGTTATTTTTGCGCTGAAGTGTGCCAAAGGCATTTGTAAAAGATATTGGCGGTATTGCGTTGATGTCATTTGCATGAAAATTTTGTCCATATAATTTTGTCGCGTGGTTTCGGGAGAAATCTTACTTCGCAGATTATCTTTAAAAATTGCTAATTTTCCTTTTTACTTTTCGTTCCAACCAAAACAATTTTACAAAGACAGTCAGAATTAATAGGGATGTGGACTGGCGAGTCAAATGAGATATTTTATAAAACTATTTCAAACGGTATTTTCTTTAAAAAAAGGAATATATGACGTCATACGTTGCTATTTCGGATGGCGTCAGAACACTTACTTTTATATAATTTTTCTGTTTATTGATTCAAATTTTAAATATTTTGAAGAATTATGAATGAAGTAGGTAGGTTTTAAGCGTACAACTTTATACAGGGTGTAAAAATATTAGCTGCAAATATTTTAAGGGGTGAATCAGCTCATGAAACTCAACAACTTTCCCCAAGGAATATAGGTCGAAATATGACAATAAATTTTGGACCTCCTGTACAAAACTACCGACCGATTAACACATATATGTAAGAGTCTTCTGGTACCCCATAGGTAATATCTTCATTTATTGACTTCAGGAGTGTGTAGACCGATGGTGAGATAATAAAGAGACGTTGATTCGCTGATCACACTTTATTTTTATAAACAACTGTACTTGGTGGGTGTTTTACATTATCTTTTTGTTCTAGTAAGTAACAGGGCTTCGCCTTATAATAACTTATACTGCCTGTCTATACAGACTAGCAGAGCAACGTTCCGTTTGACGTATGATCCGAGGAGTACAAACTAGAGTAGTCATCTCCTCGACGTCTGCGGATCGAATGATGCTCGGGCCACGCGCTCGGCCTTTTTATAGAACGATCAAAACAACCCCGCCAGTCCCCACTGCCGGGCCGGGTGGCGGCAGGTAGGATACGTCATGCCACCTGCACGTGGTTTCTTTGACATACTCTTTGTTCTTATTTCTAATGGAATTCGGTACAATTGTGATTAAATAATTAAATTAGAAATATTTAGATTAATTAACAATAATAAATTACAAGAATGAAATTATCAATTGAACATTAAAGCAAGAAATGAGAATAAAACGTTTAAAAATTGTTGACATCCTCGCTGCGCTATCACGACCATCCTGACGAGCAGCTCGTGCTCGAGCTAGCGAACTCCAAAATCTAAAAAAGAAACAAAAATTGATCAAGCAATTTGAATAACGACACTGAATCAGTAGCCGCCTCATTTTTATTTTCATGGCTATCACGGTCTATTGTTGTATGACTCAAAACTTTAGTAGATATAAATGGGATCTTAATTTTTTTTTTTTTATTTTTTTTTTAGTTCCTAGCAGATGGCGCTTGGAGTGAATTATACGGTGAAATTTTTCATAGATAGGGGTAATCATTTTTATTGGGCACTGAACTGAACTTGACAATAATCCTCAATTTGAAATAGCGCCATCTGGTTCAGACAAGCGTTGCTATTAGCCCAAAAATGAAGTAAATTAAGTTAAATAATTCTGCGTCTTTCTAATGTGGTCATTAACATTTCGTTCGGTCATTCTGAAAATAATAAATGCTCATGTGATACCTAATATGAAAAAAAAAATACGTTCATATCAAATCTTTTAAATATTTACCGTAAATAAAGATTTGTAAACGGTTATGTAAACGGTAAACAAGTAGTAAAGAATAAATAAACTTTGTACATGGTACAGGTACTCTCATGTGAATTAATCAAAGTATTTAATTTCAAAGTGTTTCATTGTACTAATAAAAATATTCAGTCATATCATAAGTCAGATCTTCATCAATGCTTAGGTAAAATATACAGTTTTTTTTTTGCTTTTTAATTTCGTATGACGTTTCAGCTCTTTTAGCTACTTTAGTGGCTATTACTGCTCTTTTGGAAGCTATTTCTGTTCTCTTGGCGGCTATTACTACTCTTTTGGTGGCTATTACTGCTCTTTTGATGGATACAACTGCGCTGTTACTGCTCTTTTGGTGGCTACTACTGCTCTTTTGGAGGCTATTACTGCTCTCTTGGTGGCTATTACTGCTCTTTTGGTGGCTATTACTGCTCTTTTGGTGGCTATTAATTATTGCTTTATTTGGTGGCTACTACGGCTCTTTTGGTGGCTATTACTGCTCTTTTTGGTGGCTATTACTGCCCAATTCTGTCATATGACACCATACACAGAATTTTGTTCATTTCATTTCTTCTAGCTGGCAAGTTATTCCACAATAAGCTTTTCTCTTCTTTCTTTATTTGAATGTAAGGCACTGTCCCATTACTAAATATTCTGTATTTATTAATATTTTTGGTACTTATGTGCATTGCTTGTTTCATGCGTTCTAAAATCCTTATTTTAACTTTTGCTTTTTATATCTTACTATTTTATATCATAATTGAATATAATAAACACTGAAATTGTAAATGCGTAAGGGATAATTGTCCCTTATAATGTCTTTCATACTTGGAAAAATATTTTCCCAGGAAATCGTAAGACAACAAAAATTGCTTTATCATTTTATTTTTCTTGCATTAATAGCATAATATAGCCCAGAAACCAAGTGTTTTATGATAGCACAGTTACTAAAATACTTAGTTTGAGAGACTAACGCCATAATGTCATAACGTTACTACACAGTGTTAAGGATTGCATTTTCTAATTCTTAGTAGCTTGTTATTTTATATTACCTGATGGTATACTATTATTATTATTTTTATATTATCTGATTGCGAGAAAAAAAAAATTGTTTCAAAATTTGCATCTGAGATCTACCCAAATAAGGATATCTGTAACTAGACAATTTAATTGTGCAATGTGCATTGTTCAATAGACAATTCAATAATCTTAATTAAAAATATTGTGAAATGAAGTAATGAAGCTCCAGTAAAATAATAAATAATCTGTAATCTTCGTAGTAAGATGGTTCATGGAGTTCATCGAAGGTGTTCCATGCGAGAGAAGTAGAAGATTGTCTACGTGTAGTGTAGCACATGAAATGTTTAATACTATTTAATAAAGTAGTGAGTGTGATTCATTAAATAAATTTCAACTTAAGTAACTTGAAGTGGTGTAGGTTATAGAACTGAAACTGTTATTTATGCAACAAGGAGAATTGTTTCCGGTAGTAGTTTAGTGCAAAAATAGAATGGGGATAATTTGTGGATTGTATCAAGAGGATGCCATCGGTTCCTGTAGATGGCACTATTACACTACTGGAGCCACGACAGGAGCACTGGAATCTGCATTTACTGACACTGACAGAATTACCCTAAATGGGTAGAAGCCCATATTAATAAATAAACTATACTTCATATTATTAAACGTGTCTTTTTATGCCTTTCTAAATCTTGTAGAATTTTCGCCTTTAATTCATTGTGGTAAAGTAGAAGAAATAAATCCAAAATTTGAGGGTATTTCGTTACAAAAGTATTTAAAGGTTAATAAATGATTCGGGGCCCCACATGTGTTTTTTTTTTTTTTTTTTTTTAACTACCGCTACTTTACACTTTATAGTGACGCTGTAAGTTTTTATACGCAAGGTTTCACGAAAGTACGCAGGCGTTTTTGTTTTTATTTTAAACAGTGGTCAATAATTAAATGGTTTTAGCTTCTCTGTTGACTTTATCATAAAGGTAATTTAATTTACGTGTTCTAGCTAGGCCAACAATGTAGTAGGACAAAAGTATTCATTGATAAATTATTTAATTTCTAATTGGACACTAATTTATCAATAGTAATGTTATTTTATGTAGAAAAGCGCAAATTGTTCCTTTACTGTCAAATTTTTTCCGATTTTCAATTAAGTTTTTTAGGGGTTTGAAACCTGAAGAAACATGCCTAGTATAATGGAACAAACTCACAGAATTTTCAGCGGTATCCTCATTTCTTATCCTTTAGTTATTTTGTATGGTCTGATGTCTGCAACACAGGGGTAAAAAGTCCACGTTGAAATGCTTTGCCATGTTGCTACCGTATCACAAGCGTAGGACAGAAGTTCATCTGAAATTAATATTAAAACTGGTAAACACGCTCACCTGATGCAATTAATCACAATAAGTTGCCACTAACATGGAACAAACTCACCGGCTTAGTTTTCATCCGTCATAATTGAGAACTCAAGCTCAATCTCGTGCCGTTCCTTTTTCCTGTAGGTGCTGGTCCAACAATTATATTGTCAAGGATATTGGCCAGAGATCATGGCGTTTAGATCTTCGTTTCTGCACTTCTGATGTAAGAGTCTTCTGGTACCCCATAGGTAATATCTTCATTTATTGACTTCAGGAGTGTGTAGACCGATGGTGAGATAATAAAGAGACGTTGATTCGCTGATCACACTTTATTTTTATAAACAACTGTACTTGGTGGGTGTTTTACATTATCTTTTTGTTCTAGTAAGTAACAGGGCTTCGCCTTATAATAACTTATACTGCCTGTCTATACAGACTAGCAGAGCAACGTTCCGTTTGACGTATGATCCGAGGAGTACAAACTAGAGTAGTCATCTCCTCGACGTCTGCGGATCGAATGATGCTCGGGCCACGCGCTCGGCCTTTTTATAGAACGATCAAAACAACCCCGCCAGTCCCCACTGCCGGGCCGGGTGGCGGCAGGTAGGATACGTCATGCCACCTGCACGTGGTTTCTTTGACATACTCTTTGTTCTTATTTCTAATGGAATTCGGTACAATTGTGATTAAATAATTAAATTAGAAATATTTAGATTAATTAACAATAATAAATTACAAGAATGAAATTATCAATTGAACATTAAAGCAAGAAATGAGAATAAAACGTTTAAAAATTGTTGACATCCTCGCTGCGCTATCATATATAATAACACATTGTATGGGTGGCCCAAAAAAATTTCTCGTATTTCGCCCTATGTTCCTTGGGGAAAGTTGTTCAGTGTCATGGGCTGATTCACCCCTTAAAGTATTTGCAGCTAATATTTTTACACCTTATATTTTATTAATGAATCAGTCCACAAAAGTATGGCCGTTCGAATAGGCCATATTTGACAGCTGTCAAACCCATACTAAAGGACATGTCAACAAAGAAATATAGACCTTATGTCATACCATTTTTATGATTTTGACATCTGTCAAATATAGTCCATTTGAACAGCGATTTATTTTTAGCCAATTATTTTCATTCTTACGTTTCGTTTTGACCAGTTTTGACACACGTCTTCCACCGCAAAATCAAGACCACCACCCCAAATAAAGACAGAATTAATTACAGGATTATCTGGAGGTTTCTTCACTTTTCCCGTACTCGGTTCGGAGGGTAGCAGCCACGTGCCGCGGCGGCCGACAGATGTGCGTTGACACCTGCCCTGCCACTCGTGGCATCTCTTTCTAACCCACCACCAAGATCTAGCCATCTATCCATCCCTGTCGATCCAACTTATTTTTATAATAATTTATACAGAGTGACGGTAACTAGAATGGACCTTGAGGCGATTAAAATGACCAGTACATACCTTTGATTATTTATTGCGGCTACAGGTTGCTTTAAGACATTTCACGGGTAAACAAAGCCGTTTTCTATTGCCTGACTTACCAGGTGTAAGCTGAAATTGCCCATCAGCTCAACTCTTCATTTGAAATCTTCAGTCAATTTTTTTTTGCTTACCCCTAACTGCCCAGCGATTGCCAAAATAAGACGTGTTCCGGCATGTATGAATATGTATAAAACCTTTCTTTTAAATTAATCTTTCTAAAAAAAAAACCAGCATCAAAATCCGTTGTGTGGTAGCGCGATTTTATTATAATAGAGAAACACAAATAGTGATTTAATTTTGAACTTCCTATGTTTTAACAATATTTTATTTGACCCCAAAGTACTGTGAAACTTTTTTTACAACCACAATAGACCACTGCTGGACGCGGATCTCCCTGTTAAGGGGATATTTGACATAAATAGGTACTTATTCACTTTTCTTGGCAGCTTTACAGGGAATGCTGTTACCAATACCCCGGATTCATCTCTGTCATCTTCTACGAGATCCGCGAGTAGAAATGGAGTAATGGCAAAAACTTGAAAAAAAAAGGCGTGAAATGTTATTTCTTACGCTTGCATGATAGGTATTGTTGGTAAGTGTATAAGGTATTATTGCTGTAAATATCTTAAGGGGCGAATAAGATAATGAAAGAGAGAGAGCTCATGAAACTGAGCAACTTTCCCCAAGGAACTTTTGGCTTCACTGTAATAACTGACTTGGTCACGGCTGGTGCTAATATTTTTTGTTTGTCGACTTATGTGTCTTGGTAAAATTTGTTCAGTTTCATGGCCTGACCCATCCCCTAAAATATTTGCAGTTGATTTTTATACATCCTGCACAAGACTAGGTGTCTATTCTTCATCAGTAAAGTAGTAAAAGAAGATGAAAACTTTCACTGGTTATGTAAAATTGCCAGTTTCAAAAGTTTAGAAAACTTTTTAGTAATTTATATTTACTTATCCTAAACATTACTTAGAAAACCTCGATAAAATACGTACGGACTAATTATTGCTTAATTAGATACATTTGGCGGATTCCAGAGATCGACCGCCCTTTGGACTAGGCAGGTACGTAATCAGATAAGGTATGACATTATTGATTTACGTTTTTTATTTTTAAGAAAAGATAACATTTCGACACTGTAAATGCGATTGCTTACTTAGCAAAACTATCCCAATCTCAATCATATTGGGGTAATGGTTTGCAAAAGTATTAATCCCATTTATACAAGAAAGTCGTGCTAGAAGTAAAAAAAGTAAATGAATATAAGGAATTGAAAAATTGACAAGCGTCGACTGGGAATCGAACCAGTTGTGCACTGTGAGTGCAGTAAATCCCAGTAAAAAAATAGTATGTAAAAACACTCTATTGCACATTCAAAACACAAACACATAATAGGAAATCTTAAACTCTAAAGTTGTCTATAATTTTCCTTTTTTCATAATTAACACTGTGCCTGTCGCACTTGAAGTTCGTTTTTCGAATCACTGGGACATAGTATACAATCATAGTTAAATAATGGTAATATTGACGTAAAGTTATCTTCTCTTATCGTACTTCTGTAACAGTAGTATCATGACAATTACAGAGAAAATGCGAAATTGTGGTGTCGGTGTTCTAGTAAATTACGCTGACGTCTGAAAAATGTAGGACCATTTCCACACAGGCCCGAACAACAAACTTTTCATTTCAGTGCCAAAATACGTGCCTGTGCGCAAACTTGCCCGCGCAGGTGCAACGGTTATTCCAATTTTAATACAGATGTCGCGTGCGTCGCCTTTTTACCCAACGACGCTCCATTATAATTAAAGAATAAGTATTATTTTCTCGTAAACCAGGAGCCTGATCTGCGCTCGCGACCGCCACGCGCCTCTTCGATATTCGAATTTTGAAAAAAGAACGGTACTCTTCGATATTTTTAAATTACGTTTATTTCTTTATTAAGCGGTTAATTGCATTTGAGAATGAGTCGGTTCCTGGTGAAATGGGATTTTTGATTCGCGCGTATCATCTTAAAAATGTTCCTTTTATGATTTTTGAATTCCATTTTTACGATTTGGTTCTGCTTATTCGTTGTATTTGCAAATGCTTAATGTCGTAAACTTACTGCAGCTGATGTCTTCTGCAACATTGTTGTAAGATATGTTGAAATCCGTACTTGTACTATGTATATCGAAATGTAATATAAAACTCCATGAAGAATACTTCGTATAT
Source organism: Keiferia lycopersicella (assembly GCA_029255805.1). Lineage (NCBI taxonomy): Eukaryota > Metazoa > Arthropoda > Insecta > Lepidoptera > Gelechiidae > Keiferia > Keiferia lycopersicella. The sequence goes on from JARACZ010000001.1 coordinate 27,964,110, forward strand.
ACTTCGCTCTAGATTACGATACATGGTAAATAAACTATTTTGATTAAACGAGGTGGCGAAGCTGCATAGCATCACATGGTGTAGGTTTTGAATAAGATAGGTTTTGGAAAAGATAGGTTTTCTTAACAACTCCACCAAATTTAATTATGTTCTGAATATTTCTAGGTTTCTAGGACTATAATAATAAAAAGGTTGCTTAATGGTCCCTTGATGCTCGTATTAAAAACTGCGCCATCGACATGCAGGTAGTCAGTCATGTGGGCTCACCATTTCACCATCGATATGTAGCTGCCCCTAGGCCGCACAAGGCCAAATGATCCACTTTCTATAAGATCTACCCAAGCCCCAGCTGAAGCGATTTCTATGTCCTTACACTCGTAAAAAATCTCAGTTTGAGGGTCAGCTCTCAAACGTCACAGTTTTAAATATGGAACAACTGGCCGTTTTCCCGCGCAGTAGATACATACGCCGGGGGCCGTATCCGCCTACCATTGTGGCTCACAATGCTCCATACCTCACGCTAACGAGGCCTGCAAGCGAACCACTCGCATTTGTAAAAACACCAATAACTGGTCCATTTCGGCATATTGCTTTGACATATAATAAATATTTGTAAGATTACGCGCGCACAGATTGCGCGGCTGATTCTCGTATCGGACGTTTCCTTTTGTTCGTAGTATGGCTATTGTTTCGATGAGGATGTGCAGTGGGCGTCCGGTGTAAGCAGTGTTGCCAGACAAGTTGAGAAAAGTTATCTTTTGGTTTCCACAAAACACTGAACTGAACCGATGCGGCGCAGTGGCATGAGGCACACACAAAGTAGATTTTTCTTGGTAAATTTGTTTGCAACATGATTAAAATAGGACATTCTGAACCATTTGATAGTTTAAAAAAAGAGTTAGGCGGATCGCGCACTTGACGCACGACGGAGCGCAAAAAAATCGCAGCGGTCTGTCAGATCCATACCAGAAATGTCATTCCCCAAACTAAAACCGCTCAACCGCTGTTGACGTAGCGCTATCGCAGTGTCGTTCGTCGAGTGCGGTTTTAGTATGGAAGTGTGCGATCCGCCTTAAGCCATCGATCCCTGTTTTTATGATTACTTAGATGGCGGTTTTGATACAACCATGTCAGAGGCTGTCCTACTTCTTGTAGTTGGTGGTTGAAGGTTGACTCATGTCCAGAACGAATAAAAGAAGACGGCATCAAATAAATATTCTGTTCCATAAATCTACCACAAGCATTAGCAGATAGAGAAAGGAAGATTGGAAGTTACCACCGACAAGAGTTTGACTCTTAAATTCGAAGATAACTTCCAAGGCTTTTCAGGCATTCTTCTGTTCAGCAGACCTGGCTTTATCATTAACTTCTAGGAGGTCTAAAACCGAGAATGAGCCAGAGTAGTTAGAACAGGAAAGAATTTCAGGTGTAATGCGGTCGCCGTTGCCACTAATCGAATAAAATGTAAAGTTTGCTGAACGTCAACTCGAAGGAGATGGAGAAGCACATCTGGCAACCCATGCGCGGGCGCAGGCGCGGGACCGTATTACACACGGTGGCGTTCGGCAGCGCACACTACCACCACCAGGTGGATCCTACCGAACCTTATCGCCGAAGTATCTCTTTGAGCTCCTACTGCTGTTTTTTGCTATTTTATTTTGGTTCACAATTTAAAAATAATAATGGCCAGACTAAGGCCGTCCAAAGTTTGACGATTTGCAAAATGTAGGTTATTTTTAATCTGATTCATGTTTGACTCTATGTCGGGCAGAACTAGAGTAATTAAGCAAGTTATTTCGCATAGGGTTGTTGCCAAACTGCAGTATCTCAGTTTTTACGGGCGATATCTATTTATTAGTTGTTAATGTACTCACAGTGCTAAATTATTCTCATAAATGGAAATAAGAAATTAAAAGATGGGTTCGATTCCCGGTCGACGGTTCTCAATTTTTCTATTTCTTATTTTCATATATTACAAAATACCGTTAAAAGTTGGTTTGTGCGAAAGTCTATTGGTAGGGTTTGAAATGGGGCTACGAAAAGTCCAGAAGTAAAATTTTTGGTCTCGTGCTAATCGTATTCCTTACATTAACCAATGTTGAAATAATTATATATTTTATAGATTTTTACAACGCACGACGCTGGGTTTTCTTAGCGCATCCATAGCGCAAACACATGCGCGTATCAGATGTAAGGAAATTTCAAATTTACCATACAAATAACTGACGTTGACTTAGCACCAACGGATAAACTTGCGTTGTGTGAAAGAAGTACCTATCCGTCAACGTCGGTTTTTAATATAGGAAATATGAAATTTTCTTGCATCTGACAGACGCATGCGTTTGGATGCGCTAAAATATCGCTCCGTTGTGCGTTAAGTGTGACACCACCACCGACAGCACAAACTACCCTAATCCAACGCAATACAGGATCGGTCATCGGACATTCCTACAATTTGAAATTGTAATTGAACTTTTCTTCAACCAACGGCTTTTATATTTTTTTATACCATCACCAATACAAAATTAATGTTGCATAATATTTCAAAGCCGGTGATATAGTGAAACCCGCCTCAAATTAAAGCAAACCAGCACCTCAAAGACTTACATGCCGGCAGCGTCTACGTAAGAACCTCGCACGTCGGGCAAATTGTAGGGTACTCGCCCAGTTAGCGCCTCGTAGGTGTCAAGATTGCCATAATTTGCACCCTGGACACCCTCCAGCACCTTTCGTCACGTGTACCGTCTAAATACCTTTTATTACCGGGGAAACGTACTGATTTACAATGAAAATAAAAGTCGGTATCTCACCGAAGGTGTTAAAACGTGAGATAAGAGATTGCGAGTTGAATGGCTTGCTTGGTATTGTCTAATGCATGTTTCCTCTTAACAAGTGTGAGGAATATTTTTTGTTGGAGGACCTTTTCCACACTTAGCGCAAAAATAACGCTAACGTAGGTAGGTAGGCGCCTGTCAGGTCCGTATTAAAAACGTCAATACCCATACTAAAACCGCTCTCTACGCAGCGCTAGCACAGCGTCGTGCGTTGGACCTGCTGCGTAAAGAGAGGTTTTTGTATGGTGGCGTTTGTTGTATGGATCTGACAGGCGTACACGTTAGCGCAGCGTTATTTTTTCGCTGAAGTGTGATAGAGGCCTTAGTTGCTACAAATACATTATAATTTATGTTTGGTAGAGTAGTTTTTTCGATGCCATTTCAGATAGGTATGTGATTGTCATTTACAAACAAAGTTAGGAGGAGAAAAATTAAACAAACCACTAATTGGTTGAAACGAGTTGCTTGCTTGGCTCTAATAGACATTTTTTATTTTCAAAGTCCACTTCTCCAAAAGAGTAAGAAAAAAAAATCATTAAAACTTATCTTCTCATTACGATCCGAAAGAATTTCGTCCTAACTAATCTTCGTCGAATGAGCTGTTTACGCCGTAAGCTGCAAAAAAAAACATTTCACTCGTTGATTTATTGAGATTAATGATAATGAAAAGGACTCAACAATGGAAGAATGTCTTGATTCTCTTCGGCAGTGGAGATCATGCAAATTCGGAGCAGAATAAGCATGCGCCAGTAAATTATTCAACGATTAGAGAACTCATTGACTAGAGATGTCATTACACTATCCCGCCAACCGGATCTGATTTGGCATACATTGTTGATTTTGTGCGTGTCATTACAAGTTTATAATCAAGAAAACCCGCAATGTATAGCGAATCTTTGCCGAGAAGAATAGTCTAATTGGGTTGAGACGAGATTTCTGTTCGTAGGGTAAACAGATTAAATCTCATTCAATCGCAGAACGTGCTCTGAAAGCGAATGTCTTTTTAGATTCTTAGTAGATTACAGTTGATTTCAAAACATCCTCAATGGCAACCCACGCGACTTCTCATTGATATTTAAAGCACCTTTTTAACCTTATGTCTGTGAATCCTTTTTGCTCATTTGTTGAACGAATAAAGATTCGTCGAGTTTAATATGAAATTATGAATTATGTTTTTGACGATCACATTCAATTGTATTCTGATCTTAGAAACGAAATACTTTACTAACGAGCTCTGAAAGGCTCATAAAAATATGTCACATGGATTTAGCTTTCTGAGGTGAGTTTCTTCGCACATTATCAAGCTTTTTTAACTTCGAGGTTTCTCTTCGGCCATAAATTGTGAGACATCAATATTGTATGATGAGATTAATGCCCATGTTCGATGGACCATTTGAGAGTTGTATAATCCTATTGTGTTTTTTCTCCTGCTTTGAGATCGGTTTCAAAGCCGCCAGATTGACGTCAAGTTGTCGGAAGAAACTGTTAGAAAATGATAAATTTATTTATAATAATCTCGATTCACGATTTAAGAAGCGTAAAACGAAGCTCTCATCATCTTTACAACGTTGTTATTGATCAAAACAATTGAAATGTTTTGTGCCTAATGAGTCAGAGTTCGATTTGTTCTTCAGTCAGCGATTCAGCTTTCATATTTCCATTCACAAGAAGATAGATAGATAGATAGATAGATAGATAAATGCTTTATTCATATTCCTGCATCACACACATTTAACATTTGTAAGGAAATATAAAATTATAAAATTAAAATACATTTTAGTTCATCCCACACAAACATGTGTGCTGCAGTGATGTGAAAGGGCTAAAGCTCAGTGTATTTAGCCAGGAGGCAACACTGGTTTTCAGCCGTCGCCCGCGAGTTAAAGCGGGAAACAAAACCGAGCAGAAAATAAATGTTTGTAATCGGGTAGTGTAAAAATAAACTCCCGATACATAGAAAAAAAAAGAATTAATAAAAAAGAAATAATACCCAGAACAGTGTGTGCATTTTACAGTAAGTGTGCCTACTCAAGTATCTTTTAGCTTTTTAAACTGTGACGGTTATTGTAGTGCAGTGTATTTTCGCCATTCCAGACAACCATCCGGAATCTGCAGTTTGGTAACATTTAACAAATGTTTTTTGTAGTGATTTTTAAATGAACCCTTGTAGCAAATACTTCTTATTGGCGGTGGAATGTCGTTCCAGCACTTGGTTGCCTGAAACCGAAAACTACCCTCGAAAGCGACAGTCCGATGCAAATGACCAGCAAGGGGAGCACGTGTACTTCTAGCAAGATACCTATCATAGAAAGGTGAAAACTTAAGTTTACTGCGCAAGTATTCGGGTTTCCCAAATTGCATGACGTCAAACATAAGACTCGCTAGATGAAGCTGTCTACGGGACTTCATATTTAGCGTACCAGCCTCATTCAGATATGGAGAAATATGGCTGCGTGGTGGTACTTTATAGCAAAACCGACAACATGCATTTTGAACTCGTTGCAGGAGGCGTTTTGATTTTTCTAATAGTCTTGGCCCGAAGACTATGTCACCATAGTTAAGTCTCGATAAAACCAGTGATTCGCATAAAGTCATTCGAACTTTTTCACTAAGAAGATCACGGACTTTGTACAGTACTTTCAGTCGGTACATGCTATTTTTTACGAGATTCAAAACATGTGATTCAAATCTAAGGTTACTGTCAAATAATATGCCTAAATTTCTGGTTTCATCTTCACGCTCCACAATCTGCCCATTAATGTTTACAATCAGATTCAGACGCATCATCTTAGAAACCTGTGTTTTGGTACCAGTAAACATATATTTTGATTTTGCTGGGTTCAGATGTAACGAATTTCTACGTGACCAGTCAGCTATTCTCTCCAAATCGTCATTCAGCTTATTTAGGGCGTTGGGCATGTTATTGGGAGTATCAGATATGTACAACTGAATATCATCGGCATAACAGTGATACCTACAATGCTCAATTACAGTCACCAAATCAGCGCAATAAATTATAAACAGTAGTGGTCCCAAAATCGAGCCCTGGGGTACACCGCGCGTAATTGAAGAAGATTGTTAAAACGTTTGGCGAAAGACGGTGAATGCCATGGCAGCCGTATTGAGGCACTTCATACAATCCCTGACGAAACTGGAGCCTAACGTGCTAAATAAAAAACAATTTGTATCTGCTTAAATTTTCCATGAAAATACTATTCACAATCTGTTAGATTCTATTGAAGTAAAGGTACGGAAGCTTATTTAAGCTAGATTTGCATCATCATCATAATCACATCAGCCTATAGCAGTCCACTGCTGGACATAAACCTACCTCAGGCTACGACACAAAGCGCGTTTTCACGTTTTCGCCATCCAGTTGCTACCAGGCGCTCAAATTGTAAGTAGTCTGTCAAACAACAGATACGAAAAGCTTGTGAAAATGTGCAAGTTACAGTGATTTATTACAAAAACATTCACATAAAGAAATGTTTAAAATAAGTTTCAGAAGGTAGGTAATCTCTCAACTTAATAATGGTCAAGCAGATTTTCGTTGGCTTTCATGATGAGAGCGCCATTTACCACCAGAGAGCACAGGTCGATCTGTGGCCGAGTGGTCATCCTTCATATCGCAAAGACCTCATGAATGGGCTGCCGCGGCGCCCGACGACACCAGCTCAGATTTATGTCCTTGTAACATAGCGGCTTCTGCAAATGGATGACTTCTCGCCACTCCCGAGTCAATCCTTTGAATTTATTAGTCCATGGCCAACTGACTTATGCAAGAGCCTTTAATGTACCGGGTTATTGTTTGATCGCTGATTTATGTACAGCGAGATCGATATTTGTGTTTTAGTTTGTAAGCGAGTAGCTATTCAATTAAGGATGAATGCGTTGAGAAATGACATGACCCTTCGTATTAATCTTGAAGGTGTGTGGCACTCGGGCCCAAAAGTTGAGGTTTTTTATACACGTAGAAGCGAACGTAACCGTGTTTAATAGATTTCTCGGTCTTTAATTAAATGGAATGATCATAGCCGTCACTGCTTTCTTTATCACTGCTTGAATTACGATTCAAGTAACATTTTATTAACTCATAATTTTGGGCGGAACGAAACGTATCTCAAATTTAATTCGAAATGCTCACCGAATATCTTAATTCCGAATTCAATACGACTAATTTAATAATCAAATTCTTCAATAATGTCCATATTTGTATGATACGATATATCAGAGTCATTACATCTGTAATGGTATTAATTTTCTGTATGTTCGTATCAGGTATAAGCATCTGGCTACCGAAGAAATGTTATGAGGTAGTTCGGATAGTACAGGATATATTTTTAATATTTTAGATAAAAGATTGAGTTATAAGTATCAGACAGTAAGGATATAATATTATTTACAAGATGCAAGGGACAGCTCTCCGTATAAAAAAAATAAGGTACAACAATGGGAACGGTAAATTTTATTTAGTATTTTGTTTAACAGAAAACTTTATTTAGAGTGCATACTGGATGTTCTAAAAAATTACGCGCCATTTTTTCAAATAAAATAATATAATATCGTGTCTAATTGTTGAGATTTATGAGAGACCAAAACATAGTTTTCGAACTTTGCTTTAGTTTTCGAACACTAGCTTAGAGGCCTTTAAGGACCCACGGAATAGATAGCCTACTTTTTTTACTCCAGTTAAAAATCACATCAAGCGATGCTCCAGGCGGTTTGCTAGTAACGATAAACAACTACTGAAGAACGTTATAATCGTGATAGCCGTGAAGGGATTCCATTACTGGCCATCACCCGCGGACAATGCAATTGTACGGGGGCACTGAGATTGAGACGACACAGGATTGCACTTCAGCCGGGGGCACACTTTGTACACTTGTACAGGGGGCCCACTGATAAAAGCTGCATTTGTACATACATGGTAAAAGAGAAGATTTTAAAGAATAGTGAGATCATCAGTGTCAAAAATGAACGTTTGACGTCTGCGACTGCTAAAGCAGACACCATTTAATAAATAACAAATATCCTAGGTTAGGTAGCCGACCCCGACAGAGGACGGGATAAGACAAGGAGAATGATGATAATTTCGCCTGCCTCTCCTATCCTCGGACTATGCAATAGTACGAGGCATTGAGATTGAGACGACACATGATTGAACTTGAGCCGTAAGCACACTCTGTACACTCTTTTCATTTTAGTCAAATGAAAATGTAAGGACTCTTTAAAAGTAAGATGAAATTGTGAATAGTGAATTACCCGCACAAGTCTTCTGTTGGAAAAAGGCATTAGCGTTCCCAAAGCACCTGTGAAAACCGCTATTTTAGACGATGACATTCAACGGTTGCCAATAAGAACAAGATTGTCGGTCGACTTGTTAGAAGACAATACTTGTTGCATTTTAGTTCTTAAAGTACTTCTTAGTTCCATGAGCTACGAGCCTATTTCAGAGCCACTTTAGTTTTTTAATCTTGTACCTAGTATTTTATTTCAAACGCTTTCACTCGTTAATAGCAGTAGTACTTAGTATGCAAAGATAGGAAAAAAAGGCCATACTCAACATTGAACTAAAGTGGCTATCAATTGTGGTATGGTGATATGATTTGAACAACCTGTACAGTTCTTTCTTCAGCAAACTTCAGTCCAACATGGCTCCTTGATTAAATAAACCTTCACGCGTCTGGCCGGCGGCTGGCACGCTGGCATGCCAGCCCTGACGCGGCATATCGCACGCACGCTACTTGTTCATCCAGCCTTTTGAACAAGGACATGATTCAGAGAAAATCCTATGAATGAGCAGAATAAGACATGGCAATAGTTGGTGATATCGACCCACAAAACTGAAACAGACCAATTTTACATTGAAAGTTACTGATCAAATACAAATAAAAATTCATTTATTTCCCCATAATTATTGCATTTTATTACAATCATTAATAGGCATACAATAAGGCAGGTTTACAAAAAATACTTTAGATTAAATTACATTAGATTATATCTCTGATTATATTATCACAATAGACCCGGTTTGATGCTTACCTAATATTCGTGACAATATTTGCGCGACAAAGATATACCTACCAGTTACTTATTCAAAGAAAAGGAAATATTTTGCCCGTTTCCCATCTTAAATATCCAAAAAAGGTGCACTTAATTTCAATACACATTAAAAAAACACTCTTAGAACTTAATTTAAGAAATTAATTTGTAGTTTTATGCATTTGGTTGCGATGAGTTTTTCGTGGTTTCTTTTGCCTTCACGTTCCCTCTAAACATTTCTTTGCTCTGCGATCCAGTCGCACGAGTTCCATTTGCTATCGAAATGAGATACTCCCCGTGATTCGTTTAAGTATTACTTTCCCACCTTTTGTTGTCGTGTTTATACATCTTCAATTTCTTATAATAATACAATCTTTGTATTATTTCATTGTCTCGCGGCAATTCAAGTAATCGAAGTAGGTACGCTGAGTCTACAGTTATTCACAAAATAATTTAATCACGATAATATTGATTGTGAAGGGGATTTTATACGATTAAAATTTCCTGTTCACAAGAAAATTTATGAAATTCAAGGAGCTAAAACTTGAAAGCACGAAGAACCTATTATGTAGCAAAGAAAAATGGTACGAACTATGGAACGTAAAAATGTTGCGCTTGTTACTTGACAAACTTGCTTTTAAATTTAGGCAACTCTGAAGGAGTATTCAAATTTAATTTTCCTTGAAATATTAACCCTTCAAAAACGAAGTAAACGTAATTTTTTACAGCGCGAACACCTAAGAAGCCGTATACTTTACGGCGGCTAAAGGGCCACCCATCTAGCACTGGCCTGGCCACTGTGACGGATCCTCGCCCCGCCCCTCATTTGTTATACAAATTTCATCTTACCCTCAGGTGAAAACTGCATCACGAAAACAATGGGGCCTACCGCGCCTTCAGAAGACAGAAGTTCTAAGTATGAAATTAGTTCTTGTTCTTTTTAGGTATTTCCACCTGTGGCAGATCTTCCTGTGTCGGTAAATAAGGCAACCTACTATAAGAACTAGAATAAAATATGGTAGTTTTCGCATGCACATGCCTTCATCTTTTTCTGGGTGAAGTTTCCAAAGAACTGCAGATGCAGTCTTAGGTATCAGCATGACAAAGTGGGAAAATTTTAGTATTCGTTACGTAGCTAGGATCTACTAGAAGAAAGCCATTATCTAAAATTCATTAACGAACTCCGCTTTTGCTTTTTAAAACTAAATAATTTGTGAATAAACCTTGTGAAATCAAGTAACCCAATTGTAGATTAGGCAATAATGACAGACAAGACATGATTTGACGAGAAAGCAATGTCAACGTTATAAAAAAATTACGTTAAACTTTGCGTCCAAGAAATACAATACTAACACACACCACATATATTTTTAGTAGGTAGCTTCTAGTTTTGCAAGCTCATGAAGTTTAAATGTATAGCAAGTGTATAGTATAGTAGTAGCAAGGTAATGAGATAGAAAATTACTTATTAGTTTTCCTGGTTTTATACTCTGGATAGAATTTCACTTTCGCTAGAAGTAAACAAACTACTTAAATTATAGTACCAAAATCCTTCATATTAACTTCAAGCTAGTGTATTGAAAACTAAAATAAATACTAATGTCCAACGTATATTTCAGAAAACTTACAACTCTTTCCCCGTCAGACTTCGAACAAAAAAAAAAAACTCTCGGAGAATCAATGCAAACTCGCAAAAGTAACACCGTTTGATTATGAAGCATTTTTGTTTGTTTTACCGAAACAGGGGGTCATTAGTTAAACGCTCGCTGTTGATAATAACATATATTTTGGTGCAAATCCTGCTGCAGTGGAGCGAAACCAGGCACCTTTTGCAGACGCAACTTGGTATTAAGCTATTACTTACCCCGGATCAGCTTCAGACAAACATCTTTGTGTTCAGATCAGTGATTTGTGAGTGGATAAAACAAATTTGATGTTATATAGCCGATTAAAAGCGTCAAAAATACGCGCTGCATTACAAAAGTAAAGAATGGTTCTTAAGTTTCAGTGAACGTATTAAATCTCTATCTAAGTTATAATTTGGATTGCATATGCTAAAATATTATATTTTTGTAACTTGCCAGCAATGAAATAAGTAACCTTAAAATTAATAGTTTTTCTTTGAAAGATCATCAATGTTCTTTACGAAGTCAGTTCCGTGTTATTCTGTCACTGGGAAGAAAAATAAATCATATACCAAACAGTTTAGATGATAGGTTAGATGTTCTATATAGGCTATTGTTCAACAAATTTATTTCTCGTACTGATGAGATGAGTTGAAGTATCAAGAAAACGTGAGCAGTGTTTGATAAACCAACTCATCTAACGTACGATGTAGATATGCAAATATGAATGTTTGTTTTATCAAAGAGAACAAGCAATTTGGTATATCAGAAGATCGTCCAAGTCAAGATTAAAGGCATCGTTTGCTATTCAAATATCCCCAGGCAATTTCGATCAATACTCCTTTTTTAGTTGATAAGTATGTAGGTACCTACTTTTTCTTTTATATGACTTTTATACATTAATAAAATATTTTTATACATAAAATCATCTTTCTTCTTGCCCTATCCCGTTCTCTGTCGGGGTCGGTTACCTAGTCAAGGGGATTTGACGGGGAAACAAGGTTTTATACAGAGCGACTGCTATCTGACCTCTGCATCCCGAAGGCTAACCTGGCCCGAATCCTAGGTTAAGTCACATTTAAATTTCATCTGAAATTCAAATTGTATTTGACTGTGGGTTTAAAAACTCTAAATCTGTTTTACCCCAGCAGATAGAAGTACTCCTGTAAGATTTAAACTCCATTTAAACTGGTTTTTCAAATCCTACATCTAACGCAAGGTACTGCGCATTTTTAGCGCATCCGTAACGCATGCGGCATGCAGGTGTTTGAACTGACGTTGACGCAGCATGTGCGCAGCACCATCGGAAGACGTGTGTTGTTTGATGGACGCATCTATTGACGCAGGTTCATACGGTAGACCTGTGTCGACGTCAATCTTTAGTATGGGAAATTTGTTTTTTTTTGCACCTGACACATACATGCGTTACGGATGCGCTAAAATAGCGCTCCGTTATGCGTCAAGTGGGAGAAAGTTGTGAATTAGTGATTCTGCCATTCACAAACATAGTCCATTTAGTGTTTGTTCAATGTGATTTAATAAATTTAAAAAAGTGCATGTAAAGTTTGCCACATGTGATCCCACCTTCTATTCACAATCATCAATAAATTGTACACATCCCAAAATGTTACGCTTAAGGGTTAATTGTGAATGCTACCTGAATAAAACTTCTCATTTATAGTAATTTCTCAAGAAATCTCTACACATTAATATTCCCTTCTTAACCCTTGTAACGGTAGCAATTTTAAACGGGTCATAATAATTTTCAAGCCGAACACTTTTCATAGCGACGGGACCACCCAGATTTTTTAATGTCCTCAGATTAGAATTAATGGCGCATTACTATCAATTACGAAACAAGCTATGGTATTAGTTTTGGAGAATCTTTTCGTTACCTAATCAAGACTTTTTCATTACGGTGGTCTATTGCCTACTTTGCTGTTAAAATACCTCTTTCGGAATTAGCTCAATTACTCCGTAAGCTACATATTTTTCTGTTAAAAATTATATGTGTTTTAGAAATATTTGAGAAACATTTCTGATTTTAGGATATCTTCTTTCTTCTTAACGTTACAATTCTTTCATAAGCTAGAGTTTTGGTGAAAAATGCATTGCAATAATCAAAGCCGATCGGGTTTCATCTGTGATATATCAGCTGTGAAATTTTCGGCTAGCATCAAAGCTAGTTTTAAATATTATATCAATAAAGTACCTATAAAGTCTATGCTACTAGACAATTTCAAATACTTTACCTGAACTTTTAGAAGGTAGAGTCAGATACGAGTACTACAGTTGCAAGTAATAATGTTTTCTCATAATATGAAGTTTGCAAAAATCGCTTATCGATTAATCGACTCCGAAGAATTTTAGTTTATAGAATACACATTTATGATCTTAGAAAAAAGACACTCTCGACACAATTTAGACAGTAACATCCGCCATAGAAGCACATCCGGAAAGGTGGCCGTGCAAATAAAAGCTATCGGATGATTCGTCATATTCATAAATAAATCGGTGCTATGCAGGCAGATGCGAAAGGATTGAAGTTGAACACATATGCCCTGCAAGGTGTGTGCAATATGCATGGCTTGTGCCATCCCTTTTGGTAGGTAGGCAATGCTGTGGCAACTATTGCAATAGTTTGTAGGTGTACAACACACCTATGTAGACACATAGCGGTCTTCTTAGGTGCTACCTTATATTGTTTAAGTTTTATTGGGTTAACAAACTGTCATAGTAAGACTTATGTCATACATAAAAAAGAGGACTATCGGTCAACTCCTAGCTAGCTACATCGAGACAATAAATAGATATTACATTTATGTTGCGATATTTCTAACGTAAGCTCTATACTTCTTGTGCATCATTGTAATAAAAGCTGTACCTAGTCATTGGAAGAAGTTTCTCTTAAATCCCTACTGACAGGCACCCTTCACGCCAAAGACATACGTAGTCAAAGTATTTTGGAGTTTCGTACAACCAAAAATCTTGAACTAAAGACAATAGATTTCTACTGCTTCTACTTACTTGTTGCCGTGTAGAGTTTGACTTTGCTTTAGATAGGTAGGTACGAGTACCATTACATGTGCAATCAGACATTCTGAATTGATCAAATAATAAAAGCAAGGTACCACTATTTACTGTAATAATGTGTAAAATATGGATTAACATGCAGTCAACGAGAAAAACACGGGTTTGTAAAGCCATGTCATGAATATCTTCATGAATAAACTTTATTCCTTTAAGATTTCTTAATCTGCGGTATACTTACATCCTTGACCAAGGAGAGCAAATTACTGATTTGATTATCATGTTACTCAGTGGTGTTCGGGCGGGTAAAGACGTTATGTATGCGGCCCTTTTGAATCGATTCACAGTACCAGTTCAGTAATTAAAGCTACAAGTTTATCGATGGGAGACTGCTGAGGACGCGATGGACCACCGGGCGGCGCAGGCGCATCTACTGCGAAGGAAATACAAGATTTGAAATACAATTTAACCCGATTTCAAAAGTAATGCAAGTAGTAGGTACTACTGGTGATAATTTACTTAATGTCTTTGCTATAGTACTCGGTTTAAATTTTTAAATTAAATTTTATATAAATTTGTCTTATATCTTTTTCACGAATGAACTATGTGAATCCTCGTCACTTCTTAAATATTTGGAGATTGTCGAAAGGTAAGTACACCAATTTGAATATTTTGTAGAATTTTTCGTAAACTACCTGTTGAACAGCAATTAGCTAGCTTAGCTTAGTATTTTATTTAACTGTTAACATACTAACACATTTATTCTAGCTTCGATTAGCTAGCAATGTTTTTCTATCGAAACTTGTAAAACTGATAACCTGTTTCCGAGATGTCGGTTAATAAATATAAGCAACTCTAGCTGGTAATGGAACTGTCATCTGATTGCCTCCTTGTCTATAATCCGTGGAATGAGTTTATTACAAGTTCACTGCCCACTTGCGTGTATATGCAGATTTGATATGAACCAACACGATTGAAATGACTGAATTGACTAACCTGATAGCGTAATGGGTAGTAGCCCTCCCTGCCACGCCTGGTCGTAGATTCTCCACCTGACACAGTCAGAAACATCGCACACTTAACGCACGACCGACTGCTAAAATATCGCAGCGATCTGTCAGATCCATACTAGAAATGTCAAAGTCCATACTAAAACCGCTCAACCGCACTCGACACAGCGCTATCGCAGCGTCGTCCGTCGAGTGGGGTTTGAGTATTGCCATTGACATTTCTAGTATGATACTTAACGGTCCGTCGTGCGTTAAGTGTGCGATCCGCCTCAAAATACACATGTCGTAGCGGTCTGGGTGTTTTTCTATAAGAGAATTGTTAAGAATCTAGTACCTACAAAATGTCATTATCAATAAAAATTGCCTATACATGTAGCATTTCACCACTGCTAGATTTAGAAATTCCCCAAGGTAAGACCTCCAATGTCTATACTACAAAATAAAGCTTTGGTTTGGAGCTAGGTTGTACTCAAATACCATTGCAGGACCGTGTCGTCCAGAAATATTTATTTATACACTATTTATCACGAATACAGACAGTTGGCCATTAATTCTACGAAGGACATAACTAAGTTGCATTTTATTGAGAATGTCCAACTTGTTGATGCAGTTTTTATTGCGAGATAAGTTTGCAATTAAAATACTCATTACTCCCTTATCCGTTTGTGATCGTGCCAAAGTATAATGAAGATGATTTTTTGCAACGTTGATCGATCAAAAATACTCTAAAAATGTATCTACAATGGATTCTTTTCAGTCTTTTGTTGAGATGTGAGTTACAAAGGCTGTAATTATTGGTTATGGGTGCATGGCTCCCTCATAAGGCTTTGTACTTTTGGATGTCTCTATTTTGCGAATCTAAGGTGTGGGCTGGCTAAACGTTATTTGACGATAGTATTGTGAGTCTCCTGCAGTGCTTTTGTCACGAATACTTTGTGTTCAGATGTATCACTCCCACAATTTCATTATGTTCGCCGAATTGCAGGAAGAGGTTCAACTAAAATGATGGATGGGACTTAATATTCGTTCTGGGACTGCAGTGAATATGTGAGAATTTATATGACTCTGGGGAAAAGCTGAAAAAATTGAGTCACATGGAAAATGTAATTAGTGGAGAAAGGTGTATGATACACTATTAATCATTTCACTACTCACCTAAGTATGATATAGATATAGGCACAATACTGGCACCTAACTAAATTGTATACAATTTGTGTTATGCTAATACCGAGGAATTTCATTACAAATATTTTATTTTTATTTATTTTATTGTTGACAAGCAAACTTTACAGCTTATATCTAATTTATATTACAATGACGATAAATACATTTTATAAAGCCAATTACAAAGTTTGACAACTTAAATTTAATAATTGTGAGGGTACTTACTAAGATAACGATAGGTACTTAATAATATAAATAATAATTTGCAATAAACAGAATACCAAATGTGAAAAAAAAAAAAACAAATAGTAGGTAGAATATTACAAAAAAAATTAATTTACCAATTTAATATTTTATTTTATTAAATTATTTCGCTGCTTGGATATTGTCAATTACTTTTTTTTCTAAAATATGTTAATATCCCTGAAACACGCAAATTTAAACATGCAGGTAGAGCAGAGAGAATCAATGGTACTCAATTGAATATGAATAGCTTGTAAAGGCGACGTCGAGTCTATTAAAATCGTATTGGCTTTTGGCGCCTCAATGGATGATTGAAAGCCTCCAAACAATTCATTCTTACATCCCCTACAGAAACTCAAAGAAAAAAAATCAGTAATATAAGTGCCTGAATGGGCCAACCCACATTCCTAGTGTTATCTTTTTAAAGGACAATGACCGTGACAATACCGAGCCCTTCACTATTGAGTCCGTGTAAAATACTGGTCATTCGAACTAAATTAATGCAAAGTTTGAAGGAATACCGCCCAAGGTGCAGGTTACAGAATTATACAAGTTGAAAATTCAAAACAAGTTTAGCAAAATCGAACCTTTTATTTGAAGCATAGAATTGAAAATTATTTTTTCGAAAAGTGATACTTTGTTGTAGGTATTTCTATTGGCTACGGTTTTCTTGAAATACAAAAGTCCGTTGTTTCTCGTAAGACCGTAATAAATTGTGTTTGCGCATTTTGTGCACGCGCCGTGGGACACCCATCCACTTGTCTCTCACCGGCTTTAATGAAAGTTTCACCATTGAAAAAGCATTCAAGTTCCATAATAGCTGCAGTCTCGGTGGCGCCAGCCATTTAGCTTTTCCTGTACAGGTTGGAGAACAAAACAGCTGATTGTAGAAAAAGTTACTTTTGCAGGTTAACAACAGCTGATTCTGAACAAAGGAACTGCTGCTAGTTTTAATCAGCGGTATGAATAAAACAGATGACAGGGTCATCTGATTAATAAAATTACTTTAGCTCATTTTTGAACATTATTACGGGTAGGTAGGATTGCGTGTGAAATACTGTACCTACCTGTACCATCAATCATAGTTCCAAACTTCATTGGTTGCATTCAGTTGTTAAATCTAATAAAACCTAGTGATCAAATAATTCAATGGCACGTGTGTGTATAAGGTACCACCAATATTTTTAAGGGTCATTCCAGGTATACAAGGCAAAAAAATTATTGTACGGCAGGGGAGTGAGGGATCCAAACGTTCATTTTTTTGGTAGAGCTGCGGGCATATAACCCGGTGGTAGGAGCCGGGGAGCTCATTCATCGCACCGCTCCCGTCACCGACGAAGCTTTTACAAGTTTTCTACTGAATCTATCGCGTACGCATCTATCGACGATGCTCCATACAATTCGAAAGCAGAACGGCGTAAACGTCAAGAATTTTCCGAGCATGCAGCCCATTGCACCCGCGCCTGGATATTTGCAGACTGAAGTTCGCAAATACAGCAGCCAGAGCAACCCTTACACTGGAACTCAAGCAGCGTCTATTGCAAGAAGAAATGCTCGTGAAAGGAACCGTGTGAAACAAGTGAACGATGGATTCAACGCGCTAAGGAAACGTCTGCCTGCCGCCGTGATAGCTGCTTTATCCGGTGGCTCACGAAGAGGATCCGGCAAAAAACTGAGCAAAGTGGACACGCTGAAAATGGTCGTTGAGTACATCAAATACTTGCAAGGAGTCATCGAAGAGAGCGACGCTGCGCTTGGAATTACTCAAGACAAACCTCAAACTTCTTATGACATGGACGAGGGTGTTTTCACGGAAAATTCTCCATACTCCGAGCCTGTACCGTCTCCCGTGGATTCGGAATGTTCTTCAGGTGTATCTTCGGCGTATTCAAACCACAGTTTATACCAGACCTACCAGACCAGTGTTCAGAAGTTTAGTCCCATGGAAGAAGACGAACTATTAGACGCTATTTCTTGGTGGCAAGATAAGTAAATTTTTGTAAATTATTGTTGCCACATTGTTCTAGTCAAATGTATAGAAATATTTTGTAAATATGAACCTATGTAAATAATGAAAGGCTGTGAATAGTAAATGTAATATTTTTGAATAGGTTTAACAAAAATGTCACCAGAATAAGGATAATAAAACAAAAATAAAATATATTATTAAAATTACCAAGGTATTTTTTTATTTTACCCTTCATGTTAATTGTTTGGTTCTATATTAAAACTAGTTAATGACTAAGTACTTTTTATAATAGACTGAGAACCAAGTATTGTTAGTCTACGTAATTAAAACATTATACTTTTGTTTATTTCATAACAAATATTACGTCTAAAGTTTTATACATACTTGCTCTGAAATAAAACACACTCAAAAAAGATAAACAAAAATTATTTTGATTTTCATAATTTCTTCTGTTTTTTGAGAGCAGAACGCAATCAACAGTTCATTTTACATACAGCATGGGAACTAGTAAGATAGGGCAATCTCTTATCTCAAAAACGAAATAAAGTAAAAAGTCGTCCACGTAGCTTGATTAAGTCGTCGATGCTCATGCTCACTGTATATGTTGTTATACAAGATTTATGGTGTTCACCGAGATAAGAGGCGAGACCTAAATGCATTTACATGTGCAAATAAAAAAAACACTGATAAAGGCACAAAGAACTTCGCACTGCATAATAATTTGCAGACACGTGGTTAACTGAAACGGATAAAATCTCTTGAACAATTGTTAGAGCTACCTAAAGATGTGATAATTGTTGCTAATTAGATATTTTTCTCTTTATTGGTATCAGACTCAACTCGTTTAGATTTTAATTCGCAAAAGCTATAGTATTTTCGGAACTAACTATTAAAAAAAAGAAGGATAGTTTTAGGATGTGTTTTTCCTTTGCTTAGTGCCTTTTGCTAAGTCTTGGTCTTGTTCGTGTTAGAAAGTTTATTCTTAATATTTTTCACTTGCACTTTTATTATTTTTAAATTATAAAACAATTACAACAAAATCATTTACGTATAGCTTCTATCACGTACAGAACACAGCCCACGTGCCCCGAATAATGCGATTACCGAAGAATCAAACCTTGTACCTTTAATGGACTTGGGAATTTGGTAAAATCACTTCGATGCAGGATAGTTTTTATAAAACCCAAAGAATGGTTAACGATTTGTGCAAAAAATACTGTTGTGTGTGTAAAATATACCTAAATGGTGTAGTTTAATCTCTGCCCCTAAAAGAAGTAACACGCACTCTCAACACAAAGTTTCGATATAAAAGTAGCAAAACATCTGACAAAAAAAAACTAATAAGGTCGCAAACTTAGATTATTGAAGCTCTCGCTAGCGTTCTAGCGAGGCCTTTGATAATCTAAGATCGCAAAACTATAGGTAGATTGTATTGTACGAGAATGACAATTTGACAGGAAAAACTTTTTAATGACATAGGTAGTTATTAAAACAAAGCCTAATAAAATCTGCAACTCAACTGTGACGCAAGTGAGTTTTAATAAAATATCCGCTTTCGCTTTCCAACTATGCTAAATGATTATCTTTTGTACTGCGATCGATAGATATTGGAGAAACAAAACAGATAATAGCACAAAAATGATCATTATTAAAACTAAAAGCAAGAAAGTGAGAGTATAATTAATAACGAATAATGATACTCATTGATATAGGAGAAATGATCCTATTAATTTGACAATCAGGCATTTACAACATGCTATAGAAAAGTTAACTTTGAAGAATAATATTGGATCGTATCGAATACTAAGTATTTTTTTAATGATTTTTAGATTAAGCATTTCAATTGATGTGTCTTATCTAAAAGTATTTTTAACGCTGTCTTTAAAAGAAGACGGGACATAACAGTTATTGTTTATAGTTCCTAGTTCGGTTAAGACACTACTACAAGCCAAATCACCTAAATAGCTTTAAGAACCTTTTCACCTACACGTACATAAATATTTTATTTATGTGCTCGTAAAAGCCTTAGAAAGATGGTTCCAGACTACAGATTTTTAAGTCGTTGCGTCGATCCTGTTTGAAATCTGATTCAGATACGATTACCAATCGGGTGGTGAAAAGTCTGAAAACAAAGTTCTGTGAAAAGTCGACGCCCTATGAAATATGAATGAAGGAAGCAAATAAGTACTTACCTAATTCAGTCGCAATTTATGAATGGGACTAACAATTCCTTTCGCAAGATAAATCGTGATTTTCTCACAGTCTGTGTGCCTGGAAGTGGGCTAGCGGGTAGTCGTAAATAATTGTCGGATACCGGCTTCCTGCGCCAGCGCCGGTCGTTCTGGAACTGCTCGTAGCTATCTGTCTTCTGAAGGGAAAGTTCTAGGTTTGATTCTTGTTTGGAACTATGATGTGAATCGATCACGTCAATAGAACTAGCCACTTAAAAACGATACTGTTCGTTTTTTTAAGCAATTCTGCACAAAAAATGACCTTCCTTTAGAATAAAATATCAGTAAACATCTTTCTAATCGTATTATCTGATAAAGTCAATTTATGTGAGAGCTTCGGCTTCAGTTTTTTCAGCTCCATAAACGAGAAGTTCTTTTCTAAAGCCTATCTGGTCTATTCATAGTTTTAGGTGATAACGTCAAGGAAAAAGTTCTTAGTTTAATCAATCAAAATGTATTTTACCTCTAATAATATAATAAAGAGAGGCAGAGGTAGACCTAAACGAACTTAAAACATCAATGTCTTGTCGTACAGGGAGGTCAAGGCATTAGCAGAGAAGAAGGAAGATTGTAAGTTTCTCCACCGACAAGAGTTTGACTCTTAAATTTGAAGAATAAGAAGAACATAGGTAGTCTGTAAACAGAACATCTCTACCTATCAACGGAAAAAATGCATTTCATTGTATCGTATCAGTTTACACAAACTTTTTCGTCCATAACAGTAGCCGGAAAGAAATTAAAAATTATAATTGCGTGTATTACAATATTTGTATGGAACGACTTGACCATGAAAACTATCGAGTTACAAATTGAAAATTATGAATGACCAGTTTGGTACGTGATACTTACTGTTTTTAAAAGTTTTTGAAACTGTCTACATCTGTCTAT
Organism: Keiferia lycopersicella; assembly: GCA_029255805.1. Lineage (NCBI taxonomy): Eukaryota > Metazoa > Arthropoda > Insecta > Lepidoptera > Gelechiidae > Keiferia > Keiferia lycopersicella. Next base: position 27,985,146 of record JARACZ010000001.1, read on the forward strand.
TCAGCACGCTTCACATTTTAGGGTGGAGTATATAAAAAAAGTAATTTTAACGATATATGAAATTGCTATTTCGTAATCGGAAGATGTACTTTGGGATGTGCAATTTGAGAATGATTTCCGCATGAAATCCGTCAAATAGTAACACTCATCTTCGCGTTTTTTGCCATTTCCTTGGGTTTTTGCGTTGCGGTTGCGATTGAATAAAATCGTCTGTTTAAAATTGGATATTTTATTATCAAAGTTTTTTCGTTGGTTTTTGAACTTACAATCATTTTCTCTAACTGCCACGTAGTTTAGTGGCTTCTACGTTTATGTTCAAGTGCCTTATAAAAAGGTTCAAAGGTGCCGTCTTAATGTACCTACTTAAGTTATATCTCGTAGAAAAGTGAGTTTTTATGTTATGCTGAACTAAAGGCAGGTATTTTCTAAAATCATAAACCTCTGCCTTAACTCTCAATAACATAGTTTTATGTACTTTATTGTGCCATATTTTATTGGGAACAATTTTATTTAAACTTACAGCAAACACAACAACACTATAAATACGGTTCCTTTGTGCTACACAGTACATTATTCTATAGCAAAGAGGTAAATTGACATTTATTTATACTATGATCACCGCTGTGATCACAGCATGACTATTAAAATATGTTATAATAGAAATGTTTAAGGTACTAAAGTCATATTATTCCTATTTATTCGAAAGTAATGAAGTTATTGCGACTTTGTGACATTTGTGACTTCCTATATACTTGTTACATCATATTTGGGTATACAATTTTGTATCATGTACATTGTAGTCGTCATATTCATAAAATAGTACTTACTTTTTTTTTTTTTTTTTATATGTAATAGGCCCGCATTTGTCTGCCATCTCACCTGGTGGTAAGTGGAGATGCAGACGGAGATGGTACATGCTTGCCTAGATAATGCCTATTCACTCTTGCCTTAAAAAGGCCCAAGTTATATTGTTCCGGAAAAAGATCCGCCGGCAGGGAATTTCACTCCTTAGCCGCACGCATGATAAAAGTTGAAGCGAAACGCTTAGTGTGGATCAGAGGTATATCTACAACATAAGGGTGGAACCCCAGTCGGCGCCTCGATCCCCGGAGATGGAATGGGGAAGGGGGTATCAGGTCGTGGAGTGATTGAGCACACTCTCCGAAATGCATCCTATAGAATACCGACATGCATGCTACTTTACGACGGTGCTCAAGGCTCTGCAACTTAGTCTTAACCAGTGCTTCGTCTGCTATGAGCTTCTTGGCGCGTTTTTCAATGGAGTCTAAGGCGGCCAGTTGGTATTTGGCAGATCCATCCCAAAGGTGGCAGCAATACTCCATGCAAGATCGAACTTGAGCTTGATATAGTTGTAGAAGCTGTTTTGGTGCAAAGTAGCGCCTAACCTTTGAGAGGATACCAAGCTTTTTTGCTGCTGTCGTGGCCAAAGATTCTATGTAGCGTCCAAAGTTCAGGTCTGACGTAAGAGTCATGCCAAGAAGATCAAGGTGGTCAGAAATCGGTATGGATACATCTCGGAAAGTCGGAGTAAGTGTGAAGGGAGTCCGTTTAGTCGAGAATAGACAAGCCTGTGTCTTTGTTGCATTAAACTTCACTAAATTGGCATCACCCCACTCGGATATTGCCTTGAGTGAAGAGTTCAGATGTTGGACTATGGACTCTCGACAAGACTGGGTGGTTTCACTGCTGGCCCTTGCACTGGACAGGTATCTGTCAACAACCGTGCTATCATCTGCGTACCCAAAGGTGTCGGGCGTCAGCATGTCGTTGATATGCAGCAGAAATAGTGTTGCAGACAGAACTGATCCTTGAGGGACTCCAGCATCTATGGCCTGTTGGTCCGAGGAGCGAGGTCGTATCGACCGTCCCCTCAGGAAGTCAGAGATCCAGTTGCAAAGATCAGCAGGTAGTCCGTAGGCGGGCAGCTTGCTAATAAGGCTTGCGTGCCAGACCCTGTCAAATGCCTTTGAGATATCTAGAGACACAGCGAGGGCTTCGCCATTTCTCTCGATAGCCTCGCTCCATAGGTGGGTGGCATGCACGAGGAGATCACCTGTGGATCGCCCAGGACGAAATCCATATTGGCGATCGCTCAGAAGATCGTTGTCCTCGAGGTAGCCCAGGAGTCTGTTATTTAGTACACGCTCCATAGTCTTGCAGAGTATGGAGGTGACCGATATGGGCCTATAATTAGCAGGGTCAGCTCGGCTTCCTTTTTTGGGCACAGGTTGCACGTTTGCAAGCTTCCACGATTCGGGAACCACGCCAGTCTCTAGTGACAGTCGGAACAGACGTGTTAATATCGGAGACAACTCAGGCGCACAGTTTCGCAGAACAATTGCAGGGATACCGTCAGGGCCGCTTGCTTTGTTAACATCTAGATTCCGCAGGACTTTAAGCACCTCTTTTTGGTGAATACAGACGGCCGGCATAGAGCAGTCTACTCGAGGTAAAGTTGGTGGAATAGTACCTGCGGCGTCAAGACGCGAGTTTTCTGCAAAGAGGTAGGCAAAGAGATTCGCTTTTTCCTCTGCAGTGTGGGCAAGTGAACCGTCAGGTTTCTGCAGCGGCGGTAAAGTAGGCTGACAGAAGTTGGTCTCAACTGCCTTTGCAAGAGACCAGAATGCCTTACTTCCAGCTGGATATGAGGCAAGCTTAGCGCCTACGCTACTGATGTGCCTGAAGCGTGTTCTGCGTAACTCCTTCTTGCTTAATTTAAAGGCCTTGTTATAGGCTTTCTTCAGGTCTCGAGTATTCGGAGCTTTGCGCAGTCGAGCATCAGCCCAGGCTAGGAAAGCAGTCTGTTTAGACGCTTCTGCGCGGTTACAGTCTGCATTGAACCATGGGCGAGCTTTGCTACCGGTGGGAATGTCGGAGTACGGTATAAAATACTCCATACCTTGACGCAAAACCTCCGTTATAGCAACTGCGCAGCTCGACGATTCTCCTGTAGAAAAGCAGGCCTTCCAAGGATACGAAGCAAAGAAGTGGCGCATTTCATCCCAATCTGCTGACTTGTATCGCCACACCCGTCTCTTACCACAAGGGCCCTGATCGGGTGGGGAATATACGGATACGGATTTCACCAGACAATGGTCAGATGAGCCTAGTGGAGCATTAACTGACACTGAGCATCGGTCTGGATCGGTAGTCAGCAGAAGGTCTAAGCAGTTGGCTGTATGCGACTCCACATCTGGAACCCTAGTCGCACAGCTGACAAGCTGGGAGAGATTTAGAGAAAGTGCAAATTTGCGCGCTTCTCGCCCAGCATGATCGGTCTCCTGGAATGGGAATAACCACTCTTTGTGGTGGGCATTAAAATCCCCCAGGATGACCAGCTGCGCCGACGGGTATCTTTGCAGAGCCTCATCAGCAGCTTCACTAAGAATAATATAAATAAGAAGAATCTACTAATGTGCCAGATATTTGACGTAGTAATCTATATCCAAAATTATTATTACCTTCCTTCGATTACCATAAAAACTCCCCTCACGAATTTAAAAAGCCTCAGAAAACGTCGGCATCGAGCTCAAAAAAGGGATTATAGGAAGGCTTAAGTACCAACTTAATGCTCTAGGATTCAATTAAGCGAAATAAGCTTAAGTGGAATATCCCTTGTTTTGACAGCTTTCAAATTACCCCGGGGTACGACTTCCGTCAGACGAGGTGACAAAATAATAACGAATTCAATAAAGTTAATGATTAAATTGCTACCTCTGATTTGAAAGGGGTGACGTTTTAAGTAAGTACGTTATTTAGGAAGAGTAAAAAATGAGATAGCTCAGCCAGAAGCACCTCAAATACCCATTTCAGGTCTGATCGTAAACTGGTTTGTCATACATTTATTGAGAATAACCAGTTTACATTGATACATCAAACAAGTAGCTTAAGATATAACCTATACTCACTTTTACAGAGTACGATAAAAGCGTATGAAACAGATTAAAAATACAATAAAACACAACAGACAAAGAGTTGTAGACATTACGGCACTTGAGGCAGTCAAGTGCATAAAGATATCACTATCTATAATCCATTCAAGCATGTAAGTATACGGGTTACATACTTGCACTTCTTTGGTTCTTATTACAAAGGAGTAAAGTGTCTATTTAAAAGTTGAAGCGATAAATGTGACGAAGTAGGTTCGTTGTTTGTAGTATTTAGGACGTAACCGACTGTTAAGGTATTTATATAGGTACCTACACATAGATAGATAGTTCAATAGGTACTAAAAAAGAACTTAAATTTTATGTGACCAAAAGCCTGCCACTCAGCACAGGCCTATCTTCTTAAATCTAGAATACCTGAATCCACAGAAAAAGAAAAAAAGTAATAAGAGTTCTTTAGCGGTGAATCTAAATCGGGGTGACTATTTTTATCTAAAAATCTAGTAAAAGTCACTTATTTTGTTGCAATCGTTTACATCGTTTTAACTTCCCAAAGACACAGAATACAAAAATCTCTACATAGGCAATAAATCAGTCTGTAGGTATATCTGTGGTTACGTAAAATGGCTTCTCAATGTCAGTTCCCAGTTTGTGACTTTTACTTCGAAGCTTATAGAAAAATAAAATGTTCCCACGTACAACGCAAATTCACAGAGCTTCCGCATCAGGTGCGCACACGCACTGAAAGGGTTCAATCCTTCCAAAAAGTTCCCATTATTATTGTTATTCTGATTGACAATCGCCCTCTACGTTTTTTCTGCCGCATATAAAACTAATATTGGAACGTCCCATCCTCTTCCGTCTATTTTTTGCTCACCATTGCACTGCGTTTAGTTTTATGGAAAAAAGTTACTTTATTTGAAATGCTTTTAGTCTTTTTATATTCCGTATCAAATTTATAGGCCCCAAGAATAGTCGTGTGAGCGTGAAAGAATTTCTGTTTGATAACCAAATCTGAAGTTTTACCACCCAAAGGCGAGAGCGGAATTTAATTTTTTTTAATTTATTTTAATTACATTTATCTCTAATTAGATATAGCTTACACAGTAATGCTTGCACCTCCGTTTTGTTGATTAAAAAGGCTAAGATTTTATTCAAATTAATTTAAATTTTCACTTAGTTATCATAGAGTCTGGTTTACTATGTATCTTATGCAATGTCGCAGCGTTTGTGGTTTATTTAAAGTGTCTTTGACTTGATGAATGGCTGAGCCTTGATTTAAGAGGGTACGATTTGAATGGAAAGATACCCAGTATCTTTGATTGTGTTGGCGTAAACAATAAAACCATAAAACTGAAGCCTCAAGCACTTGCGTCAAACAAAAAAGGGATTAAAATAGAAGAGTAGATCAAAGATATAGGACCCATAATTGAGTTGAGGTGCGAAAAAACGATCTCGTGTATTAAGATCGAATCTCGACTTGTAAGACAAATCGCTTCCAAGTATGTCAACCAACTCTTGGGTGCCCGAAGCCGCCGCGATCCATTCATCCATTTTTTAAGCTGGCAACAATTAACAATGACAGCGGTCAGGTTGCTCCAAAAAAGTACCCTAAATTCATTTTTTCGTGGACAGGGTTGAGGACTTTTATTGCATTTAGTATTTTGTTAATATCTATATTTTACGAGTGTGTGTCGAGTGTGCGGCGTTCAAAGGGCAAGATTTACATCGGTGCTCTTTGTGTGTCGTGTGGGTGATCCCATTTGACAAAAGTGTTAACATTTACATCCATAAAATATTTTGACTACTCTTTTAGTGGACTTAAGCGGACAGGTAATGTAACTATAAAACTTTTTTAGGCATCAAAAACGCATTTTTAGATGATACTGTCACGATAAATTTGTATTAGTTTTTGAGTTTCATTGCATATGAAGAAGTTCCATTTTGTGACAATGAACATGTAGGAGGTGTTAATAAAGTCAATAAGTAGATATCTAAAGATGAGAAAAAAAATAAGATACATACCTACATTCCGAAACATCATATCAAATCATTTTCTGATGACAAAAGCATTTCATTTTTTATCATACGACCCATAAAATTTTCTTAAAATCATTAATTATAACATCCCTCAACCCTTTCGTAGTGGTTTAATTATCGGTTGTCTAATTTTAATAGGACTTAGCTATTAAAAACTATTAGGCTATCTCAAATTGTAGATTTCACCCTACCTTGTCACGTTGCAGTCTCTAATTTAGCTAAAAGTATGATTGCAGGCTATTCTTCATAACAAAATTAATTACAAGTCTAACCTAAACATTTAATTAGACTGTTTTTCTGTCTTCAAATATTTTCGACTTTTTAAATGACTCTACATTTTTGTATTCGGGATATTTTTCAACCGATTTCGATATCTGCGGTATCCGCAAATGACAAATAGCGATGGCATTGATGCGTGGACGCCTGTCAAAAGTTATATTTATTTTCTTTAGAAATTCATAGAATCCCTGCGAATCGGCATCGAGATGTTTGCGGCGCATTATGCGTACGCGCACAAAGGGCAACCCTTTGGCGACACAATGCGCGTCACTAATCTAGATCATGTGCGCTATTGTGGGCTATTGTTGTCCCCCCCCGCTCCCCCCTCGCAGCAGGAAAAGAGCCTCGAATCTGGATATCTCACTCGATGTCGATTTATAAGGAATTACCGCGCCGCGGGTGCCAGGTAGTTGCTCCCACGGATGCGTATGCGCATAAAGCGAGACCTTCCACTCGAAATTTTGCTGCCAAACAGGAAATGAAAAATATTATTTTTGCACTTCCTATAGCTACTGCGTGCATTCAGTGCAGATTAGAATGTTTCTTTCTATAAAAGCTTCCGAATTTTTGCTTTGTTGCCCTGTTTACTTTCTTCTCTAAAGAAAATTACATTCTGTGGGTAATTGTAGTCATTTTGCGGCATAAATTTGGTCGGTACTCATGTGGTATCAATGATTAAAGCAAAAAAGTTTAATAAAATGGTTTTACAATGTATTGAACGAAGCCTGATATGTGTTTATTGGTTATTACTTTATATTATGTTGCCGATTGACTAAGCTAACGGTCTTCGATACATAAGAAACAAATTTGTAGAGTAGCTTTTGGTTTCTTGTACTTGTACCTACATAATTGTTTAAATCTTTAATAGTATCACAAGGCCTTAAAAATGACCTAATATAATAATAATATGTTATGAGTAATTTACATTCGACAGCATTCTGTATCTTCCCAACTAGATGTCAAAATTCTACTCACAGGACTGACTCTATCAATCAATATGATAAGGACATATAAATTGGTTATTTTCATATGACTTTTTTTTCCCTTGTGCCGAAAACAAAACTTCTGGATCAGTTCATATCAAATAAATAACACACTAATATCATAGTGTACTACTATCTGTATTAGTATGATTTAAAGTATGTTTATGTACTTAGTATAGTTAAAAAGACAATAAATAGTATTTATATTTTTTTGTTTATTTAAAGTCAATAATACAGCTCCACAGATGCTTTTTTCTCAAGAATCGAGGGGAGTACCTAAAAAGGACATTTTTGCAGTCGCCAGCAGCCTCCATAACTTAATTGCCACAATCATGTAAGTAAGTACTTTGAACATCTCACTACAGAGTCCAGAAAGTAGCCAGGATCCTGAGGTAGGAGTAGATAAATGAGTTAGTCCAATCTACCACCCTGATGGATGGACACCCTGGGCTGGGATGGCGGATAGAACTATCTAGGTCGATTTTGTCTCCTCAGGGTGTTCATCGTAGGGTGTCAGATTGAGACTAAATCTACGTAGATACTTGATAAAGGCGTGATATGTGTGTGTATGTAAGTATGTATATATGTACTTGATTCACCTCCTGCATGGCCATGGGTTCCCCATGCAACAAAGTTGAAAATTGTTATAATATTTTCTCCCTTTGTAAAATATACTCAGTTTTTGAAGTCGAGTAGACTAGACTGCCAAAAATAAGATACAAAACCTACATACATAAATTTCATATGAAACACCAATAACTATGTAAACGAATAAGACTGGTCGTTAAAGAGACATGATTTCTTAATTACAAAACTTTGTTGGGGGTATACTTAATTTGAGTAGCTTCTTTAATAATTTTATATAGTACTGAGTTTTTTGAGATCGTCCTACTGATGTAATTAAAACTTCTGCTTATTGCACTATACACACTGCTAAAACGTTTACGGGCCATATTCTGGCTTGTTTTACTACCTTCAACCATCCAAGGGATATTTTTTTATTCGAAAATGTAGTACTTAATTGCAATTTTGTAATTAAAAGTTCTTACTTACAGTTCTTATTGCCTGATCTGTTTAGCATTTGATGATTTTATTGCCGTGAGAATATGCAAGTTTTAAAATAAGTACTGTCTGCCCAAGTACTATGAGATTAGTTTTAATATCATCATGAAGACTCCACCTACCCGCTAAACATCAGTTGTTCCGTAATCGTGATCATACTGGGCCGAATTCTCGGACAATATGAAAATATACTTAAATGACAGACATATTGAGCAAAAAATGTGTGTCATCTACCCCATTCCAAAAAAATTGTACATTGCAATAACAATCCTGTTTTAATAGTTAAGTCAATATGCGTGATCGTTTTTTTTTTAAATAGTTTGTAATCATCTACTTATTAAAAAATAAATTCACTTTTTTGCAGGTATTTTATATAGCTCCAGCCAAATCTTTAAATCTTCAGAACCGAATACCTTTTTACTGTAAGTAATGTTTACATAGACGACATTATCATTAGATCTGTGAACGTGAAAGGATTGAATGAACACAAAGCTGCGCTTGCGCCGATCGTGTTTAGATTGATGCTTATCACGCATGTACAATTGTTTGTACAAACATTGTGGTGTCAAAAAAGAACATTGTTCAGTTTAAGAGTTCTTCTTATGTAAACACTGCTTTTAAAAGTTACTACCAGGTAGACTCACAGGATGTAAGATTGGAACAAAAAGTGCCAGGCCATTTATGTGTATGTGTGTACCGCACAATATTTCTGTATTTGACAGCTCACAAAAGCTGCAGCGCAAATCAGGCCTTCTTCGGCGCATCGCACACTTTACGCACGACGGACCGCTAAAATATCGCAGTGGTCTGTCAGATTCATACTAGAGACGTCACTCCCGAATTCCTCATACTAAAACTGCACTCGCCGAACGACGCTGCGAGAGCGCTGCGCCAACATAAACCACGTAGAAATGTAGCACAAAACACTTCGCTACCTTAGTAATTTATTTGTCCGTACAACCCATAAACATACTGCTGCTGTAGTTTGTCAGTGGGCAATACATGGGCATGTTACCCTGGAGGTCAACAGAGGTGTGATCTCGCGTTCACTGATTGTTATCTGGTAGTGAGACAAATCACTTCCCCCAAATAGATTGTCACTGAACATCGCCGTTTTTTTGCTGCTGATTTATTTTTTAAGAATAGACGAGATAATTGGAATCGCTTTTAATTTTCAATGGAATTTTAATTTTAGTTGATTAAGGCTTTACTTTTGAACATAAACAATGATGCACTTGTTAGGCTAAAGTTTCAATTCAATTGATTTACTACAGATTTCGATTGTCTTTCTGATTTATTCATTTTATCACACAAATAAAAATAAGTTCCCAACATTACTTTTAAAAGGTTTTACGGAAGGACAGCGCTGCAGGCGACGCTGATTTCGCAAAAACAATCAAAACGCAGCAACCAAATAAAGTCTTCGTATTTCGAATATTCCTTGCTCATTTCTCACGTGTTCGCGGCACAATTTTTTCTCGTTTCGCGGATCATAAGGCACGCGAATAAATCGCGTCTTGCGCATGGCCTAGGGGCGGGCCGCTTCCTTTTTACTTCACCTTTGTTACGGTTGCCAGCGAATTCATTCTTATTCGCGCGCTGAGTTGCGCTTCCTGGGCGACTGGCGGTAGCCGCCGGCTGTAAGTGGGTTGCACTCAGTGCTATGGAAAACAGAGAACTTCTGTTCTTCCGAAAAAGACTCGGTTTGTGAGTGTTGTCAGCAAATTCATCCATATTCGCGCGCTGAGTTACGCTTGCTGGGTGGTAGCCGCTGGCTGAAAGTGGATTGAACATACTGTCATTGTGATCTTAGAACTATAAAACTCCGTGATGCTGCTCGTGGATTTCGTAAGTGGTTTGCACCCAATATTCTAGAAAACAGAGCACCCGACTTCCTGGAAAAGTTTGAGGCTCAACGTACTTTGTGATTTTGCCACCGAATTTGTGCTAATTCGCGCACTCAGTACTGCACTGCGCTTTCTGAAATGGCACATTCACACCGCTCTTGTAGCATTTTTAAGGGTCGAACACTACAGTTGTGGTCCCTGAGCCAAAAAACCTGCCTGAACAAGTGTGTTTAACGAGTAAATAATTCAAGAGTGAAGCTGGAAGAGTAAACCTTGACAACATGTACGAAACACAGCACAGAAGTGATCTCTTATTTTTATCTTACTTCAACATTGATAATTGCTAGACGACCGATGTGGCGCAGTGGTAGTGCGACTGCCTGCAACGCAGAAGGTTCCGGGTTCGATTCCCGGTGGGTCACTCACAAAGTTGATATTTATCACTTGAGAATTTGTTCCCAGTCTGGTTAGGGCATTGCGGGCTGAACCACCCAAATGTCTACAAGAAAGATGGTTCCGTGTTTCGGATAGCACGTTAAGCCGTAGGTCCCGGTTGCTGTCAATAGATAGCGGTCGTTACACAACCATGTCAGAAGCCTGCTACTTGTAGAAGGCGGTTGAAAAATTCTGACACCAGGGTTCATTGGGTCGCTGGACGACTCGGCGACCCACACAAAGAGAGAGAGAGAACATTGCTAATTTAGGCTCTACAACCTTTCCGCCCATGAGTCTCGTTTCCATAGAAGCAAGGAGCATTCGTTAATCCGTGGATTGCTGTGAAACCTTGCCTCCTGAGTCTTTTCAGCAGGCCATACGACCAGGTAGGTCAACCACTCACATTTGCATTTTTAAACCTTTGTCCATAAGTAGCTTTGTATATTGTTCATGATCATACACTGACTTCAAAAGATTACAGTGAATAAACACCTTGAATTTCTGTTGACTTGCACGAAACGGAGATGAATCATTTAGTGAATTTTACTTACACGGAATTCAAAAGAGTTATTGATTTATTGAGTGTCTAGTTAATTTAATAATTGTGTTATTTATTGCTTTAATGATAATTTATGTCTCGTTACAAAGTGCGTGCTTAATGTCGTGGGAGCCAAAGTTCTGAATGTTATTTAGTCTTATTGAGATTGAAAACAATTAGGTTTATACGTATATCTCAAAGGAAACTAAAAATATATATATATATATTCAAGTTTCCATTTGAGCCCTGTGTGCTTCGAACATTTTAGTTATTTAATGAAGATGTTTTATGGACTGAATGATTTTTGTAAATATATGGTTGATTTGAATTGTATCCTATGAAAACCAGAATCTTGTTACTACATAAAAAGCATTTAGCATTTAGCCCATCAAAAAAATTTTCATGTCAAGATTTAGCCAAAGCAAGAGAAAAAGACATAAATTGTGTGTGTGGTATTTTGTAGTTATCTGACTCCAATTGGTTTTCTAAATGATGAAATGCAGTTTGGTGTTCAGTATGAAGACCTTTTAATGAAGATAGCGATTAAATTTACAAATTAGGTTCGCATAGAAAGAAAATGATGCGTCTTGTCTTGATCAGTCGATGGAATGAATGTGTCGGCGAACGCCCCGCGCCCGCGCACCGCACACCGCCCGCTCTCGTCCATGCATCTTAGGCTCCAACAGATTCCCCCCCCTCGAAGACCATGGGATTTCGAGGAGATGCTTCTTCTTCTGGCCTCTCTAATGGCAGAGGACAGAGGTTTCTAACTGCACGACGTACAATGCCCTTCGATGTCATGACATCTGCCACACGCGCGATGCCGTCTGCTCCAGGGTAAAGCTGATGTATGCGACCCATTCGCCATTTGAGTGGTGGTAGATTTGGCTCCTTCAGGATGACCATATCGCCTTGAAGTAGCTCGCCTTTGTTCATACGCCATTTGGATCGCTCTTGTAGTTCAGAGAGGAACTCGTTACGCCATCTCTCCCAGAAATGTTGACGCATTTGCTGGAATCTGTCGAGTCTGGTTATCTTGACATCAGTCATTCTCGGTGATGGTAACGAGGTTAGAGGTCTTCCAATTAAGAAGTGCCCTGGAGTTAAAGGAAGAAGGTCGGTAGGATCCGATGAAAGAGGAGTTAGGGGTCTCGAGTTGAGAATTGATTCAATCTGCACGAAAAGCGTCGATAACTCCTCGTATGTTAAGTGAGTACTACTACTTATCGTTCTGTAGAAGTGATGTTTGGCAGATTTGACACCTGCCTCCCAAAGCCCACCGAAGTGGGGTGAGTAAGCCGGCGAGAATTTAAAAGTAATGCCTTCGGTGGCGGCGTAAGAAGATATGGATTCGTTGCATGATTCTAAGAAATTACTAAGTTCATTGTTTGCGCCAACAAAATTTCGACCATTGTCGCAGTGAATCTCTCTTGGTTTCCCTCTCCGCGAAATAAGACGTCTCAAACACAAAATAAACGCATCAGTGCTGAGGTCGGATGCGAGTTCGAGATGCAATGCCCTTGTGCTAAAACAAACGAAGAGGCAAAGGTAAGCTTTGATGATTCGACATCCGCGTCCTAAACGGTCTCTAATAGGAAATGGCCCAGCCATATCGCAGCCACAAACTTGAAAAGGATAATTAGGCGTCACGCGAGATAATGGTAAATTTCCCATTACAGGGTTAACAGTCTTTGCCTTCATGATCCTACACAGCCTGCAGTTATTGACAATGCTTCTAGCCAAGCGACGGCCACTGATAGGCCAGTAAGTTTGACGAATGTTAGCGAGAAGTAACTGCGGCCCGCCGTGAAGAAGATTTTTGTGCTCATGACTAAGTAATAACTTTGTGAAAGTATGATTTGAATCAAGAAGAATGGGATGCTTTCGGCTGTAGGCTTCCGAAGCCTTTTGGATTCGACCACCTAATCGAAGGAAGTCATCTTCTCCAATGAAAGGATGCAAAGAAAGCAATCGAGACCTTAAAGGTAAGGATTTTTTATTTTTGATGAGATTCATTTCATGTTCAAAACATTCAGCTTGATGCTCTTTGATTAAATGATTTAATGAAGCTTCTAACTCATCGGCCTTAAGGGGGCCGGTATGTTTTGAATTTTTATTTCTTAAATTATGAATGAATCGTAGTACATATGCTGTGGAACGTAGCATGATAGTGAACTTTGAATGTTTCTGAAAATTCACCGTGCAGCTGAGGTAAGTCTCTTTAGGAGTAGTTGTAGTGAATGCTTTGATATTAGAATTAGAATTTTGATGTATAGCTTTAGTTTTTGTTTCAGGAAGTTCATTAACGGGTTTGATATTAGCTGGCCAATCAGACTCGTTTTCAAGTAAAAATGAAGGTCCTTGCCACCAAATCGAGGCCTTGTGAATGAGCTTCGGGTCAAGACCGCGAGAAGCAAGGTCAGCTGGATTATCAACACCTGGGACATGGCGCCAGGTGCCAGAAGACGTCAGCTGCTGAATTTCAGCGACTCGATTTGAGACGAATGTTTTCAGGTCACGGGCCGTAGAGGACAACCAGCCAAGAACTACAGAAGAGTCAGTCCAGTAATATTGTTTTGAAATATCTAGTCGAAGTGCCTTGAGGACTTTGGATGCTAGACGTGCTGCTAATAAAGCACCACAGAGCTCCAAGCGTGGAATGGTCTGCGGTTTTACCGGAGCAACCTTAGCTTTGGCGCATAGAAGATGAACGTCAACCTTTCCAGATTTGTCCACTGAACGCAAGTAGATGCAAGCTGCGAATGCATTTTGAGAAGCGTCACAAAACGCATGGAGCTCGATGTCATCCGGTTCTTCACTGAGGACGCATCTGGGTATTTGAACAGATGATAAATTGTTTAACCCTGAAACAAAGTTCAACCACATTTTCTCTGTGTCAGAAGGAATTGCGTCGTCCCAATCCAGTTTTGTTAGCCACAGTTGCTGAAGAATCATCTTTGGAGTGATTGTGCAAAGGCTAAGCAAACCCAGGGGATCGAAGAGTTTTGCAGAATTGGACAATATCGATCTCTTCGTTGCTACAGAAGGGGATTGAAAGTCCGTTGGAAAAATCAAGACGTCAGCGGCTGGATCCCACTTGAGACCCAGTGCACTGGATTGTGAAGTAAAATCCAAATCTTTGGGTATGAGGGTACTTGGATTATTTTCAAAGATAGAAGGTACATTTGTGCGAAACTTTCGTAATGGAAAGCATGCGGAATGAAGAATTTCAGTAACTGAAGTAATGATGCGACTCAGTTCTGATTTAGAGTTGCTTCCTGAAAGAAAGTCATCAACGTAAAAATCAGATTTAATTAGCTGAGCTATGGTTTCGTCTATACATTCCTTTGATAATTGAAGCAAGCAACGTGTGCTAAGAAAAGGCGCAGAAGCTGTACCGTAGGTAACTGTGTTCAACTGATATATTTTAATAGGAAGATCACTGCTATCGCGCCACAATATCATCTGAAGAGGACGATGCTGAGGTTGAACTAGTACCTGACGGTACATCTTCTCCACGTCGGCTGACACAACGTACTGATGTTGCCTAAACCTTAAAAGGATGGAAAACAGATCATCCTGAACTACTGGACCCACGTATTGGATGTCGTTCAGCGATTTGCCTGAAGACGTTTCAGCTGCTGCGTCGAATACAACTCTGATTTTGGTTGTCTCGCTGCTCTCACGGATGACAGCATGATGTGGCAAAATGCAACCACGCGATGGATTCGTGACTTCACTCATATGCCCCAGGTCCTGATACTCGTGCATGAATTGAGTATAGTCATGAGCAAGCTTCGGATTCTTCTTCATTCTTTTTTCTAATTGAATAAATCTTCTTTCAGCCTGATGATAAGAATCCCCTAGAACGTTTGGTGATTCCTGAAGAGGAATTTGTACGTTGAATCTACCATCTTCATCACGGTAAGTAGTTTCATTGAAGAGCTTCTCGCAATAATGTTCATCGAAAGGGGGAGTCTTTTCTGAAGGTATTTCCTCTAGCTCGAAGAATTTTGACAACTGTTGTTGAATGTTTTTGCTGAAGTTACAGAATGTACGATTTGACGGTGGGGAGGTGACGTAATATTCCCACCCCAGTGGACCTGCAACAATCCACCCAAGTTGGGTTTCGATGAGGTAAGGCTTGTTTGGGCCTAGCTTGAATTTATTCAAACTAATCATGTCCCATACGACGTCGACACCAAGAAGCATATCAACTTGAGAAGGAGAGAAGAATTGAGGATCAGCAAGTTGAATATTTTGGGGAATGTCTAAGTCGTCCACTCGAATTCTCATTAGAGGAACCTCGTCCGTAATTAAAGGAACTACGAAACATTGGACGGATGTTGAATACGAAGTATAAGAAGACTTTATTGCAACATCGCAATGTTCTGTAATATTGATGACGGCATTGTTAAGACCGAAGACAGATCGAGGTAGATTTTTGGTTTTGATTACACCGATTTTAGCCGCAGCCTTTTCGGTTATAAAAGAAGACTGGCTGCAAGGGTCCAGTAGCGCTCGTAGCGTAAAAGTTTTGCCATTGTTTGCCACCTTGATCAAAGCCGTAGACAGAAGAGCCTGACCCTGGGCGACAGCAGACATACTCACGACGCAAGAAGAATCCCCAACTACCCCAGCAGGTTGACCCGCTCCAGAGGATGGCGTTTCAACGTTCGCAGAGCTCCCTGAAGACGCATTAACGAAAGAAGAGGAAGCATGTTCTGCGTTCTGCTGTGGGGTTTGTGGAGTAGACATGTTGTCATTAAAAGAGGATTGTTTATGAAGTAAGGTATTATGTTTCCTTCTACAAATGCGGCAGCCACCCAGGCTACACTGGGAAGTTCTGTGTCCCCCCCTTAGACAGTTCGCGCATATTTGCCACTGAGATATCTTTGCAATGCGTTCATCTACAGGCAAAGACTTGAATTTGTGACATTCATACAATTTATGATTTTGTTTGCAATTTGAACAAGTACTATGTGTTACGAAATTGTTGGCGGGAGATGAAGACGAAGTAAATGATTTTGATTTTATTAAGCTGTGACGTTTATCTGGTTTTTCAGATTTGCTTGCATGTACCGTTTCCAATACAGTCGCCCGTTGACGAAGAAAATCGAAAAAATCTTTTAATGTTGTTGATTTTAAAGTGCTCCTAAATTGCTCCCAATCTCGCGCAGTTTTCTGATCTAATTTAGCAGAAGCCATGAAAATAATTAACGAATCCCAGTGCTGTGTAGGTTCACCAAGTGAATTCAACGCGCTCAGATTTTTAGAGATTGTATCAACTAAATATCGTAAATCCTTTTCCGATTCCCTCGACATATTTTCTAAGGAAAATAGGCACTTGATGTGTTCATTTATTAAAATACGCTTATTATCGTACCTATCGCAGAGAAGGGACCAAGCGACTGAATAATGATCAGATGTAACGGTTACAGAATCTATGACTGATTTAGCAGAACCTTCTAAGTATGATTTTAGGTAATGAAATTTACTCACGTCCTCTAGACTATCGCTGTTATGGACTAGAGACATGTACATATCGCGAAATTCCAACCATTTGTTGGCATCTCCATTGAAAGAAGGAATCCTAAGAGGCGGCAATTTTATATTGCTACGATGATGAATAACAGTTGATGCTGAGGAGGCGGAGCCACTCTCAGAAGTTCGGCGATTTTGATTTTCATAATTTTGAAGTAATTCTTGCGCTTGAGCGAGCAAACTGAAATATCTATTTTCGAACTCCTCCCTCTCAGTCAACTGAACATCCTCGTTTGCATCCAAAGATTCAATTTTGCTTTGTATTTCCTCAAAAGTAAAATTCAATTCTTGTATTTTACTAAGTCTCAAAGATAATTCATGAAATTGAGTTTTCTTTAATTTTGTATCCAGTAGCGGATTTAAGAATTTTTGAAATAAAGTAAGGCGTGATTTTAAACGTCCCCTTTCGGCGATTAAATTTGCTAACTCGGTCATAATGAAAGCGCAAACAATAATCCAATAAATGCGATCGTAATAATGTAACCAATACGTAAAAATAGGTAAATGCAAAGAATACAACCTTGTTTACACCGCACGAACCTTCCACAAGTATCAGTAGGCCTTTATCCTTATCAGTGTACCGTTATCTCGGCCGCCGGTAGGTAAAATCACAGTACAGCTTATCCGATACGTTTTATTTATAGGAAATGCACTTTTGTCCTATGATTATTCTCGCCGGTTTTCCCACGGATTATCCTGAAATTGGCAGCAGAAAAAAGGACGACTGATTAACTTGTAATTACTTAAGTTTATACCTAAAGGAAAACTTTGAGAAAGTAAGGAAATTTCCTTGAAAATACTTTGGAAAAAGTGGAAATAGTGTGAAAGTAACTTACGTGTAGGTAGGTAAGGACACACCCACGTATTTGCTATATAAAATATGACGTAATTATACACTATTTCTGTGGAAAATGTTATGAAATGTATGAAATATTTACTAATCTGAGGAAATATAATGAAATCAAGGCTTAAACACCAAAAATATCGCAAATATGACGCAATTTACTTCGATTGTAAAAATAATGTAGGTAAGTTGTTAACTCGCATTTAACGGCGTGAGTTAACTTAACAACGAGAATTAAATCGACTCAATTAGCACAAATCGAATGAAATTCTTATAGAAAATGACGGAATATGGATAGGAATGAGCGTACTTCCCTTGATTTCGGATTGTTTCACCTCTTTCTTCGAGAAATATCGTCTTCCAGCGAAGTCCAATATCACGTCGGGTTCACCAAAACTTGTGTGGTATTTTGTAGTTATCTGACTCCAATTGGTTTTCTAAATGATGAAATGCAGTTTGGTGTTCAGTATGAAGACCTTTTAATGAAGATAGCGATTAAATTTACAAATTAGGTTCGCATAGAAAGAAAATGATGCGTCTTGATCAGTCGATGGAATGAATGTGTCGGCGAACGCCCCGCGCCCGCGCACCGCACACCGCCCGCTCTCGTCCATGCATCTTAGGCTCCAACATTGTGAAATAGAGCCAAGCTTCTCAATCTACACCCTACGCCCTAGGTCCACCAACTCTTTCATAAACTCTACATCTCAGTTATATTATATAGATATTCTCTTTCAAAACTCGGGTACCTACCAAGTTCATTAGTGAGTTCTTGTTTATAAGTATCTGAAGGCCTAGAATTACCATTCTGACTTCATTTACGTGAATGATAAATATGACTTTAATGCACCAAAATAAACAAGTTTCAGAACCGTGGTCTTTAGACACGGTCCTTGGATACGATGCCTCAAAAATTCCTAATGCTCCAAATTACATGTAAATCTAACCTGAATACTAACAAGCCGTGTTTAGGACTATCTTCTAAGCTCTCCTCCATAAATCACATGCGGATAAGATGTATCAGATAACACCGAGCCTCATAAAACGTAGCAAAAACAAGTGGTAGTTTAGTAAAAATTAAACCGACCTCTTAAAAAGTTGTACCTAAATTTTATATCCCAAAGGAAATATGGTATAAGAATATTACGCCTTCAAAACATAGTACCTACCTAAATTATTTTTTATTCGGGATTCTTAAAAAAATCGAAATAAACAGTTTTTTTAATATTTGCGGACAGTACCTAAGCATTAAGTAAATTTTAAACAGTTCAAAATCTTTTCACCTTAGCTAAACTAGATGTTTCGTTTTTTTTTTTAAATTAGACATTGAAAAGAATCAAATTGTAAACTTCCTTTTTTTGAATTCGGCCAATAACGTTTTAAATATAGGACCAAGTTGGACTAAACAGTGGCCCTCCGCTACGCGGCCCGAGGCTAGCGATTCTGTCTTTATTTATTTTTTCTTTTCTTCTTTCTATAATTACCTTAATACATCAAAAGTTTATTGCCACACGTGAAATATGGCCCCAAGTTAACCGGTGGAAAATTAAAGGATTTGTTACTTAAGGAGAAATTTTATTGAATAATTTGACTTAAGCTTCTGGTTATAATTGCTTACTCAATTTTCAACAGTCATTAACAGAGTCTTGAAGAGATCATTAGCAAGGTAATAATAACTTTAAATACCATTTTCAAAATGAAAGCCAGCATTTTTCCAATTTTATCCAAGCGCTTGATAAAACTGTGGTAAAAATTTTGTAGACCTGCATATTCCTTGCAGTTAATAGTAGAATCTGAAATATAAAGGTACATGTCCACCAGGTAAAACACCGACACGCTACGACGGTATTAGGGGCAAACTCAAAACAGAAACTTTGCGATGGTGATAATTATGTGGTGGTAGAAAAAATATTATTAACTGTACTTCTTCATAAAAATAAATGGCAAAATAATTTTGATCGTGACACAAAACCATGCTTAAATATGAATTCAATTCAATAAGACAATTGTTTTAGGAGAAATTTTTAATATATTAGTCACGTCATAGATTAACCAATTTTTAGGGGACGCCTACACTTAAATGTCATATACATAGGAAAGTTTTTCAACATTAGCAGATAGCGGCAATAGCGCTGCAACTGGTTCTACTATGAGCTATAATAAGGGTAAATCAAACGAGTTATAAGCTAGATATTGATTTGATTAGATTATGCGTCGAAGTTCTGTCAGATCATGCGAGCCAAAGTTGAGTTATTTTTCTAAAGCTGTTAGTAGGAATGAATTTTAAGCGACGATTACAAATAGTCTAAAAGTTTAGCCGAATGATGGTAAATAATCTTCAGGTTGTTCACAACCTAGACATGGCTAGATAATATAGGATGGGATTACATGCCAACAACGTCAGATTCAAATTTTTTTAAATCGAAGGTATAGTAATGGAAAGATTGGTCCTTTTGCCCTTCTAAGTGGACGCTTACCCTTACAGGTTAAATACGTGGGAAGTACTGGGAAGGTTTCCTACGGCAGCGGACGGCGGCAAGCGGCGCAACAGGCAATATATCACACGAATAACAACCAGGATTTATGCGCCTTAAACGGATAATTACGTCGAAATGTATGCACGCAACGATAAATACAACTATATACCTACACCTAATGGTGTTGAAGAATGTATGAGTGCATTTTGTGTTGCGAAGTAATTAATGGAGAATGATACATTACTCCAGTTAGAGAATTTAAAAAGCTAAATAATATTTGAGTGTTACCTCCAAAATAAGGGTTACTTCTAAAATAAGGATTACTTTCAAAATAAGGGTTACTTCCAAAATAAGGGGGTTCTAAGGTAAGGGTTCAAGCCCCAGTTAATGCTAACTTTGACAGTCAATTTTATATTTTCATTTCCGTACAACCATAAAAGTTCAGAAGTATGCACAGTAAGCCTACTTGCTCATTTCGCCGACTGGCGTAATTTGCCAACTCGTTCTATGCCTACCCGCGTTTAGTCTACTTCAGCGATTCGCCACTTGTGCGGTTAATGCACTGTCAAGACGTACGGTGAGCATAAAAATCTTTGATGTCATATTCATTCAGCTACGTAGGTTAATTTTGACTACTTGGGCCCAAAAACCAATGCTTAGACAACAAATAAGTAAATTCAAAACTGCTCGTTTCAATAAACCTTTTCTCATCTGTCGTCAAATATTCTAGAGGGCGGTCTAAATTATTGAAAAATTTAGTTCCTTCCTAACCATTCATTATTATTCCCAAAAGATTTTTTTGCACAATCTTTATTTTATACCGTGCTTCGACCGTCGCATAGGAAGGGCTTAAGGGCATGCTGATAAAGTCGTCGAACTGTTATCAAGGGCCAAGTCTTTTAAGGGCCAAGTCTTTTACATTTGGCGCCACTCAGATTAAGATATGCCCGTGGATATCCGCCACTAATGTGTTAATTAAAAAAACAACTTTACGTCTCTTATCAAACTCTTAAAAGGACGGCGATACTTATAAGTTTATCAAGGGTAACACTTGGGTATAAAATTAAATGTTTGGAGTTTGTGATTAGATTTTAACGAATCCATCAATTTGTGAACGATTCGTGTTAGTATCGTTTTTGATGACGCTTAAAACATCGGGGAATACGTACATCAGGGATCATAAAAATAAGTGCTCTGTTTCTCCATAATATGTAAGCAGAACACTTATATCAGTTGGTTGTAAATGTCCTTAATGAGAAGAAAAATTTTGATTTATTGGAAACTGGTAAGACGACCAACGAAGAAATTACTAAGTGTAGGTACCACATTTATTTTACAAGGTATGTTAAGAACTTTCAATGTTTCTTCATTCAAAGAAAAAATGACTTTCTTATCAAAATAGTATATCATAGAGATTAACTTGAATATAAAATATATATTAAATTTTATAACATTTTACGAATATAAGCATAATGAATATATCCTATTTTACTGGAACTCAATTAATTTAAAGAACTTCGGTCAGTCAGATGATTTTGCGTCCTAGTAAAGGCATTAGTTCTATCTTTTACACAAAAATGTCATTAGAATCTTGACCGCAGACGATTAGATTATCTAGCCTACATAAAAAAATCGTGACGGGACGGTCAAAGTTCTTAAAAAACTTTTGCAGACCTCTTTGTCCCCTTTTTATCTTTTTAGATATAGACACTGGTCTTACGCGTCTTTTTAAAAATATTTTTTTTTTTGTATTTAACACATGGACATTGGACAAAGAATCAATATGTTGCAGGGATTTAGTCAAAGTCGTTATATTATAATTTCACTAGTGAAATTTTAATTACACTATTTATTGTCAATAACGACAGATTCGTATAATTTCACGGGCTCATTTCAGTGATATTGTAATTTCACTGGTCTGCAAAAGTGACATTATAATAAATTTAGGTTTATTATGAGTTATGATTGTGGAGGGAGCCACACGTGATCTGATTGGTCAATAGAGTTAATCAGTCGCCATTTGCTAAGTTGGTAATAAAATCAGACCAATCAGCCATTGGTATGATAATCTAACGGCTTGCTCAAGCCAGTGCTATTGTCAATATATCACTGCCTTACAATTTCACTGTATCGGTCTAGTGAAATTATATAGTCACTGAATCTAGTCCGTTAAATTGAGAGTAATGCAATAAATCAGTGCAAATATAATGTCACTAGTGAAATTTCAATATCACGGCTATTTTAATATCCCTGCAACAAATATATACATTCACATATCACGCCTTTATCCATACCTACTTTGATAGTTTTTGAATTTTAGAATTTTTTGTAAGTGAGAGGCCCATCAATAGTACCCCGATATTATGAATGAAATTTCAGATTTTTACAAAATAGAGCAATTAGTAGGAAAGTCTTTAAAGTCTGTATATTGTAAACAAAATATAATATTATCAAAGATACTGGAAAAGTGTGGTTGTAAGTTAAAGTTGTCACATTACTGTTCAAAGCAGGAGAGTATAATTGACGTGAGAAAGGTACCACCGTACATTCCAAAGCACAGCTTGGTAAACAAGAGACTGGCCACTAAGCTTGATATACAAACCTCAATAGCTAGTAAATCACCAAAATATAATCCCAGCAACATCATCCTCGCCTCCTATTACGTTTTACTGTTGTAATAAAGATATTTCATTAATACAAAATATTTATACGTTTGCATTGTAGTGCCTACTATTGGCTCCTTCTGATAGAGTTCAAAGCGATTATTGTAGAGGGAGCCTATAATTTGAGGCTGTATGAAATACAAACCCTATATGTAAACCCTGTATGTAATATGTATGCTAACAGCCATAACTAAGACGAACAAATAACTATTTTTAGACCACACAACTTTGCATTATTTAATAAACAGTTTCACAACATTTATTGTTAATTCAAACCTTCCTTGTATTGTGTTGTTTTCTACATAGTCTAGAGGTACATATAATCTTCTAGAAACCGACGAATGATTTGTTGGTATTTTGTTTGATTTGTGTGTATTGTTCTTAGTAAGTCTTGACAAAAGAGACAAGAAATCAGCATTCCTAGCTTTTTTACTCATGAAATTATGAAAGTGATAGTAAGAACTTCTTCTTGTGTTAAACCAAGTCATCTAACGAACCGATGAACCCTGGTGTCAGACATTCTCTAGAAAGAATTCGAAGACAAACTAAGAAATAGATATCTATCTTAGAAAGTATATTTTCCAAATTGAGGCCAAGTATTCTCTACCTTATTCTTAACTCATGCTTGCCTCTGAAGCAGCAATGGCGAGATTTATGCGTGGGTACAACAGTTTTATTGACGTGGCGCTCGTTAACGCCGGTGTAAATGTCGTGTTTGAAATATGTCCGATCCGTTGTTTGCTTTACTCCCCTCATTGTCATTCAAATGCTGACGACTTCATAGGGACCAAGTGGTTTAATGGAATTTTGAAAGCATACCAATATTTCAGATGAAGTTTTTTGAAGGCCGACTGCCGATTTGTGGCTTTGGTAGTGCGTTTACTATACGCATAGAGGTTGCAAGTTTGCTTTAGTTTTATTACTGGCGAATCACACTTTCTAGAAAATATTGCGATTTGTTACAGCCACCGTACAAATGTGACAGCCGCAATTATATGGCAACGTGTGCAAATGGTATCCGGTTTTCGTATGTGATTTCGTAATTTCCTTTTTCGTATCTTATGTAATTTTTTATTTTCCAGGCAGCACACCCGAAAACATGCAGTTGAAAAACCGTTTTACTGTATAATTTAAAACGATCTATATACTTAAAATATATCCATTCATAAGGAATAGTAGATGTAGCAATACATACCTCTGTACTCTATATTCTGGAGGAACTTTTTCATCTCAACTCAACAAAACAGAACTTTTTAAGTGTCTCTTTATAGGTAGCATTACTCCAAGTCCCTCGTGGACATAGCGGCTTGCGTGTCAACCAAGCATCATAATCTGCACTAATTTATGACCGCGCATCAATATTCACAGAATTCGCTTGTTATAAACCCATCAAAATTCGCATCACCACTTTGTAACAGAAATTGTAGCTGCTTACTGAAAACGTGGTTTTCTGTCATCGGACTTTCTCCTCATATACGATTATTATGCGAATTTATCAGAACGAGCACCTGAAGTTGGCACCTGGCTGGGCTTGTGCCATTCCAGCTTTGTGCCTTTGCAGACGAGCGACTAACTGCAAAATTTTATCTGTGATGCAGTTGTTGAAATCCAATAGCACAACAGGATTGAACTTTGCAAATTGTGGATTTGATGAAAGCGGTGACGGACCAGACTTGTGTCATTGAGATGTACTGTACTATTTAATGTAATATCTGTTTGTACCGGTCAAAACATTAAGAAGTTATAAGGTAATTAATTTATTACGGCGAACAAAAAACATTGTTAAAGTAAATAACAAAGCATATCTACGGCAAAAAAAGAAAAAGTAAAGCCAAGCAGATCTTAAGCCGCATACCCATCTAAAAATCAACTTAAAACTAAATATACATTACTG
Organism: Keiferia lycopersicella; assembly: GCA_029255805.1. NCBI lineage: Eukaryota > Metazoa > Arthropoda > Insecta > Lepidoptera > Gelechiidae > Keiferia > Keiferia lycopersicella. Next base: position 28,009,660 of record JARACZ010000001.1, read on the forward strand.
AAATGCATTGAAATATACATTATGTACTGACATATCTTCATTTGTAGCAGGTTCAACTGCCTGTTGAACTAACTGCGCAATTCACTTGTGGCCCGTCTGTGCAATCATCGGCTTGCACAAAGGGTGCACAAATAGAAAGTTTTTGTGCAAGGGTTGTGCAAATCCATTTGACCGAGATACACCCCTGTCAAGGGTTGAGCAATTGGAGAAGATGGTGATTTGAACACCTTGAGGACATATGTGGATAGAGAACGCATCTGTGAGGCACACGCTAATTGTAGTTTTTTTTTAATGGGGATATGAAAGTATTAATAAAACTTAAATAGTAAAGGTGTTTAGGAGATGACTCTATAGAAATTGGGTTTCAAGCAGATTTGCACTAGGACTTATTATGTAAGTACTTAGAAACGTTTGCTACGCTATTTATTTTATAATATACTATTACTCATCACAAAAGAAGGAAATCATAACACTAGTACCTACACCGATGCCGTGTGATGCCGGCTTAGAATAGCATCACCCCACATCCTTCCCGTGGGTGTCGTAAGAGGCGACTAAGGGACTCGAGAGTATTGGTGTATTACAATTTTTAGGCGACAGGCTGACAACCTGTCACTATAGTGATACACATGTTTTCCGAAACAACCTTAGAAAACAATACTCAAAAATGTCAGACGTGGCGATAGCGACCGTATTCTTACGGCTGTTAACGCTCTGCCTACCCCGCAAGGGATAAAGGCGTGATATATGTATGTATGTATGTAGTACCTACACTACATAACATTTTATTTTTTCCCATACACACCTCATCTCTTTTCGTGTGCGAGACGGAGTCGTCCAATGAACCGATGACCTATGATGATAATGAATGATATGAGCAGGTGAGTTAAAATTAATACTCTAACGCACTTTCTATTTTGGGTATATTTTCAACACATTTTTTATTCTATAAAATGATAATAAAAAAGTTAAAATAATAAAAAAGCATTAAAAGTAAAGTAAAGAAGGCCACGAGGGAAGATTAATTTTAACTTAATAATTAAACTTTTAATTGTTACCTACTTGTTTTCGTTCATACCAAGAATATACGAGACCGGATGTTGAAAAAATCTTGTGAATGATTCAAAATACAGTCGCACACAAAAATGTTACTTGCAGAGTAGATAGTTAATATAAGTAGCGTAGCGGTAGGTGACAATTACTAGTACTAAGTAATCTAAGTCAGTAATGCAAGTAGGGACTACAATCTACATAACTGTTATTCATACTATTACCTGCTCTACTCAACATGTAGTTACTTCAAGAACCTTATACACTTATACATAACCATGTCAGAAGCCTGCTACTTGAAGAAGGCGGTTGAAAAATTCCGACACTAGGGCTCATCGGGTCGATGGACAACTTAGTGTCCCACACGAAAAAAAAAGAATGACTTGACTAAATACACAAAAATTACAAGTAGTGTTTTATTTATAGCAAATATGATATTTGAAAAATAAATATTTTTTTTAATACAATAATCTTTCATTTCTTAGAAAAAGAATTTATTTAAAAAGTACTCAACTTTACAACATACTTGAGTCTCTTGATATTTCATTTATCATATTTATATCAGCGGTTCTCACATCTACGCCAAAGCAAAAATATATATTCTGAAACAGTTTCGTGGATGGCTGTACCAGTGACAAAGGCATGTTGTGTTGTGTGCCGCGCGACGCCACCTGAGTGAGACACCTTGCTTGTCGCAAGCCCTTACATCTGTCTCGGACTGGCTACTCTAGTTTCCAACACTTTTATTATTTTTATTCGAGTATTTATTATTTTTTCATTAGCACTTGTGTGCTCGAGTGCGGTTTTGGTGATTGGTAGTTGTATGTTCTTGGAGATGATAGGTTTTCGTGGTATTCTTTTGAGAATTGATAATTCGTGTCCCTATTTGACACAAACGTGCAGAAATAATATTAAAAAATGTTACTTGTATGTATGGAGTTTACTTTCCATACATTGATTACGATTGATGAAATCAATCAAAACTCAATGAATACTTTTAAATTGTATTGATTGGAAGAGAAGTAATTAATAGCAAAATGTGTTGATATTTATCAGAATAAATATCGACACATTTTGCTACCATAGTCACAATTTGTAAAATTTTGTCTTTATCTTATAAAAAATACATTTCAGACGTTTATTTTACTCAAAATTTAATCCGAACTTTCCCAGGAAACAAATTTGTTAAATCATGCACGATTTCTTATTTACTCCAATTCTTCGTAAAAGAATCAATTTTATGGTACAATACATTATTTGCAAGATCGTGAACCAATTCTCTCAATGCTGGCATGTTTTGTAAACACGCATAGATTTAACAGATAGCGCACAAGCACAATTTGTCTACCGAAGGGAGAGTTTTGATCTTATCTATGGCTATTGTGGGTGTTTGTAACTTTGGTTACACAGAATGCAATGACAGGATTTTCTTTACAACGTTTGTGTAAGGTGTGAAAGTTGCGAATTTGTGGTTTGTGTGGTCCCTCCAATATCTTTCATATTATACGTTCTCAGTAAGTTTACTAAGATTTAACAACATTTTAGTTAGTGTTTGTTAGAAGTGTAAATGTATTTTGATGTAGACTTATTTTATGTTATGCTATCAAAGCTATTTTTTGTAGATCTTTGAGGTGATTACTTTTATATGAACTTTTATGTCATCTATGATAAAGAGTCAGTAGGTAGTTTTAGTTCTAATGATCATGTGAAAAATATTTATTTTCATAACTTTTCTAATACGTATACCTAGTCACTTAAGTGGTGGATTTGTAATATTAGTGGGAGCAATTAAATCACTTGTGGTAGTATCCATATTCCAACCGAAGAATACCAAAAGAGCCAAATCACGTAAAGACCGCTGTCATAATCATAAGTTATATTTATTTTCTTTTGGAATTCATAGAATCCGTGCGAATCGGTATCGAGATGTTTGCGGCGCATTATGCGTACGCGCACAAAACGCAACCCTTTGGCGACACAATGCGCGTCACTAATCTAGATCATGCGCGCTATTGTCATATTCGGACAATGCGTTCCGGGATATCTCACTCGATGTCGATTTAAAAGAAATTTGAGGCTTTTTTGTGGGACAGTAACGGTGTGAGAAAGAAAGATGCGTCTGAATCTCACGTATGCTCTGTTACAGTTACTTTTAGCGGCACAGCGGAAGATGGTAACTTGTATACTAAATATATATATATATATATATATATATATTTCCTATTTCGTTGTTGTGTAAATTCAACTGCATTGGAAGATGCTAAGTTAACTTTTGGTCTGGGAAAACGATGATAGTGATTGATAAGTTTTACTGTCTAAAAACGTATTTAATTTTGGCTTCTAGTATCGTGTTGAGTTATCTCAATCATTGCAAATTCACATTTGGCAAAGTCTTAGGCAAAAATAAAATAAGTAGGTAAATGAGAGGCTAGATCAACATTATAAATATTTGCTGTATACATAATGCAACCTGTCACTATAGTGATGCACAAATTATATTAAACGGCCCTCTATATTTGTTAGACGTGGCGATAGCGACCGTATTTTTGCGGCCGTTAGCGCTCTGCCTACCCCGTGAGGGATAAAGGCGTGATATGTGTATGTATGTATATAATGCACACGATTACAACTCAACTTAAAAAAATATCCAGTAATGAATAATTGGTTTCACACCTAGCTAAATATAAGAGTAACTATAAATTAAACCTAGAGGCATATCAGTGAATTGCATGATAACCCTTTGCTCTGGGATGATTTCCTAGCTGCCCTGTCGACAATCGTTATCCTAAACACTTTTATTTATAATCGTAGTGTGTGCCTTAGGCGCATGCGTCGGATCCTTTGTGCGTGGCCATACATCACGGCTCCTAAGTAGACAGTATATCAACCGATATCCAGACCATTTTGGCCTTTTTAACACTAATACTAAAACGCAGCGGTGTATGAATATTTCTAACTGATTTCGCGGTACGTTGCTGGGTCCTGGAGTGGACCGTTTGGGAGTCTGTGAATAGAATTAGTAATGTATATCGGAGATAGGAGTTTTGTGAAGTGAATGAGGCAGTTTAGTAATGTTTCAGTGTAATTAGCCCCGTGGCGACGGACCACAGGGATTTATCGAGCGGGCGTTAATGCGGCCGACAGCCGTGTAGCCGGCTTTTGTTCTCAAAAATATTCAATTTTACCCTACAAGCCTATTAAGAGGGCCGGAACATTAAAAAACGAAACTCTTTAGCAGCGTTAGGACTTCTTATTGCAGCAGCGTGAAAATTCCGAACACTTAAAAAATTACTGAGATACTATAGCTTAGGTCAATAAATTTTTATATGCTTCAATTATAAATACTATTATCTTAATTTGGAATCAAAAATAACTTGTTACTTAACGAAAATATGTAATCAGATACAGATTTTTATTAATTCAAAATATTAAAACTCACTCTTGCGGTATTAAGAAGAAAATTGGCAAGGTGTTAAAACTTTCCACATTTGACATAATTCTTATGCGAGATGACTACCGCTGAAATGAGCGGATGAAATTCTGATTTGACTTTATCGCTAAATATAAATGGCTCAGTAAAAGGGTTGGCGCCTTCAAAAGTCTTAATTCCGATACTTATCATAAAGATAAGATGAGTGACAAGAGAGCAAAGATGTCCTACAGAAAGAACTAATCAGAACCCTCTACCGCAATCCATCAATTAATTTATTTCACAGATATTGAAAGACAAAAGGACTACCGACTCCAAAAAATTGCTACTAAGTTCCACTGCGAGCTTTATGGCCTTAGACATAGGGGGTATTTTTAAAGACTTTTAAAATAGTCTTGCATTTGGCTACCGTAGGCGTAAATGATAAGAAAAAGTAGACGTACATCGTAAAACATCATTAGCAAGATAAGCTTAAAAGCCTTTACGAAACAGAAAACCCAGGAAATGAAATAGATATGCAAGTATTTGAACACCTCAAAACGCCTCATAATGATCTAACGATAAATAAAGTAGGTATAAGGTTATTAGTATAAATATTTACCGAACCATGCATCGGTGGCCAAGTGGTTAGGACATTGGTCTCACAATCGTGAGACCTGAGTTCGACGGTTGAACTTCGACCCCGTCATGTACCAATGTGTTTTTACTCACGTACATTTTACCAGCTGCTCTTGTGAAGGAAAAACATCGTGATAAAACCCACATTCCAATACAATTTGGATTTAGATGATATTTGAATGTGACTTGACTTAGGATTTGGGTCAGGTTAGCATTGGGGTTGCAAAGTTCAGATGGCAGTCGCTGTGTGTAAAAATTTGTTTCCACGTCAAATCCCCTAGGTTAGGTAGCCGATCTCGACAAAGAACGGGATAAAGCGAGGATAATGATGATTTACCTAACTATTTTCTTCTTGTTTTCGTGTATCACACCATGTCGTCAAACGATCTGATGGGTTCTGTTATTAAGAGTTCTTAAATTGTTATGATTTTTATAAACTATGATAGACAACTGTGAATTTTGATTATAATATGTCAAACTTTGATGTCAAATGATGTGGAGGGAAATCTGAACATCATTTGAAAAATTTCTCCAACAGTACTAATATTTTCGCAAAATTATAGAGTAGAGCCTTGTTATAACATAATTTGAGTCCAATTTACCATTTGAAACTAATAATTTTCCATCCATCGCATCGTTTGTAAAACAAACATCTATTATGAAGCTTGACACGAAAAAATAAACAAACACAAAGTAGACAAAAGAAGACCGATGGTGGAGAACTTAATTTTACACCCGAATCAAAAGTTTGGAACTTATTGTGATAGTGCAGTGCTAACCAATCGTCTTTTGTTAGTACCCCGCCCACGTCCATTATCAGATGTTTGTGTGGCGTGTCATTTTTTATGAAAACAATAACGTTTTTATAGGAAACAATCGGGTAACTCTAGGAGCTGGTCGAATTCTCACGAAAAGTTAAATAGTAAGTGAATTTGTCAGCTCGAACATCCAACCAAACATAATTTACGTAGACGTATAAATTAGTTTAGTTTTTTGTATTATTTTTGTTACGTTATGAATGAAAAAGATTTATGTAAGATATGAGATAAACGTTATACATGATTAAACGTAACTGAATCGCTGTTTCTTGTAGGTATGCAGTAAAAAACTATATGGCATTAACTTAAAAATTATTGATATTGATCTTCACTTTACTTTTAACTTTCACTTCAACAGCCACAACAGTCTATTGTTGGGTGAAGCTTCCTCCAATTTGGGGGTATTTGCCATACTCAATACTCTTAGCAGGTAGATTGGCAAGCGCTAAGGAGGGAATGTTACTGCCAATTTCCTGGAGAAATGGAGTGATCCAAGTCTAGGCTGACCCTACACGGGTTCACGCTTAAATAATTTCAAAGGCATAGATAGACTTCTAATTTTAGTATACAGGGCGGGGCACACCGGCTCCGTATCCGTTGCGTATCCAGCTCTCATCCGTAGTTACGCATGTATTTATGACGTTGTAATGTATGGGACTGTATGAGATACGGCACACTGACTGTGATGCGTATCCGTTGCGTGCTGCACGCATTGTAGGGTTACGCCGTAGTTACGCCGTACAGCTGCCAAAACACAAACAGGTTGCGTACTCTGTGTGCAGTGATAACGTTGTATTCTATGAGATTCCCTGTTGGACGTCACACCAAACACGTCCGAACACGCACAGCTCGGTCCTGCGCGTAGTACGGACGCGTGTACGGACTACGGGCTACCACAATGCGCATCAAAAATTATTTTGATGCGCTTTTCCTTTTCCAGGGCATCCTTTAAACGATTTTTGTTTATGAAATAGGCTTCATTACATTTGTAAGCGATAGTAGAGTCAGAAAATATGGTGCAAGCAATTTTCGACCTTATTGACATTTGTTAAATTTTAGTACAAATGGTCGTATTACCATATTTGTGCAAGAATTTTCATAATCCAGGGCATTCTGAAAACTGTCAATAAGGTCGAAAATCGCGTGCACCAGTCCATTTGCTTTGTAAGCGATAGTAGAGTCAGAATATATGTGGCAGGGGTGTACGGACGTGATCACGCGCGGCACTACGGAAGAGAGCTGGATACGCAACGCATACGGAGCCGGTGTGCTCCGCTCTTACACCTGGATTTTTCAAACTAAAGCCCATACTTACGTTTTCTTTATGAGTAACTATTTTTGTTTGTCGAGTAATAATGTGATGTTAGAAGTAAGCCGCATTATTGTCAATGTGAAAACACTCTCAACCTATTTTTGTTTAATGACAAACTAATCAACCAATTAAGTTGTCCAATATCTTAATAAAAATAACACAAAATTACAGTTATCTGTCGTGGCCACGTTCGCGACTAATAAAAAAATAATGTCAGTATATCCACCCACATTGGTCATAAATTAATAGAGTCTGCCCTCATCCTCTGCTAATCATAGTGGCTTCGATTCGTGTGCGGTATTTTTTTATGATTTTTTGGTATATTTGTCATTTTTGAAAATTCTTCTACGCAACCCGTATTTTGGTGCATCTGGGTAGCCATGATTTATGATAAGGAAAGGGTATAATAACATGGTTGACACAACTTAAAAAAAAATGATATCACAAATATAAGCCGCGTGACATTTCGAACTTAGATTCCAGAAATCAGAATAGGCAAAGAAAGAGACAGAGTAGGTTGAAATGCGAAAGACTTAAGTTATTATAAATTAAGTTGCAGTTTTAGGTTTATTACTTAATAATGTCCTACTAGTATGATGACTGACTGTGAAGTTTTCGTGAGTAATTTGTGAAAGTAGTTTCCCATCCTGCAATTCTCCACGATTTCTTAGAGCTTTATCACATAGGAACGAGACATTTTCCGTTAAAATAAATAACCCAGATAAATATTATGCAATCTGACCTAAAAGTTCCCAGTTTTAAAGATTTTCGTATGTGAAAATGACACTTATGTATAAAAACTACGGTCATTAAGAAAAAAATATGGAATGACTGGTATCTCGACCGATGTGGCGCAGTGGTAGTGCGACTGCCTTAGACGCAGAAGGTTCCGAGTTCGATTCTCGGTGGGTCACTCACAAAGTATTTTCACTTTGTGAATTTGTTCCCAGTCTGGTTAGGACATTGCGGGCTGAACCACCCGATTGTCCGTAAGTAAGATGGTTCCGTGTTTCGGATGGCACGTTAAGCCGTAGGTCCCGGTTGCTGTCTATGATCACTTAGACGGCGGTCGTTACACAACCATGTCAGAAGCCTGCTACTTGTAGAAGGCGGTTGAAAAATTCTGACACTAGGGTTCATCAGGTCGTTAGACGACTCGGTGTCCCACACGAAAAGAAGAAGACTGGTATCTCGTTGATGTCTTTTGTATGAACATTTTTATCGTGAATGTGAATCTTACGGGACTGTTTTCTTACTTTCCAATAGGATTCTTCTCCCTTGTATTGTCGTATCACTATTGCGTATTGTCGCGGAATATGACATCAAAAGATTTTCCGTGCAATTTATAGTACCGTGACTTACCTATGTCAGATGAGTTAATTATTAATAATTTTAACATAATTTACAAAATCTAAATCAATGTTTGAAGTTCACGAAAAAATTAGTTCGTCAATTAAATTTTGGGAATAAATATTGCGTACTCTTACAAACAAAATATTATTTATTATTCATAATGAAATATGAAATATGCCTAGTTAGTGAATGGAAGAAGTGTGTGAAATATTGTAAACATATCTGTTTGACGGATCGCGCACTTAACGCACGACGGAGCGCTAAAACATCGCAGCAGTCTGTCAGATCCATACTAGAAATGTCAATCCCCATACTAAACTGCTCGACGGCTATCGACGCAGCGCTATCGCAGCGTCGTCCGTCCGTTAGTATGGAGAGTGAAGTTTCTAGTATGGATCTGACAGAACGCTGCGATATCTTAGCGCCTGATCCGCCTTTGTCTTTATTCTAAAAGTTGAAAACTCTCATTTGGAACAAGGCTGTGATGTGTTGGGTTCATTGTTTCTTATAAATAACTTAAAACAGTTTTTGAGATTCAATAAATAATTTATTTATCCTAGTTTGCTTCATTCTTAAAATATTTACAACATCGTCGAGTTTTCGACATAAATGCATTTTACAAAGCCTCATGTTTCTTAAAATACAGGTAACAAAATTTACACTAGGATTGTATCGCTGAAATATTCGACTTGAAAGACAATCTACAAGTTTCAATCAAGCATATTGTGACATTAAACTTGCTTTGTATGAAAATAAATTATTATCTACAATCGGTGGGCAAGACATATCCAAATTGTGATGCAAGTTCTAGATACACTTTTCAAATATTTAGTCTTATTCTATAAAACTTAACGAACTAACAAATTAAGGCACTACAGTTTGACTAGATATACAAAGAGTCTTTTTGAGTTCACTATAAATGCTTTAACATTAAAAATAATGCACTTTCGGAGGGAATCGTCCATACATTGCTTGTGGTTTATCTGTGAACAAAGACAAATAAATAAATATTATTTGATATTAAAAACAAAGTTCTTTAAAATAGGTAAATATAAGGAAAAATCATCTTATAAACAGTAGGAAACAATAATTTTTAGGAAACTTTTGATTATTATTTTTAGAATGTACCTACAAAGTTAGGTTTTATATTATAATAATAAGGTATTTACTACAAGTAAATAAGTAAGAAATATAAATTTTCAAGTGCAATAGTCTATAAATACTTACAATTTCACTATTTTTGCTGCCACCAGGATATGACGTCTAGGAGCTCATCTTCATCCATCTGTCCGATCTGCTGCTGCGGAGGGATCTCATAGCGGTCCACGGCGGAGTACGAGGAGGATACTCCCGAGGAACACTCCGAGGGAGCAGGCGACGCCGCCTTCTCCGAGCAAGGAGAACCAGCTCCATAGAAAAACCTGTCGTCCATATCCATCGAGGTCATAGCTTGAGCGGAATTGGGAATGTTCTCTCTATTCTCCTGCTCACGGGTGATACCCAAAGCCGCATCACTCTCCTCCAGCAGTTGCTGCAGGTATCTGATGTACTCCACCACCATCCGCAGCGTGTCAACTTTGCTGAGCTTCTTGCCGGAGCCGCGTCTAGAGCCACCTGACAACGCAGCGACCACTGACGCGGGCAAGTGCCGGCGCAGAGCGTTGAATCCATCATTCACTTGCTTCACACGGTTCCGCTCGCGCGCATTGCGGCGCGCGATCGACGCGGCCTGCGGCCCGGTGTAAGGATTCGTCCTGAAGTGCACCTTCTTTCTATACTGCATATTTGGCGGAGTGTCGTGTGTCACGTAGTTTTTTTCAGGAGCTGGTGCGATAGGTAGGTTCCGTTTTTCCGAGCCTTTCGATAGAGTCGCGGAAGGATATCCGGACGAGACGACTACGTAGTTCGTCTGACCTTGAACGAGTTGTATCTCTTGTAGCATTTTCGTAGCGAGTCGCGGTAGGGTTACACGTCCGATCCGCGCGGCGGTCGGGAAAGCACTGACCGTAGGTTTGGCGGCGCGTAAGGGGAGGCTTCGCGGGAGCTTTGTGCGCGAGCGCGAGTGACGTCGGCGGCGATCTACGTACAAGTGAGCCGCCGGCGCACGCGCTCGCGTTATATCACCTGCGCCGGCTGCAAAAAAATATAAATTTTAAAATTCTCTTCCCCTATTATTTTCGATCATCCCTTCCCTCGTACGTGCGGGTCCGTACCTGGTGTGTGGATAGGGGAGCAGGACGGCCGACCAACGCGTGCTCAATTTTTTCTACTGACCACTACTGAATACTGTAATAATTACGACGTGTACAAAGCGCAAGCTGCGGTAGTATAAATATGTAATAGTACGAATTACTTAGTTCGATAGACAACTTGCAGTAAACTTGTTTTCAACGGATACATTACCACTTGGGTAGTTATTTTAAATTCACAGTTTAGTTACGTTCATATCAGATGTTTTATAAAATGTCTAGAAGTTCATAAATCTGTAGAAATGAACTTTTTACAAACAATATATTTTTACACTAGCTGGAACCCGCGACTTCGTTTGGCTGATAATTAATTAATAATCTTTTGTATTTTTACACTCCTAAGTAGTTCTCAGTTTCTCAAATAAACCATTATCGAAGTATTCACTTACTAATTAGGCTATTTTAATAATGATATTCAAATTAGAAATGCAACGATAAAACGACAAACAGACAACGTCGTGATAACTAAACATTTAGTAATTAAAGAGAGTTCGTTGCCAGCACTCATATTGGTAAGTAGGTATATTTAAAAAAATTAAAAGCAATTTAGTTATGAATCCTCCCTTGGGAGGGAATTCGCGGTAATTCTAACGCTTTTCTATTGCTGTGCATAGTTTCAGGAGGCTTACTATACTGTTTTTTTTATGAGAGATAGTAAATTGATACCGTGGGTTGCCGTTTGTTTTGCAAATCAATAGTGATGTGTTGATACCGGCAAAGGTTGTTATTGAAATGGATTTTTTAAAATCTATCTCACTATTTAAGATTTGCAAAACAAATGGCAACCCGCGATATCAATTTACTAACGCTCAAAAAAATACAGTCTACATAGTAAGATAAAGTTTATTGCATTGTTTCAGGAAATCAATTGCATCGGTTACAAAAATATACCAACAATGCAGGTAAATCAAAATGAACTTCATCATCCTGTAGATTGCGATGGTACAGTGCTAGCTCATTGCAATTTCGGTAAATTTTTGTTTGAAAACATTCGACTTGGCGGAGATGAAGTAGCTTTGGTAAGTAAAAAAAGACGAGAACTAAATTGAATAAACTAGAGTTTAGTTCTCTTTTAAATTAGTTTACAAAACTTAAGAAAATACAGAGTGTAAAAAAAGGGGTGAATCAGATCATAAAATTTAACAACTTTCCCAATGAACATAGGCTGTAATATGCAAAATAATTTTGGACCTCCCATACAAAATTATCAACCGACCAAGTCAATTTGTATAAGAGATAAAAAAAAATCTCATATTTCGACCTATGTTCCTTGAGGAAAGGTGTTCAGTTTCATGGGCTGATTCATCCCTTAAAATATTGCAGCTAATATTTTGAAACCTTATATATTTTTTTCCAGCACAACATTACTACGAATGAAAAGTATACATTTAAGGAGTTGACTCAAGAATCAGTGGATCTTTCCGTTGGGTTTTCAAAATTGAGCATGGGTAAAGGCGATGTGGTGATGCTAAGTATTGATACCATTGCCTACATACCCACTGTTCTGGCTGTGATATACACTGGAGCGTCAGTAAGCCCAATACATTCACATATTGGAAAAGGTAGAGTCGTAAAAGATCTACAATTCAGTGATTTCCTATATGGTTCTCGTAAACATCCGTAACGCATGCGTCTGTCACATGCAAGAAACTTTGTCACATACTAAAAACTGACGTTGAGCCAGGTCCACAAACCAGAATGTTCATTCGTTGGTGCTGCATCAACGTCACTTTTTAGTACCCATTTGGGAATTTGTCGTTGCATTTGACAGACGCAAACGTTATGGATGGTCTAGAAATACGCAGCCTCGTGCGTTAGATGTAGGTTTTATAAAACATAAAATTTTGTTTTTATTTCCAGCTGTACTAAAACATATATTGACAAAAATATCACCTTCATTCATAATTTGCAATAAAAGATTCTGGAATACCTTCGGTGATATTCTAGAAAAAACTACACATGTCAAAGCCATTATTACTTCTGATGAATGCCCAAATGGTATTTCGATGAAGAGTTTTTTAGATGATCATAATGATGTGGAAGAGTTTGTGCCTACTGAAGTTGAAGAGAAGGACGTAGCTGTTATCTATTGTTCGTCAGGAACCACTGGTATGCCTAAGGCAGTTCAGTTGACTCATATTAACTGTCTGTATCACTGTTTAGCAATTGAGTAAGTATTGCATCAAATATGCATACATAAAGAGCAAATTATAGATAATAATTTTTATACAATTACGTTATTTTTTCAGCTACAAACCATTTAAAACGGGAATCTTCTACCGATCATGGGGAATGAACTATTACGATTTCAAAACTTTTATGTTTCTTGCAAGTAGAAAAAGAATTATTCAATCTGAAATTTATTCAAATGAAAATTTCCTGAGAGATGTAGAAAAGTACAAGGTATCAATTTTGATAACATCTTTATTAAATTCAGGATTCACTTGCGGAAAATGCGCTCGTAAAAATTTATAAATTACTTCGAAATTTTCACAACAACACTTATCTTTAATCAAGTAGGCTTACAAGAGCTTAAAATTTAATATAATGTTTTATGTTCCTTTTTGATTTCCTGTGTAAAAATTTTGGAAATTTTCAGATTGACATTGTTTTCTGCAATACAATGATGGTTTACGAGTTAGCAAATTTGAGTAGCGTGGATGGTTATGACCTTACATCACTGAAAGTGATTCATTCTCGATCAGCGCCTCTACGAGCAGACGCTATAAACAGAATTCATGAAATGTAAGTGTATAGAATGTACTGTGTCATTTAAAGCTACGGATTTTATCATGAATTTCTTATAAATATAGAGAGGGTTCTATTAGGAATATTAAATTGGATCTTATTTTTCGATTAGGTACAAAGTTAAATATTTTTTTCTTTTTTACTGTCTTTTAGTTTTGTCATTATTATTATTTTTTTATTTAACTTTCCCTTTTTTACTTACCATTGTTTCTAATACTAATATTATTTTCTGATATTTTTAGATTTCCGTCTCATGTACACGTGGTACAAGCCTATGGACTGACTGAAGGCGGAGAACTGGCTTCAGGAATCCGAGTGTTAAGTGGCCCTAAAGGACTGAAGCATGGAAGTGTTGGGATACCTTCAAGAGGCATAACACTAAAGGTTCGAAGAAACTTTTTCTTTACTACTTATCAATGGAATTTTTAAATAGTATTCAAATTGTGATGGTGTGTCTAATTAAGTAAGAATTGGAAACAAACACAAGTATGTAGACATTTTGATACATTTGCTTGAACATACATTATTTGATTCTGTTAGAAATGTATTATTACACAAACTTAGTTAACGTGTTATGTACAAATGGCACCTACTTACCTAGTGTCTTCTGACTTTGTAAATAAAAATAATAAAATAAAATAATAAATAAAATTTCAGATAGTAAATCCGCAAACTGGTGAAAGCTTACCCCCAAACACCAAAGGAGAGATTTGCGTGAAGGGTAAGGGTTTCATGAAAGGCTACGTAGGCATTGACCCTTCCACGTATATAAATGCAGAAGGTTACTTCAGAACCTCAGATTTGGGATACTGTGATGATGATGGCTACTTCTACGTCATTGACCGGCTGAACGATGTCATGATTTATAAAGGTTTCAATGTAAGCAAGTCTTAATATAATCCTAAAAATATTATACATGCGAAAGTCTCTATGCTTGTTTGTTACTTTTTCATGCTAAAACTACTAAACCGATTGTCATGAAATTTGACACACAGATAGAGGGTAACTTAGATTAACACAAAAGATAGTTGTTATCCCGAAAAAATGATCCCACGCTCACTAGTGATTAAATAAAACGTTTTTGGTGTGTGGTATGTCTGTGTGTATATTAAATAGAAAATTATTTTTTCTGTCAAATATGGGTTAACCTAACACGTCTTCTAATGGTCCATTTTATGTTTCAGATAGCTCCAGCAGTACTGGAAAGTATGCTGCAGTTCTACCCTGGAGTGAAGGAAGCAGGTGTAGTGGGGAAACCACATCCAGAATTTGGTGATCTGCCCACAGCCTTCGTGGTCAAGGAATCAGGATCAGAAGTGACTGAACAGGAGCTCGTAGATTATATCTTCAAAGAGGTTACCTATTATAATTGAAACGTTCGTTTTATGCGGATGCAAATAACAACCTATAGAAAAAAAACTTTTATTTATTTATTTATTTATTTAACTGTTTATTGCACACAAGATAAAACACAGGACAATCACATTTAGATAAAAACACAACAGGTACTACTTATTTCTAAAAAGAAATCTCTTCCAGCAGTCCTACGGTAGAGAGATAGCATAAGGTAAGGCTGACGATCGTGCACAATATTTATAATACTAACTGCGGTATTTAAAAATAATACATAATACACACACTAAAATATTTACATAATCATACTGATATACTACATATAATACAACTATACATATTACAATATACATACATAAATATGACAGATACGAACTATTTTGATAGTGAAAGATAGTGCTCTTTTACTTTTTTGTTTATTCATCAGGCAATTTATTACTATTTCATTAAATTTTTATTAAAAGGTCATTTACAATTCCTGTCAGGGTGTGTTCTACTCAGGAGAATATAATGTTCATACAAAAAGGCTATTTTTGAAATATTTTTGAATGGCAGTTTTATTTTTTTTTATCATATCTGGACGAAATTTACTAAGATAATTTGTTCAGTTTCATGAGTATTACAGCAAAATATCACTGACTTAAAAATGTCCTTATTTTAATGTAATTGACCATCGACCGTGACAATATGGTTTAGTCATATAGATGCGCGCTCTCAACTAAACATTGTCTTCATTTTATTCTTGTTACATACATTAAATAAAAAAAAATATGGAAAAAAGTATATAAAAAAATCTTATTAAATAATAAATTAAAAAACCTAAATGCAATTGTTTCAGATGGGTCCAGCAATTCAACTTGAAGGTGGGGTGACATTCGTTGCGGTGATGCCTAGAAACGCGCGAGGCAAGATTCTACGACGCGAACTAAAACAAATGATGGATTGAAAACCCGTGACAAACACTTTACAATAGTATTTTATAGTATTTTATGAAAAAAATCGTATTATTTTTTTAATCCCACATCTAGTGACGATGCGCAATTGAAATACATCCGTAACGCATGCGCCTGTTAGATATTATAGTCAAATCTTTATTCTAAAAACTGACGTTGACGCATCACCAACAGAACTTGCGTTATTTGATGCATACGTTGACACAGGTTCTTGCATTGGACCTGGATCAACATCTGACAGACGCATGCGTTACGTACGCATACACCAAAACAGCGCTTCGTTGTGCGTTAAGTGTGAGAACAATCTTAACCAACAGTTTTTATAGGGTATTTTGTAATCTAGATTAGGCATTTTTTCTTCATCGGCGGCGCCTGTACACAAATTCCACACATGTTAAATGGATACTTCCCACTTCGGTACTAATTGAACTAGAATGTCCTTTATTTTATCTATATATCGTTAAAAAATTCCATGCTAGAATGGTATTAGGAATATTTTTATTGCATTTCTCAAAGCAAGAGAAAGCCGGTAATTCTAATACTGATCTTAGCGATTATTGACGTAAGTAATTATATATAGGGACTCATACATTACCTATTGATAATGAGATATTTCACACACAGCACACATTTTTGTAAAAGCATTGTTTTTCGTGGAATTAGTTTTATATCATTATATTACTTTCATAATATTACCTATTTTCCGTTTCTTTTTTAAAAAATATTCAATGTATTTTTTTTTTGCTTTTGCCTGTATTTTTTTAAATACTGTTTAGTTTTACCAATAATATATAAAGATATTAAAGAGCCTATGAGTCTTTATTTCGTACAATTTTGATTATAATATGGATACCGCACTGAAAGCCGTAGTCGTACTCATAGTTTTTATTTTTAAATATTCAGAATTAATTCTTTCCTTTTCTATTTACCATGATTCAGTAATATTATGTTCTAAAATTAATCTCATCGGAGGGTACCGGATATGACCGGAGGGGAGGTGCTAATGGGTTCCGTAAATGTATTTTTTTCTTATTTTGATTATTCGTAATCGATAAATTGCGGTCTGGCCCGTTAGAGCCCATTACATGGGGTAGTGGATAAGGGCTAAAGTCAATGGGGAGGGAAGAAAAAATAAAGTTTTGGTACCAACCAACCAACGAGAATTCCTCAGAAAGTCATTCGGAACGTGACGAACTTGACGCTCCTCGTACGCATTTGACAGAACGAATTTTATTCCATGACATTGACATTAAAATTTTTTTGTGCGAGTTGTCATACTTTACACAAGTTATACATTTCATAGGTACTACCTAACCTATTTCACCTTTCGTAAGTATCTTTCAATGCATAGTAGTGAGTCAAGTAGGTACATATATACATTAACCAATAGGCTACAAATTTAAGTAGGTAGGTATTTCATTATAACAAAATAATTTCTTATGTATAATAATGTAGTTTTTCAGGGTGTATCTTCATTAAACCTAAAAAACTTCCTAAAAACCTGTCCAGTCGTAAACCAAGATATATAATCCTCGTAGAAGATCTAACACAAGAACAAGATCGATTTCTGACAATTCTTCTCAATAAACTAAAATGAGTAAAAAACAACATTACAATAGGACTGAGTAACTTGTAACAACTCATTATAGCATTGAGGCATAGAGGGATGTCCAATAAGAACACGACTAAATACAAGAGGGATGAAAGAGCCCCTATTAGATGCGTTTGTTGACTATTTGTTATATTGTTGTGTAAACCACCCACGAATTGAGGAGGTTGTTTTTTGTAACATTAGCTCAAAATACTGGCCAGATAGTAAGGCAGGTAAAAGTAAGTAGATTTGTTTGAAAATTACATTGAATTATGAAAGACATTCGCAGCAACCAACTAATCATGCTCACACCTTTAAAACTAAAGCTGATCTCAAGTAACTAAATTTCCACAGTGATTTCATATTGTTTGAATATTACGAGTATGAAATAGTGAAACCTGAGTTCCATACCAATTTGGAATAACGCAGTAAGACATGTTTTTCTGAATCTGGGGCCACGGTACTGGCCCCGCCAAAGAAAGCAATCTGAACTACAGAAAAGCTTATAAGTAATTATTATAACTGTATAAAAAACTAACTTCAGTCTTGAAGTGCTTGTAGCAGTTTGACTCACTGGGGAAATGTTACAGTTTGAAGGGTTAGTTTTTTGAAATATTTCTAACCATTTTTTACACCCAGTAAATATCTCTATTGCGTGTGGCCATCACCCCATTCATGTACATCTCAATGTGTTATTAGAACATGCCATAATAACATTTAAACAAAGTTTCCGTTATTTGCCTCCCATTGAGCAATTAAGATGATACAAATTGTTTTGCACCCTATATTTCAATGGAACCTAATGTCTAAAAAATATTCGTCAAAACATGAAATTATTAAAAAATATAGGTTATTATGTGTGGTAGTAAAGTTTTCAAAAATGTTACGGTCTCTTTTTTAAATTATAATTGCATTGCATAATATCAACTGATATTTATGGCTGCTCTTTAAGAGGAAATCTTATAGAAATCAAGAAAACTGTTCCTCATTTAAAGAACTCGAATATATTTTTATACTCCTATCGTAGGTCCTTTTTATTTTATATTTACTTTTAAGCTGACTTCTTATTTTTTTGTGTCATACTTAATCGTAAAAATTTATTTGGGTTTCGTGTATATCTAAACGGAAATTGACAGTCGAACCCCCATTTCGAGCAATTATCTGCTGTAAATTAAACAATTATTGAACAAATTGTATAAACAAACGAGATGATCTGACGTGGGACCGGAGGGTAGCTGATGATTATGGGAATCCCATCATCTGGTGACGTCACGGTTCACCAGTGTGGGATCCTGATGGATTGCATGTAAATGACATCATTCAAGTACAAGTTAAAATAGGAACCTACTACTGTATTGACAACCATCAATATAGTTTGTTGGCAGTATGTCATATAGTTCGAATATGATAATGAAATATATTGTCCGCATTAAGTTGACAATCTTGGATTCCTTGATTTACACTACATGACGATGAATGTAGCAATAGTAATACAAATGACAATGTTGTTTAAAAGCGCGGTCATGAAACACTCTAGTTCCAGATATTAGTATATCTTTTTCTTTGTGTGCAAATAATATTTTATCTTATTTTATCTTCAAAATGTGAATACTTGTATTCATCTACTTCATCGAATGAAACTACGTCATGCGTCGTTCTTACAAACAAGCTTCTGTCAAAAGGGTTCCAATACTTCCTTGTTATCGTGTAACCTTTGAGTTGGTAGCGCTGGCTTCTGCTCCAGCGCTTTCATTGATGTTTCTACCAGCTAATATTAATTCCATATTTAAAAATTACAGACTATAAATCACGTCTGTAAAAGATAGCCGACTTGTATCACACAATAGAACTACCTGATCTTATATGAGTTGATTAACGATATGTTGAGTGACTCCTATTGAGGGGACGTCAAAGGGTGATCGTATTAAGTATTAATAAAGGGAATGTTTTACATTCGTTCAAGCGTCTGATTTGGTGTAACCCACACTTGACGTCCACTGGTGCAGAAGAAATAGTAACGTCAAAGAATACTAACTATATCTATCCGGTTAAGTGTGTATTCTCGATCAAATAAAAAAACGATCCTGAATTGGCAACACTATTGGTGTCTCTCTATCAAAATATATAACATATCGGCGGGATGTTAACAATGATGTTGCTCTTTCGGGATCGTTTCTTTTAAAAATCAAGTTTTATGTATGTATGATCACTTTATTTTGCCTTCTTAAAGCTAGTACCTACCTACAGAAAAAAAACATAAAAAAGATGTTGCACAACGGCGGACTCATACCGTTAAAGAATCTTTTCCAGTCAAAAAGTCATATTTAATTTGCCATAATACTCGTAAGTATTACAGAGACAAGAGCCAACGCAAGTTTTTACGTTAGTCCTGCGTCAACGTTGGTTTTTAGTACTTAAGGGAAATATAAAAAAATCGTTACGGATGCTCTAAAAATGCGCAGTAACGGGCGTCAAGTGAGAGGAACCTTTGATGTGAAGGTCTTGAATTCCTCCAACGAGGTGTGATGTATGGTTTGTGATGAGTTGCGGTTTGCTTTAGGTCGTGTACATATGGGGTTGGATTCGAATGACCATCTGTTAGTGGCCATGAGATTTTGAATTCGAACCCTTTTCATAAAGGCTTTAGTAAACAAAGGAAGGGGTCATAATGGATAATTAAATATATTTTTTATAGTATAGAATATAGGTACTCCCATATCAAAATATTCGAATCTGAGTAACACGTCACAATCGTCCTCAGGAAACTGTTGTGGTAAGAAACGAATGGCGGTTGTTTCACTGACAAGAGCAAATCTCGTAGATAAAGAAGAACTCGTCACAATGTAAATGATTTAAGCTTTAAAAATTGTAGTTGGGCCTGAATGTTAATAAATTTTGCAGACACAAAACAGAACTAGGTATTAGTAAATAAAGCTTGTCGAAAATGGTTTCAATTGAAAAGCAGATGAAACAACTTCGAAATCCAAGTCAAAGTTGACATGTAAACCAACTGAGCCGAGATTTCACACGTTACCGATGCAAATGTGTATTTATTTGTATCGGTATTGTAAGGCGTGTAGAATGGCTATCGTGCATTGTATCGTTGGTAGTGGTAGCTTCAAGAGAGCGCCGTATCGAGACAAATCCACATTGAACTGAGATTCAGCTTTATATAAGGTGCTGGCTTAGAATAGCATATACCCATTTTTACCAGTGACTATTGTAAAAGGCAATTACGGAATGAATCCAGAGAACGGATGGCAGCCTCCCTTGAATATCTTGCTCAACGTCGCCAATCCTTGGTGGGTATGCTAAAAATACCCCCAAAGGTGAAACCCTAAACCCTATTGTGGTTATACTTAGTAGTAAACCAGGAGGACGAAAATGCGACGATATAGCTCTGGGAGACAATAACAGACAGTAACATTTTTACAATCGCTTTTATTTCAAAAATGCAGGTATGTTTTGGTTTTATTCAGAAGCTTTTTCAACGTTACCTAGATTAATCAGTTCATACATGAAAGCAACTAGCAGACAGCTATTGAATAAAGGCCACATAGAGGCCATACGGACTACAGTATAAACCTTCCTTTCCATGTCGATACAGCAGTGTCGGACTCCCATGTCACTACAGCAGTGCCGCCACCGTCGCGGCGTCAACGTCTGTGTCCGCGGTGTCCACACGCCGACACGACACATCCGACACTCGGACACTGATTGTGGCCGAGATAGTCACACTGGTCACACTGAGATTCAAGCATTGTGCGTGAGTGTGACCAGTGACGACTGATCGGTTTTTGGCCTCTGTGATGTGCCGCTTTGGAGGAAGGCTTTTTGGACGTAGATTATTTGGACTCGAGGCACTATAGAGTAAAACTCTTAATAAAGATCTGTCCAGTATTTGTATCGCAACCTTTAAACAGGCATAACGTCATCAAGGTCAAACAGCTCAGTTCATTATAACCCAATAAAACTCTCCTACAGAAATTGGTACCTACCAACCCACATCATGGAATTGAACGATGACAAAAACAACTTAATTCAATTCAATATATTTTTTCAACTGAATTTTTACAATCAAATGATTGTATTAATTTATAATTGCTTGAGAAATTAAATGTACCATTATTTTCTTATTATTATGTACCATTTGCATTCAAATGTACCTAATTAAGTATATCGAGTTCAGAACAAGTTCTTAATAAAAGACTTGTCCTATTTAGGGGACCTATATATTTTACGTTACATTTAGGGGAGGTCAATAAATGAGTCTATTCAAAAACTTCGGGCCCAATTCTTACACACAAACAAACAAGGTGTGTCGTTTTATGAGTTTACGATACCTCGTTAGCTAAAGAGATAAGAAAATCTTTAAATAGATAATTAGATTTGTTTCCGTGTATAGCCGCCATAATCTTTTTTATTTTTACTCCTTTATACCCTATTTCTTTCCCGTTTGGGTGGGTTTTGTCTGAGGCCACTATCGGAATCAAGGCATAACGTATCAACGTTTCATTACGGCATGGCATATTATGTATTACCAGGCATGTAAACAATAGCTGATATACTCATACATACATACATATATCACGCCTTTATCCCTTGCGGGGTAGGCAGAGCAATAATGGCTACTGCCACGTCTGACATTACCGTGTGATGTCGGCTTAGAATAGCATCACCCCATATTCTTCCCGCGGGTGTCGTAAGATGCGACTAAGGGACTCGAGGGTATTGGTGTATTACAATTTTTAAGCGACAGGCTGACAACTAGTCACATTACACATGTTTTCTGGAACAACCTTGGAAAACAATCCTCAAAAATGTCAGATGTAGCTGATATACTCGTACTAAAATAATAAATAAATAAATAAATAAATAAATAAATTTTTATTTGGAACACCAACAGTTTGTACAAATTAAGCTTATACATTTTTAATGTGCTTACTATTAAACCAATTATAGGTATTCACATATGACTATAATATGCGATCAGAGAAAAATAAACAAATAACGTGCTTATCGTCTTTCCTAGCAGGTAGGTGCTTATATCTGCATGCCCTACGGAGAATTACTTTCCTTGGGATCGGTATAAAGCAGCCGGATGCAGGTACAAGCAGCTAAGCCTTACAGATAATAGGTAGTAGGTACCCATCATTCACACAACTTGTTGTGATGTAGGTGAGCAGTCAAGTTAAGTTGCTGCTATCAGCCAGGTTATAATTTTTACAATAAGATTAGATTAATCTTCACACTGCAACAGGTGCACCTGTACCTGCATGCCCTACGGATTTCAACTAGCCTTGGGTTCGGGTTACGTCACCACATGCAGGTACAACTGCAGAAATGATTAAGATTAGATCCTCAAATATTTGTTATTTGTGAGGTGTGTCTGTCTGTGTATTTCTCACTAAGAGGCAAAAGGGTTTAACTGTGAATGCCATGCAATCTTTGTCAGCTGAAGTATCGCAAACATAAATAAGATGATCGGAAAAGGAATAGGGCGTCCACCGCTGATTGCCAATACGCGTAATAAGTGAACTGACACGTTTGTATTATAATCTGATGGGTGTGAAAAATCATTTTGTCGAATACAAGAGTACCGTTGTCGCGGGCGCGTGGCGGGCACACGTCGGCTTGCGCGCAGTGTTGCCAACCTTACTGCAGAAACTGAAATGAAATAAAAAAATTGTACGAAAGAATTTTTTCGTAGGTATTTAAACGTTATCTGTCCGATTTGACAGATCGCAAACAGTGGCGTCTTTATTTTCTTTCAAGACTTTTAGATAAGCTAGCACTTTTTTTTATAGTCGTCTACGCAAGCATTTCAATACATACTTTTATGTATTTTATGTATATGTCAATATACACAAAAGTACTTATTGAACATTACTATGAATAGCGTTTAGGTTCTTAGGTATTGTTTTTAACTGACTGCTTGAATTTAAAGTGATGTAGGTAGAGTGTGCATTTTATTTCTAACTGCTATCATAATGATGCAGGAATGCCACGGAATATCTTATTGTGACTGATTAGGCACGGGTATCACTAGCCTAATTCTTCAAATTCTAAATTCTGAACTTTATTAGCCAACGCTTTCTTTTTAAAAAAAATTTTCGTCTTACATAAATAGTCCGAACTAGTTATTAAACTTCCAAACTGGCAACACAGCCTGCGCCCGCGCACCGACCCGTTTAAGCCATACCTTAATTACCAAGAGGCGTTATCGAGTAAGAATGTGCACACGCGACACTGGTATTAATTTTAATGAAAGAAGTGCGCACACGCAGCCGCACTGGCCACTGCACCTGCCAAGTGGACGGCTTACTGAAAACTACAACAGAACTATAGAGTGGATACGCACGTTAAGTTTTATGTCTAGTTTTATGGGCATATTTCTAAACAGCAATTTGTAGACAGCGTTGTTTAGTATCTATAGATTTTGTTGGACAAGCTGTCGATTTTGACAGTTTAAAAGTAATTCTAACTTGTTCTACGGCGCCATCTTGGAAACTTCAACTATGATTTATTTAGTTCCCATTGAAAAGATAAATAGGCTTTGTTTGTCGTTCAAGTACTTTTTTCACATGTTTTTATTTGTTCACAGGTTTGATGGGAGAGAATAATAGAGACACAGTTTAACCATGCTTAGTAATTTATTGGGCCTGTTTTTTAAGAATTATCTAGTGTACTTAGCTGCAAAGAGGCAAAACATGATCTGATTTACGTTATGATCTATAAATTACTTAAAATATATTACAGAGAACTGTCGACTCCACATTTTCTTTTAATAAGTAGTCAATTAGGTCCTAGGCGTATCAGAAAAAAATCGTCAGCTCGAATACAAAGTGCATTAAACCTTAAATACATTTCTATAGAGACTTTTTCAGAATGATGAAGATTTTTGTGCAAGTTTTTTAGAAGACAAAGGATTGTTGAAGCGCTCGTTATACTATCAACAAGTTTATTGCAATTACCAGATACTAACATACTATGTAAAATTGCAATGAATACAACTAAATTATATTGGCGGTCAATATATTTTATGCCGACCTGTAAATAAAAGATTTGAAATTTTAATGATCTTTAAATGCCGTGTGGTGCCATCATAGTATAGAATCACCTCATATCTACCCGTGAGGGTCTTAAATCGTAATGAGCGCCTAAGATATGAATAATTATAAAATAACTGGTATCTTTCTCTGTAAATATTTACTATATCTTTCCCAGCGCTCGCCAATCCGCCTGCCAAAAGTGAAGAGTATGACAAATACCACCCAAGACAAGGTCCATGTCCAGTAGAAGACTGAATTCGCTGTAGTAATTCTATATACCTAGAACCAACAGTGATTACAAAACCCTGAACACAGTCCAAAAGCTATAAAAGTTAACTCTATGAGGAATCCTCTAAAGCCTTAACATATTACAACCACATTAATTACAAATTAAGAATAACGTTATATTTATACACAGTACACAGTAGATTTTTATAGACAGGTGTTTAGTTCTAACTAGTCAGTTAATTTAACTATCTCGACATAACTTTTTACTATTTATTAAAATAGTAGTCAGCTGACGGTCACAGTGTGAAACCAGTGTTAAAATAATGAAAAAATGGTTGTAATTTTTCATGGTTAACGATCTTACAATTTTCAGGCGAACTTTCTTACTCTTCAGCCACAATCTTGCTCTATTTAAAAAAATGTCTATTGCTGAATTAAATCGTCAAGAAATAGTAAGGCAATATAGATACTGATAAAGTAAACTTTATGACACAACCACCGCCGTAAGCATTGGAGAAAGAAATATGCAAATAGTGAGTTACAAAGATTGTAAAACCCAACTTAGCTATAAGGAATTGCTTACGGCTTATATTATTACTTTGAGGCTTATAAATAATGTACTCATATGGCGAAGACTTTTTCTTTGTACATCTATTTGAGTTGGCGAATAAGTAACGACGAAAGCTTACAAATGAACTGGCTGAATTTACAACGGTAAAGTATTGCGGATTCGTAATTTAAGAGGCATTTACATACACGTATTTGTCTATAAGAAATATGAAGTGAGCAGATTGAGTTTGCGCAGTGTGGCTCAGTTTTGAAAGGTTCGTCGGAGCATGTTGCTATACAGCCGTGTCGTATCATCCACGCAAGTTGTCATATCTCAAACTATCTAAAAATGCTGCACGCTGTGGGCCTCTGTCATACTTCAGCGCTAGAATAGCGCTGGTCTAATGTAAGCGCCTATCAGCGCTAGCGCAGTGTCGTGCGTTGGACCTGCCTCGTAAGCGGTTTCAGTATGGGGCTTGACGTTTTTAGTATGGATCTGACAGGTGCATACGTTAGCGCTGCGTTATTTCTGCACTGAAGTGTGGGAAAGGTCGAACTGAACAAAAGGCTAACCTTAACTCTGACGATACAAGTTGCTGAAATAAGTATTCTTTTATTTCATATTTTGAATGAAAAGTAGTTGAAAGTCACTAATTGCTACATTTATAATACGATACGAGAAATATACTAACTAAAAATTTTTTTGAATTTCTCT
The DNA here is from genome assembly GCA_029255805.1 of Keiferia lycopersicella. NCBI lineage: Eukaryota > Metazoa > Arthropoda > Insecta > Lepidoptera > Gelechiidae > Keiferia > Keiferia lycopersicella. The sequence continues at coordinate 28,035,679 of JARACZ010000001.1, forward strand.
GATCTTCTGCACTAATCTTCGTAATTTCCTGTCAAACCGAGCGGAGATGAGCTAAAACCCTAAGCTGGTATAAGTATTTATATAAAACAACATTGATTAAGCCGTAATTAAAGAAAGGTGCAATCAAACTGATGTTATCGTAAAAAAATCATGCTCCACAGTCATTTTAACTGACTTTCTCCCTCAAACATATCACAAATACCGACATTAATGTCACCAAAATACAAATTGGTTAATTAACCAACAATGTATGGAAGCAACAATTAGAAAGAGATGTCAATATGTCTTGTATGTACAAGGAAAGAGAGGAGCGATCAAAGGCAGGTGTCTCAGTACATCTGCAGGTATACGTCCAGTAGGAAAGTGGCTCCTGTTCCTAGAACTCGTATCATAATTAATATTGAAGTCTTATTTGGCAAAAAAACCTACATAGAATGTTATTAGAAGCATCTGCAACTACCTCTATGGTCTAGCAGTCTATGTTTAGTCCAGAGGTCCGATTTGTTCGATTCTCTTTGTGTCCCTGCAAAGTCGATTATTAGTAGGTGTTAAATTTGAATTTTTATGGTGTTGTTATACTTTAGGAAATATAATTGAAGCCGATTCAACTATGAAACCTCAAAGCGAGTAGGCTTAAATGTACGTATATCTCCTATACTGTTCCACTTAGTTGGGACAATGTAGAACCCGAGTATTTAATGGCACGTGTCGTCTATGGTTACTATATTATTGACAAAGTTGAAACAATCTTAACAAAGATGATCGGCACACATCTGTAAAAAGTATACAGCTTGCGATAAAATTCAACGGCTTAATTTACTTTTACGACAGCTTAGCGTAAAACGAGCACCGAATTTGCAAACTCGTGGACAAGAAAACCACTATTTACCACCAGTATATTTTTCCTTGATGGAAAAACTGTCAGCGTCTTTTGCCTCAATATGTGACCGACCAAACAAAATTAAGTAGTTAGGTACTTACCTGCAGGGCGCGTGCCAACAAGGACATTACTAACTTGAAGCAAAGGTCACCTAGAATTAAGACCCATGGAAGTTCTGACAGAGGCGGAGACAACGGTTCCTTAAGCGCCGCTGTGAATTTTTGATGCCTCCATCTGGTGACTGTTTCGTGTTGTAGACATCCAATCGAACCCCCGAAAAGGCCGAAATATCCTCGAAATGCTATAATTTTGCGGCATTTCATCATGTCGCCCTCTTTTTGAAAAACGTGACGAGTTTGCAAAAACCGAAACCGTTTTTGGTAGTAAGGCGTAATATTGTCAATGTTAATCAAAAATTTTATTGATGATTATGTAGGCTTAATAACTTTATTAATGTAGGTCTGTATATACATTGTACAAATTATGATATTACACTCACTTTATTGGTTTGAGCAAACTTCTTCGCTTTTTCCAGAAAACTACACTTTTTACCTTTTTTATGTAGCGCGGTAGGGCCCTTTACAACAAAACCAGCAAATCAACTTCACAAAACCTACAAAAAGGACAAATGTTATGGCTACTTAGTCCCAGAAAGAGTAAAACAGTGCGAACATTAATCGAAACGAGTATTACTTAAGCAGTACTATTACCGTAAACCTTCTCGTTGATTCAATCGCAGATAGCACGACAAAAGCTTCAACAAGTGCAACATGGAATTTAATTACCGCTCAAAAGACTGTAAAAACCTTATTCTGAACCTTACTTTCTAGATAATAAGATTCAAACACTTAAAATAGAGTTTACAAGGCAGTTGGTAGAGCTTCAAGTTGTAAGGGTGATAATGATCGCAAGTCAGTTAGCATACACAGGCGAACATGCGTATTTTTTAGTCTCGTTTTAAGTTGTCTTTGTCATTGTATTCAGTTGGAAGTGTTATGATCGTAAATATCAGTTTACATTCATGGTACATCACTGCGCAAAAAGTAATGAGTTATTATTTTATTTTATGTTTCATAAGAGTCTCGAATGATCAGTTTAATAATAAAATGGACACAGCTCTCATGATTTTTTCTTAAGTGTGAATGAACAAGAACCTTGATTAATTTGTCTTGATACTTTTTGATCTGTAACAAAATACCTTTGATTGAATATTTAAGGAGATGATGTAAGCAAAGGTAAAATCAAATGGTATTGAAAAATCCTTAGATCTGTAATATTTTATAGTTTATATCCATTGATAAATTTTGTTCTATAATTTTCTCATTGTTGAAAGCAAAATCTGATATTATGAAGTCGATAATCGACTGAGACGAGATAATTATGATTGCTAAGCAGAACTAAATAAATACATATTGTTCACTTCATATCTCTTATCTACCATCTACGTAATAGTAAGTGCAACAAAGCGGTTAATTGTTTTGTTATGGTAAAAGTGTTTTAACACGTTCACTGCCTGTGTGTGTCCAGCAATGGAAAGACCAACACACAACTTGTTTTATGGTCAATTTAAAATTTATTTGTGATCGATCGGTTAAAGAAGCTAAGCCACAATTGTAGGTACAGTCTGTGAACGTAACTCATGACAAATTCAGTTTTAAAAGTTTAAATTTTCTTGTGATTGTAACCAACAAGCCGGATAAAAATAACGATGCACGGTAAGTAAATGTAAAGTAATAATTATTGCTAAAAAAAAGCAAGAGTCTCAAAAAATACGAACCTTAAATATTGGATTGTTCATGAGTGACGCGGAGAGACTGTACTTCGGTATTTAAGATCTTGCGTGGAAGTCCTTTGGTGTCATAGTCGGACTAAAACCTATTTGAAATTCCGCTAGGTACAGAATTAAGCTCAGGTGTAAAAATTTTGTCAAACAAAAGATAACGTAAAGTCTACTACTTAGTTAGGTAGACTTACAAATACTACGTGCCTACCTAATCGTAATGAACAATTTCTTCCTATGTTTTTTTAACCTACAACTTTAGCAAATAAATGCCTCCAATAAAAACATGGTCATGACATTATGCAGTAGATTGTTGTGTGTTAAATAAAGTGTGTCTTTGGCATTAAACGTATTAAAAGCTTGTATTCGCTTAAAGCGCGCGAGGGGCCGGCTAGATAACACTGATCTGATTTATATTACATTGCGTCAACAGATACATCGTGACCTAAAGCGTTAGTGTGCTTGCGTTTGGTTCATTCAATTGTTTTTGATCGTTGTTTTGTTTTTATCACTTCATGTAGCGATTGCTGTATTAAGTTAGAGATTTTGGATGCAATAAATTGGTTCTTATTTTATAAACTTGATGGCTGATGACAAATACACTGATTAGCTCACTTTAAGAAAAGTTCTTTAATATTTTTTGTTGCAATAATCAGAAGAATCTAACCCGTAGAATAATGCAGCCTTACATAATATTGTTATTCCTTCTAGGGAATTTATTTGATTAAAATAATTTTAAAAAGCTGAAAACAGGAACAATCGGTTTATAGAAATAGAAATACTTTTTTTTTTACAACTAATCTGATGACTTTTAAATGAATCAGATCTTCAGTTATACCTATATCACTACATCTTATGTAGGCAGAAAAGTAACATCATCATCATCAACCATCATCAAGTAAAAGTACAATGGCCTCTTCCATATGAAATGAAGAAAATTTTAACTTCGCAGAACTTTTGAACAAACAGATAAAGCATTGTTTGCTTTGGCCCGCGGCTTGGATTGAGCCATTTAATTTTGTAACTGGATCTAGATAGTACGACGCCTCGCCGCCTCCCGACCGTGCTTTATGCCTTATCTGTGATTTTGTTTAATGTGCAAAATGTGGTTTAGTATTCACGCCTGCAAGATGAAACAGAAACTAATGTATTTTTATGAAATATCTTGAGTCCCTAAATAATAATAACTTTTAATATGTTCCGTACGAAATGAACAAAATATTATTTTCCGGTTTTTCCCAACAACTTTGAGCCGCCATCGATTTGCTATCTTTTATAAGATTATTACTGCAGTGATACACGAATATTCTGAAAGGGCCCTTAATATTTGTTAGACGTGGCTATAGTGAATGTATTGTTACGGCCGATAACGCTTTGCCTACCCCGGAAGGGATAAAGGCGTGATACGTGTATGTTACGTATGTATAAGATTATTTAGATATGTATGTGCATTGTGCGCTGCTAGGATAGCATAGCTGTGTGTAGAAACATTTTATCTTTACCTAGTTTAAAAACTCTGATCAACCTCAAACCAGTGCTTTATTTTTTAACCCGCCCGACCCAGTTTTCTATTATGATAGTTGTCTTTAAAAAACAGAAAAATTGGACTTTTTTATAGTGACGTGACGTGTTATGACGCCAATTTACCAACGTGATTTTATTATCTTACATTGAATAAAATTATTTTAACTTTTTACTTAACTTCATAAAGTTTGTCGCCTTGTCATGGAATAAGGTGGAAGCAAAGAGTTTATATTTATGATTGCTTTTGCAAAAGTGGCTACAGTTCCATAAACTTCCACTGTGAATCTGCAAGACAACATAATTACTGCACAATAGAGCGCCTAATTAAAAACCACATCCTTTCATATTGCTCACAATGAAACGACTGCCCCTGGCGAAAGTTTTATTATAACAACATTGTTTGCTAAATGAAATAATCCGACTGCGATTTGTAATATCAATTTCAACTTCAGGTTTTATAATTTAACAAATATTCACAAGGATACGAAAGAATTGAAGGAATGGTTACCACAAAAAAAAAATAGTACCTTTGACCGTAAGGTATTACGACCGTAGTAAGACCTAAGACCGTAATTGCATAGAGAGCCAAGCTGTTTCGGATATATTCGTAGTAAACCTATAAATACTAGTGTATCGTTTTCTTCTTTTTCCAAAGGTGAATGTCTCAAATCTGTTAATGACAATAAACGATCGTCAGAAACAAAATTTTAAGATTCTCCTTTCACAAATCAAAAATTCTAAAAAGGCGGATCGCATTCTTAACGCACGATGGAGCTAAAATATCGCTGCGGTTTGTCAAATCCATACTAGAAACGTCAATCCCTATACTAAAACCGCACTCAACGGACGACGCTGCGATAGTGCTGCGTCGACAGCGGTTGAGCGGTTTTAGTATGGGGATTGACATTTCTAGCAGTGTTGGGCACAATCAATTACTTTTGTAATTTGATTAATAATTTAACTACTTTTAATTCAAATTACATGTAATTGAAATTACCAGTAATCGCGATTATTTTTCCAATTATGTAATCATGTAATTATAATACGTAATTCAATTACTCAATTACATTTTGTACTATGATAGAATGGATCTTTGCTGTAGTAATACGGAATGCATGGAACAGCCTTCCACATATTCATAGGGGACAACTTTTCCCTAGGAACATATTATTATGTCAGGCAACAACAGAAAATATTCAATCTCCCATACAAAATGAAATATATTAAGTAGGTACTAGGGGAAATTTGTTCAGTTCATGGTCTGAATGTACCCTATCATCATGATCATGAATCATATTGTTTTGTTTGGCTCATTATTTAGTAATAAACGCATAGTTGAAATATCCTGATAGTTGTTATTTATATGGCCCTTGTTCATATGTAATTGAGTAATTTAGTAATTTTAATTACAATTACATCAAAGTAATTGTTAATCTAAATTACTTTCAAGATTTATAATCAGTAATTCGTAATTTCAATTACATACAATAATTGTAATTTTGTAATTAGTAGTTAATTACAATCTGCCCAACACTGATTTCTAGTATGGATCTGAAAGACCACTGCGATAAGTGTGCGATCCGCTGAATAAGTAAGCAGTATCATACTTTTGTTCTTCACGCAGCCGGTCAAAAATGTGTATCACCGTGGGATTGAAAGCGAATTTTGTTTGATATCTCAATCTCGGGGGGTCAGAGGGGCCGCGATCACGACACCCTTCGGGGGTCACGAGTTTGCGAGCCCGCTTATTAATTACTATCAGCCAGTGTTACCTACACCAAACGATGGTCGGGGCTGTATTCATAAGGTGACCTTCGAAATTCAAAACTATTTAGTTTTGTATTTTAACAGACTACAAAAAAAATGGTTTGACATGTATGTATGTATGTATGTTTCTCCGCGATTAGATGAACCGATTTTAATACGGTTTCCAGAAAAGTATTTGTCAGACTTAGGAGAAGGTTTTAGGCGTTATTAACCGACAAAAAAGGAGGTTTGCTCTTTTTACGTCCATTGAAGTCGGTTTTCTTTGTAAAAAAGTTATTGGTACATAAAAATTAATTAATTTGTTAATTTATTTATTAATTGGGTCTATTGTCTTTTTCGCAAACAAAGTTGAAAAAGAAGGAAGAATTAAAACTATGATTAATAATGAAGAATGTTCAATGTAAAGGTAAACCTCTGTTAAAATGTGTACTTAATAAAATTTACTGCTGTGTTGAAGAGTCGCGTATTCCCCAGAACCGCAATTATAAATTTACCATCTTGTTATATTTGCATACTACACGGTTCCACCGTAATTTTTTAACTCACTATTACGTTTTTTTACTTTGAATCGCTTTCAAACCCTATCTTAATATTTGCAAGCCACCAAACCTTTTTATTTTAATATATTTAGACCTATCTAGCATTACAAAGACGCAACCTTCTGTGTATTACTGTAGTGGCTAAATAAGTAAGTAAGAAACGATTTACGAAGATATTCCTATACTGGTCCGCTTTTGCTGAATAATTCGAATGTTTTTAACCTTAATTTGTCCACACACACACACACAGAAATCACGCTTATATCCCTGGCGGGGTAGGTAGAACACCAACGACTGCAAAACAACGTTGGTTATCGCCACGTCTGACAAATGTTTGAGGGTCATTTCAGATACGTCGTGTATTTATTTTTTATAAGTAATAGGCTCGCATTTGTCTGCCATCTCACCTGGTGGTAAGAGGAGATGCAGACGAAGATGTTACTTTAGTGACTGGTTGTCAGCCTGACGCCTAAAAGTGCAATACACAGCCTCGAGTCCCATAATGAGCTTTTGCGAGACCCACGGGAAAAAATGGGTTGATGCTATTCTAAGCCGGAATCACACTGCAACTTGAACACATACATACACATAACACGCCTCTTTGCCGTTGGGGTAGGCCGAGACCACTTGCTACGATCCTGGCCTACTTCTTTCGCTTCTTCTTCTTTCATCAGTCTTTTCATGCACACTCGTCTCCACACCTGACCTTTCTTTAAAACCTCCCCGATTTGAACTCGACTATGAATAAGTCTCGAATACAGGACTAAAGGTCTTGCCCTGCCAAATTTAAATACAGGACATACTTACTCACGGCTCGGATGCAATAAATCCAACCATAAGTGATTTCTGGTTCGCCTCACCGATAACCCTTTCAGATTAAACACTTTTAAATAAGATTTAGTATCAAACGTTTAAGTTTAAACAAACGAGTGCTTAATTATGATCATAATTTCTCGATCGTGATATAAAATTTTGTTATATCGATATGTTCACCTGATACGAAGTTACATTTTTAATTTGGAGCGCATTGTAAGGGATATGATAATATAAAATTATAAAATAAAAAAGGAGAATACTATAAAGGAGATAGCTTACTTTCTATTCTAGAAAGCATCAAGAAGTAAAAAAGTCAACCTTGAGCAAGATCTTTGGTTAAGTAGTAAGACTTACTTATGAAACCTATTCAAAATAGTTTTAGTAAGTATTTATTTTATTAATATTGTACTGTAATAAAAAATCAGGAAACAAATTTACCACACCTCGGGAAATTATTCTTCGGCTCCAAGTTAGCACTCTATTACAAAGTAATTTTGCTAGCTTAGAAACTCCGTACGACCTACAACTTAGCGAGCATAGGGTTCAAAACAAAAACAAAATTTTGGATTAGAAAGAAAAAGGTTCTGGTTTCAAAATTGCCCGTGCGACCTGCCAGGATTTTATTTTTTCAGCGTGCTGGCCGAACGTTTGGGAGCTCGCGATGTCGTCGGCGCCAAAGAGGTTGTATACGCGAGAAAAAACAAATAAAAATAGTTAGGAACTAATGAGTGTGTAATTTTGTTAGTCGCGGAGGGTGGCGCGCGGCCGGCGGTCGCAACCCTTACTCGCCTTACTACACCCTTACCTGGAACTTCATTAGACCACTACCGCATTAATCAAAGATCGTATAATCATTAATGATTGTACGGTCCATTTTGGTATTAAGTTTATTCATACAGTCAGGGAAAGGGAATGATAATTTACTGTCCAAAATCATGGAGAATATAGGATGTACTAAAAAGAAACCAGTTAGTTTTCTGTACGACAGTTACTCATGCGGCAAACGCTCAAGGTCGCATTCGCCATGTTTTGGTTTCAAATCTTAGCCAGATTCTATTATATTTTTATTTTTTGACAAAGTTTATTTAATATTTATTTTTTATTCGATTTTTTACATAGCGCAAGTATCCATTAATAAATCGTTATAAATGTAACAACATAAGGGGTTGAAATTACTGATTCATTCCCTATCCCTATAGATTCTATTTTGATATGCAATTCATTTAAAATATTATCTTGACGGACCCCTAAAGTAATCAGAAGTAGTAGGTACATAAAAAACGAAGTATTCGGTGTGTTTAATCCAATATTTTATTACTTTAGTCTAATAAGTAGGTGTACATATTGTTTGAATTTGCAAACGATCCTTTTCAAAGCTGACAACTTCGAAAGAATCCTTCCTGTCAAACATATTTGACACCCAAAAATGTAAAAGCCAATAAGCAAATAGAATCTTTTGCATAGATAAATAATGTAAGATACGTATATGACAATAAAAATATATTACAGAGGTTTCGCAAATGTTTGCTTAATTCAAAGGTACATACATACATACATACATATATCACGCCTTTATCCCTTGCGGGGTAGGCAGAGCGCCAACGGCCGTAAGAATATGGTCGCTATCGCCTCGTCTGACATTTTCGAGTATTGTTTTCCAAGGTTGATTCCGAAAACATGTGTATCACTATAGTGACAGGTTGTCAGCCTGTCGCCTAAAAATTGTAATACACCAATACTCTCGAGTCCCTTAGTCGCCTCTTACGACACCCGCGGGAAGGATGTGGGGTGATGCTATTCTAAACCGGCATCACACGGAAAAACCAAAAGGTAAATACCTAAATTCAAAAAATTAGGTACTTATCCAATATTATTTAAGGTAAGCTACATCTAGCTATTGACCTACGTACCTGACTGTACTTAGACAAATATAAACAAGGAAGTGGTTAGCAACAATCGGCTCGTGTCAGGGGTGGCCAACAATGGTCCGCATTGAGATCACCTCCACCCACGCAGCTTAGATAACAAGTACAGCACATCTGCCTGTTAGATAAAACTTACAAGTAGCCTGTTGCAAAAACTTATGTAATAGCACAGAGAAAAACTAATATACTATCGTAATAGTAATGAATTTTGATGTAATACGATACGACTATGACGTTTAAAATTTGAACGTATGAATTTGTGAAATCATTACGTACAATAAACTTGCCGCACGAACGATATAGGTATCTAATGTCATGGAGTGAATGCCCATAGTTCTTCTATTAAATTTAGAATTTCCTTGTACCTACTTAATACATATATCTATCTAGAGGTATTTTCCCTATATTTCATTGTATCAAATAGTTCTCATTTCTTTGGGCTACATCAGATTCACGATTCCCATCAGCTTTTTTTCGGTAGAGTTTATTACTCCACTTAAAAAGACGAATAACTATTTGTTTAAAGGTAGTTTAAGTGATTCTCCAAAAGGGTTCCGGTGTCATTATGGTTAGTAACCATCCGACGATTATTGGACGATTTCAATTTACTTTATTATCTATTTACTTATGCGTAATCTTTGAAAATGATGAGCGATTGCTGTAATAAGAACACAAAAATGTAGAGTCGTCTCGGTAGATATTTTTAAAGATAACAACCATTCAAAAAAAGCTACTTGTACTTAGCCCAAGAAAAACGTAGGTACTTTAAGAAGTTAGGATACATCATTCAGGTAACGATAATGATAAATTAAGCAAATCTGCACTATCTGATCACTTATTTTTATTGTCCTTATACAAATAGGAACAGAGTTTTGTCATGAATAATAGTTGATCCTTGAGATTCTGTTCTTTTCTAATAATAGTCTTCTACTAAGCGTAGCAAAAACTACACTGTTGTATTCTCCGGAAGAAAAATTTCCTGCTAAAGTCCTAAAGGTGAGTTTTGGGAACATAAATTGACTCTACTTCTTTCAGTCTCGTAGATCTTAGAAAAGGTTAAGGTGTATGTGATTAAAAGCATTATCTTTATAGTCCCGAATAGCTCAGCATTAAACGGATCTAATGGGAGAACGTTTATCTTAATTTTAGGTCCTCTAAACGTTTGAGGTGACCGTAATGGCGTAAACGGGGTCGTTTACGATGTTTGACAAAAAAACTATGAGAACTATTATTACGTTTATAGTGATGAAACTTAAAATTAGCATATTTTAGAAAATCTTTTTTTGTTTTAGTGCTCTTTGACTGACCAGTGGCTCAAACATCTTATAAAAGAAGAAAAGGTTGTTGACAATGTACGAGTAGGTGGCAAAAGAAACTGTGCGGTGGGCGTACAGCAATATTTTTAATAACATGGTGTAGAGTTGCAAATGTCCAAAAACAAACAAAATATAAGAACGCCGATCGCTCATATTCTTTCTAAATTAAATTTGGGCGCGATTAACTCACTCGAGGCGTTTTCTCTGTTCATCAATCAACCTATGGTCATGAAAACTGGCAAGAGCATTTACTTCCTTCGCTTCGTCCTTTTCACTCTCATCGAATTTTCTGCATGATAGTAAGAGTGAGAGGAATTCTTGATTAGACAGTGGGTAATTTTGATTTTTAGTGTTCACACGGATGCCTCGGGTGTGGCACGCCGGCTCTCTTCAGAAGCGTTGGTAATCAATTTTGTACACAAACGGCGATATTAATTGATTTCTTTTTTGGCTCTAATGACCAAAAACAACATCTGCTATATCAACAGGGCTGGTTGGCTGGTCGTTAGCGTACGTGCCAAATTTCTTTAAGCTTATTATAAACATAAACGAGCCGACGACGCAACACATTGTTTCCCAACTTGTTCCTTGTATTTTAATTTTATAAAGGGTCTTGTATGTACATGTTGTATCTCCCACGCGTGGTTATGCAAAGGGATTTTCTAGTTAATTTGTTAAATTCTCAGCGGGACGGTGCCCTTGTTTGCCTAAGACCGTTATAAATTTTATCGAGGAGACCACGTGCAGTCTTGGAATTTATGATGCGAGAGAAATACTTCAAAACCAAATAAATATTCACGTTAAACCAAATCTGATTAACTGCCTTAATACAAAGGCTTTTAATCACAACACCGAAAGAGATTTGTGTTCTGAACTACATATTTAAAACACACACTTTATCATCGAAAATCGATACACCAATTTACATATCAAGCATCAGGTTGTTGAGGTTAAACAATCGAGATTACAAATCGATAAGGGAATCGAGAAATTATTCCATACATACATGCAATGTGTAAGTACTTACTGGATTTCGTCAGGAGACATGCAAGATTTCAACGTTTCCTTGAAACGACGCTGGCCGAGAACCGAGAAGCCAGGGTTCCCGTTTTGCATCCGTCCGTACATCAAGATGGCTATCACAGGATAGATTTACAAGAGCTGTCCTTCGGTGGGAGAATGTTTTTTCAACTGATGCAAACGAATCATTTATTTATTTCAATCGCGCTAAGGCTGATTCCACCCTTTCGGACAAACCAGCAATTTTGGGAAACGAGAATAAACGATTTATTACAGCAATGAAAATTACTTTTGACACACCATGATGTATGTTTTAATTTGTCTTCAGTTTGTTTTATCGGTTCCTGATCAAAATTAGGAAAGTCGGTCGATGGAAAGAAATCGAATAAAAAAATATGTCTCGTTGATTACGAAGATACAAATTAAACAAAGCGGCAAAATGAAAGGACGACTAAACAAATAACACATTTGGTTGATTTAGTGTCGACGGCATGTTAACTCGATTTGTATGGCTGTCCACACCTATGGGTGGCCGCCGTCTCCTGCTAGCATTCTGATCAAAAACTAGTTAAGGGTTAAATGACTGTCAAAAGATTCGTTGCTCATGATTTACTTGACTTTTTCTATTTAAGACGCGAGATGATATTGTGTGACCAAAAGTTTTGTCTTCAACTTCAATATCATGATTCTTAAGTGTTAAATCATTTTGATGTTTTCAAAATAACTTCATTTCTCAAATCATATCAGTATTGCTCATACACTCTTAGATTCTATCAAAAAAAGGAAGTGAAATATCGCCGAAACCGTGAAATATGTATCCTTTGCTTTTAAGGGTATATTCACCCTTTCGTTTTCCAGTAGAATGGAACAATGCTGTTTCCGGGTTGCGAATACAGCTCAATCGGTGCGCTCAGGAAGTTGCAACGGTTCATTAGCTACATATAAAAGCAATAAGTGCATATGAAGCCTTTTGCTAGAGCCGACTGCGTGAATCTCCATTGATATAAGTTTGACGCTAAACGATTACATGTTTCTCTCTGTGAGTCTGCGCGTCTCATTTTTTTTAGCATAGGCAGTCCATCAAAAATAATCATGTATAAGAGAAAATATTTGCATAAAAACAGCTGACAAAGTAGAATTACGATCATGAGAAGTCGAGATAATAAACTAATCCGCCCTGCGTCGTTTTTCCGCACAGGACGTTTCAATCGTCTGGTATCTTTAATTAAAACAGGAGGCTACATCGTTCATCTAGCTGCGTCTGTTACACTTTTTGTTGGGCGCTGACTAAATTATGTCTCTATATTGACGGTGTCACGTTATCTGCGACCACCATCTCGATTGATCGAGCCTCGTCCCAGTAATTTGTACCTGAGCTTATATTTCCATTGCGGTTTGATCAAGATCCGTCCGATGCCATTTATACTGTGCTGAGTTATTTGTGATTTCGTGTTATAGGCCACTTGGAGATTGGTCAACGCATCTTGTAAATAACATGTACATATAATATCGATCAAGTACTTTAAATTATATTTTGAATTGCTGATAACAAACTTTATTACAAGTCTTGTAATTTCTTTTCACTTCGTCATTTTACTATATCATGCCCATATTTCTTGTTCACTATCAAACATCTTCGTTCACCATCGTTTTGAACGGTGTGCCCTTAAACAATGGTATGCGGATAACATATTATTGGACATCTAAAAGGGATCCGTATTTTTTCAAGTTCGACTGCTGGTTGTTTCTTTGCTTCCGGAAATGGCGTTCATTTGGATTGATTGATATAAGTAGGTACATATGTACTTATCATGATATTATTTTTATGCAGTAGATTTTTTTTTATATACTTACTAATTCATTATTCATCATTATAACAAAGCAGAATAAAAAAGTAGTATATTGCGGAGAAGACTTCGCCATAAGAACGAAATAATAAAAAAACTTAAATGCATTGCCATTTTTACTACTCGTATACGATTGTTTACTTTGCCTAGATTTTGGCAAACATCGAATCCGTATCAAATTACAGGCGCCAGTGGGCAAACTGCAATATTTATTTGTTTAGGCTATTTTTTATTGCATGAAGCTTTAACCGGCGGACCACGCGGCGGACTCATTGTTCATTTACTTGTTAGAGCTGAAAAAAGGTTTTGTATTCAGTTGATTGTATTATCTGAATCTGAACAATTCGACGTGATTCCTAACACGGCAGTCACTCTTTTCTTTCAACACACATATCCATCATTAATGCATCATGTTTCAACAATAGGTATTTTAGCACACGTGCTGATATCGAGAAGGGTTATACCGACTTGCCAAGTGTTGGGTTACAAAATTTGACCGTGGATTACCCCTATAGCTTGCATCGCAATGCACTCCACCCTTTCATGTCACCACATTGTGCAATACGTCATCTGTTGTCGGCAAATACCCTTTGAACGGTTGCCGACATATCAAAACGTTTGGTTTCGCCAAAATCCTTTGCTCTTCATATGTCATCTGGCTGATCAATGATCCTACGATAACATATGTTTAAAGACATTTAAGGATTGCCAGGATAAACTTACATGGCAATTTTGTCCACGGTAGTCAGTAGGTACTTTTAAATATTTTTTTTTGTACTTTACTCTTCAGACGTTTTATGTCTAAAATGGAGTCCCACGATATCTTCTCGAGAACTTTTCTCTAGGAACTTTTAATATACATACCTCATTAGTCTAATTATGACTAGATAATACAATAATTGCCTATAAACAACTTCCTTCTTACTTCATTATTTATTTCCCCTCGAGTATATCCTTACATGCACTTTAACGCTCATTAAACTTATTTTCAAAAAGGCTTATAAAAACTTAATTAAGTCATAATGAATATCATATCAGTTACAGCGATAAACTGTACTGTTAGAAAAAGTCAGCATTAAAAAGTCCAGACTATAAAAACTTAATCCGAAATTTATTATAAATAAAATATTAAAGTTTGGTATCCAATAGATAAAACGAAGGCAAAAGCTGATAAGAGATCCTTTACAACCAAAGTTTACAGCACATGCCATAACTATATGTACAAAAACTGGATGTACACCTTGCGAATACGATCTTTTGAATTCAAACAATAATATTCTACACAATAACCCTTTTTCAACCGCGTTACAAATCGACATTTGTATAAAATTATGAATCAGGAATAATAATAAGGGCCTATCTCTGCAATATGGGGCAAAGGTGTTTTACGTTCCAGATAGATACCGGGTAAGTGTAGGTTATTAAGGAACGTGCCAAATTTGTTCACCTGGAGTCACCTTTTCAATTCTAAAGGGGATCTTGTTTCGAACACATTTTCAGCCAAATCTCAGAATGGCACCACCTTGCTCGCTATGATTGTTTGCACTGAGGATTATATTACATTATCTTTAAACGTGCTCCATAATTAAGCACCCACATCAAGACCTCTGCACTGTGCCTAGTCCCAAAAAAACATTGCCCCAGCAGATGCAAACCTTCTGCAAACAGTAAATCAGCTTCAAAAGTAATTCAATAACATAATGTCGATCGAAAACTTAAAATAATGTATTGCTTCCTTCCAGATCGAAGCATTGAGCATCACTCGAAACTCGGAAGAACAGGGGTTCGATACAGTTATGTCGAAAAACTGTAACACTTTATTTTTTCTTTGTCATAACGGTGCAGTACCGTTCTCTAATATCAAACGACAAAAAGTAGCGGTCTATCGTTTTATAAGGATGTTTTGTAAAGAGCAAGTAAAAAAGGATAAGGTGTTCATACAACGTTTCGTATGTGCCGTTATATCAATAGAGATTAGAGGCACGCGTCTTTGGTTCACAAGGAGATCCGGGCATATTGTCGGGTCCCTTTGAAGTGGCTGCAAAAGACGTCCATTTGGACAATGGCTTAGGGATAATTTAGCAAAGCAATCCTCGGTCAGGTGTAAATCCGGCCACTTGAAAGATTTTATCTGACCACAAATTTAACGGTACGTGACAATGCAGACAGCTATGAATTCAATTCTTTTTCGAAGCGAAAACATATTCACGCTTCTGTTGAAAACGGTGATCCTGCAAAGGTATGGTCTTTTCTCAACTCCTTGGGTATAGGTAAAACCAGCAATTCAAATTTTCCTAACTTTGACCTAAACTCCATGAATCTTCACTTCACATCTTGCTGTCCTATCCCCTCTTCCATCAAGCAGGCTTCATTAAATTCACTTTCTTCCTTTCCACGTCCTTCTTACTCTCCGTTTTCGTTTAAACATGTAACTGAGCGTGAAGTTGAAAAAAATATCTTTGCCATTAAATCCAACGCTGAGGGCCTGGACGGTATCAGTCGAAGAATGGTATTTCTCGGCCTCAGTGTTGTATTACCTATTCTTGCACATATTTTCAACTTCTCGCTTAGCACTGGCACATTCCCCAACTGTTGGCGTCGTGCAGCAGTTATTCCTATTCCCAAAGTGGGCAATCCTTCTAGCATGTCACATTACCGTCCTATTTCTATCTTGCCCTTCCTCTCAAAAGTTCTTGAGCGCCTTGTTCACCATCAGCTTAACTTCTTTATCAATTCTAACAATCTCCTCAGCCCTTTCCAATCCGGTTTCCGCCCTGGGCTACGGAACAGTGACTGCTCTAACTAAGGTCTCTGATGATGTGCGGCTGGGTATGTCAAATCAACAGGTAACGGTTTTGGCTTTACTTGACTTTAGTAATGCCTTTAACACGGTCGATTTTGACATTCTCCTAGCTATGTTACGCTCGCTGCATATGTTGGATGGGGTCCTTGGTTGGTTTAGCGGTTATCTGGTTGGACGGCAGCAATGTATCCGTGTAGACAGTAAAATTTCTGATCTCACTAATATAACTGCGGGTGTGCCTCAGGGTGGAGTACTTTCTCCTCTCCTCTTCTCTATTTTTATCAATTTCCTAACACCGCTTCTCTCTTGTTCTTTTCATCTATATGCGGATGACTTACAAATTTATACCCAAGCGCCTCCTGACGAATTTGACTCAGCCATTGATGCTCTCAACATTGATCTTGCGACCGTCCTTCAATGGAATCATAAGCACGGCCTTACGGTCAATCCAAACAAGTCGCAGGTCATTGTTATTGGTGGTTCGAGACAGGTACATCGAGTGGACTATGGCATGGCCCCTCCCTTGACCTTCGATGGTGTTGCTCTGCCTTTCTGCAGCGTTGTGAAAAATTTGGGTGTATTTTTCGACACAACCTTATCTTGGTCTCAGCAGGTATCGCAAGTCAGCCGTAAGATTTTCGCTTCCTTGGGTTCGCTCAAAAGATGGAAAAATTTGCTTCCTATAAGAACCAAGATCGAACTTGCTCAATCTCTCCTCGTTCCAATTCTAGACTATGCAGATGTCTGTTATCTTGACCTCAATGAGGATCTCCTCGATAAGCTTCAGAGGTTACAGAACATCTGCATAAGATTCATTTATGGATTGCGCAAGTTCGATCATGTGTCAGAATTTAGGAACCGGCTGAAGTGGCTGCCTATCAGGTTGCGCCGGAATGAGCATATCCTTCTACTCCTTTACAAAGTCCTATATGATCCTTGTTCCCCTCCCTACTTGAAGGATTGCTTTCATTATCTGGGCGATGACCACAGCCGCAATGTCCGCTCCAAGAGCGACAATATCCTCCGCGTTCCACGAGCACTCTCTCAGTCGGGGTACTCTAGAGAATCTTTCGTCTCAAGGGCGTCACATCTATGGAATGAACTACCGTATGACATTCGTCACTCTAAATCTCTGTCAATTTTTAAATCAAAATTACATAATTATCTCCTTTCAAAATCAGTTGTTATTTAATTTTCCTATAACTTGTGTATTTATATATATTTATTTATATATTTTATTTATTGTATATATATATATATATATAGATATATGTATGTATGTATGTATGCTTATAGATATATTAATATATTAATTAGGTATTCATTGTAATTGTTTTGCTTCTGCAACTACTTGCAAATTCTTAAGCTGTCTCTTTAAAGGTAGAGGTTGCCTGGAAGAGATCGCTACAAGCGATAAGGCCGCCTTTGCTTACTTTTAGTTATAGTATATTGTACCGTTTTGTGTTTTATTGTTGTGATTGTTGTAAGCAATAAAGAGTTTATCTATCTATCTATCTATCTATCTATCTTTTCGTATATTTATCCTGTTTTTAGAGTAACCACTTTTTGGAAACTCCGATAGAAGTTTAGCTTCTTTGATCGTTGTAGAAACTGATAACTAATTAGTAGAGTCCAGTATAAATTAATACCATCCATCGGTACGGCAGCGATGTACGTTGCTCCAATTACTACTATCCCCATATTAATTGATTCGGAGATTTCATAAAGAAGAGACCAATTAAAATGAGGCCATTTGATCAAAGTGTAGACGACGTCCCTGATAAACATGATTTCCTTCGTAAAATAAATGTCTATGATATTCCGGCGGCTTCTTGTAAACTTATCTTTTGAACTTGAACATTATCATATCCCATAATGAAATTACTAACACTGAGGAAAGAAAACGCATTTATATTGTATAGATAGCTTTTCTTGAGGCTATAGAAGTAAACTTTTTATTAGCAATTAACCCTAAAGCGTATCGTTTGGAAGTAGCTGCCGAATGGATCGGTTATCTGCTATATTCTCCGGCAATCATTCATAGAATTAATTTCGATAGGAGTGACGCCTATCCTCAGATACAGAAGCCGATGCTTTTAGCTGCTATCTCAGTTTCTACTCATTTATCCAGTCTGGGAATATTGACAAATGAATTGCCGTATCAACGATAATCCGAATCGCTAAAGGTGTTAGTTTCATTCACGCTATTTTTTCGTTTTTATTTTTTACCATCATGGCCACCTTCTGTCCTTTTTCCACCTTTTGTATCTGTCGTATATTGATTGATAAAATCTTCAGTGTTCTTGCAGGTTGTTTGTGTTTTACACTAATTTAGTTGTCCAATTCTGTAAACAATAAAAAAGAGATTTCTGTTTTGTCCCGTTTACTCCATGAATAAGGTGACACTTTTGTTTTTAACGCTAGGATTGTGGTTTTTAATTGACCAAACTAGAACCGCAACATCCTTGCTAGTCAACTTATATAAAAAAGAATGTTCATCTTTGTTTGTTATCTTTCCTTGCTATATTTCTTACCTATTTTTTCATTACACATATTTCGTATTTAATATTACTTATGGGTACGTGCGTATAGAATACTGAACCCAAACCGATACAATGGAATTAAAGCAAAGAAAACAAACAAAAACAGGATTTCCGTGTAATCCTCTATTCCCCGCAGCTTAGGCGTCGGCCGTCGCCGTACATTTCATATTTGTTTAAAATCAGAGTAGCGCTCAAAAGATACGTCGATAAAATACTCGATAACTTCCGGCTGGGTGCATTCTGAATAATTGGTACGCCATTTATTTCCTTCTCGGGAATTTCGTGAAATTGTAAAGTCGGATACAAATTTACGATCGGCTTTGTGCTGGGATATAAATCTTTCTAATGGCACGAGCGTTTGTATACCGAAGGGCGTGTGTGATTGTGTGATAGCACAATTACAGCTTTTATTACTAAGAGTGGATGTCACCTAATTGTGTCCATTAGAGTACGTGGTAATAGCGTATTATTGGCTGAGGACACTTTTATGTCCGATATTGGATTTCCGATGTCAAATGCCTCTACCACAATGTCTCGTCCTTGAGACGTTTGATTTACATCGCGGGGTGTTGTGTTTGTATCCGTGACCGTTTAATTTTTTATCCAACTTCCTTTTTTCATTCGAATCGAAAACCCACTAATGAGAAATGCATCTGCGATAATAATCTTTTGTAAAAATCTATTTCACACAATAAGCGTTAAAAAGGTTAACACAAAAAATGCTTTGAGCCAATTTTACACTCTTTTCTAATAAACTGCAAATCTTATCGATTTAGTTGTGATGAGGAAAAATGTGCAAATTCACGGGTTTTTTTTACAAATAGTTCAAAGATTTTAATCACTGGTGAATCTTGCAGATTGGTTCTTGTTCCGGAAATATTTACACAAATTGCTATTCTTCGGAAAGTATATTGTTATTGCACATTGGAATTTCAATTATAAATAAACCTTTCGAGTATCTTAATCCCATAATCTGATTGTGGTAAAATTGCGTCGGCTCAGCCTTAATCCTGCTTAAATCCTTTCTGAAGCGCCAAGAAAATTAGGACCACTGAACTGATAACGGTTTCGCTCAAAATTCTTAAAAGTGTTTGCACAAAAAGTCGTACAAAAAAAACCGTAGTCTATTGACCGTGACGCAACTATTGTTTAGCAGTTTGCCGATAGGACCCTTGAGTCTTGTTGACTTCGACGCGCGAAAAAAATAAAAGGTCCTTAAGTAGATCGGACGAAGGGTTCTATTGTGAATATTGTGTAATGTAGCGAGACTACATCGTACAGTGTTGAACACAGCTATGCACCCACAGATTCGGATTTCCTTAGCCTTATTAGCAAAGTTGTATTCTTGAATGTACCGTCTGCAGGTAGAACCCTTTTTGCACAATTCAGCGTAACGCCAACAAAAGTAAACCCAGTTGTCGTACACTTGTAGTGTCGGCAGACGCCAAACATTCTCAATTTCACGACTGGTTGACCACTGAATACATGTAACTAATTTCAACTATCAATACAGATCAAAACATGAAATATTATACTTAAGGGGTACAACATGAAAATTGGCGTGAAATAGGCGAGGTTTAAGTAGCTAAAGCTCCTTCTAAATTATTACTACGTTGGAACCTTTATGGTAGCCGACGTTACATCAAATGTTCGTACGAGATTATGCAATTTTCAAAATCTTAAATTATAAGAACAGTCTCATCTCATTGCTGTAGGTACTGGTTCTATCTATGCCTTATTGAGTCATTAGTTTGATACTTTTGTAAAAACTGAGGTGAAATAACATTTTTTACACAGATTCTTACAATCCAATTCCTATCTGCATTACCTTTATATATTGGTATTTATTAAATTCAATCTATGCTCTCCAAAACAAACGCAGTGTAATAAAACATGAATCAAACCATTTCATAAATTCAAACAAGAATTCCATCCGCATCGTAACATCAAGAATCGACATAGTGAATGACATTGGAGATCGATTATCCGAAATCGAGAGCCGTCCATCGATATCGAGCGGAACCAATCGCATCACAATGTACCGATGACCACATAAATAATGCACTTAACTAGCTATTTGAGTCGAATAGGACTTATTTAAATCTTTGTTGTTCTTATTTTAACTTTCTATTTATTTACTTGACATTCCACAGTGTCTACAGCAGCAAAATTTGAATCAGAAACGGAACTCATTTACTTCATATTTCTGGAATCTTTGATGGAATATTACTTATGGTACAATTTGCAATTCTACGATTCACTTTTCAGAAGGTCTTGTCTAAAAATGTTTGTATTTCCTAGGATCCATTATCGTGCATTAATTTTGGTTTCATAACTAAAATTAAATAACTTTTAAGTAAGTATGTAGTAATCTGAACCCTTCTTAGAAGTTGAATGAAAAAATCTGCTAAATCACCATCATGTTGATTGAAAGTAAATATCGAGCTTATGATCATAACTACTGATGGTTATTGTTTTCGGTTAATAAAACTAGTCGATAACAAGAACAAAAGAAAACAAGAGTAATATTTAAGTAACAGCGGAAGTTGGCTTCTTTTATTGTTTGCCGTCACATTAAGAACGTCTCGTATCGGACTACGTGCTTTGAATCTCCATGATATACGTACAAGATTGGTTAAGGCAAAAAACAAAGGGTTAGATTGTATAGCAATCACAAGGGAAGCTGCGGATTGATCCCGAAATTATTTCACACGATCGATGGCTTTCGTTTCCGATCATCCAATTTCGGGAATCAGTTGCGGCCACAAATCATTAAAAAAATTGGGGCTCAACATTTTTCGAGACGAGCAAAAAGTCGGCTTGTTTTCCAAAGAGGCGTGTTGTACATCGCCTTTAGAAATTATGGCAATTTTGACACCTTTGGAGTGCTAAGTTTTATCACGCTCCCTGTAATTTGGGTGGACGTGTGCTGACGGTCGGCAGGGACGAAAACTCTCTTGCGCGAGATTGTACTTACATCGCATTATACGTGTGCTTCCAAAACTGCTCCCTGATCATAACACTCATGTTTTATAATATTCACGTTCTGCATCGTCATTCGGATTTAATGAGGTATCCAGTGAACCCACTATAGATTCCACACATCTAGCGCTCTGTAATTTTTGTAAAAATTATGTGAAGTTACTCGGTGGTAATGTTAGTGAAAGGAAAATTTCTTATCGTATAGATAATTGGTGTAAGTAAGCATTTGATAAATTTGTTTAGGAGAACCCTCAATAACTTGTTAGGTATATAAAGGATTGGAATTTGAAACCTTGGAACGTAGCGATATACATGCTGTGAAGTGTCTACTCGTACTAGATATCGTATGAGTATATTTGCAATGTACCTAACTTTTAAAAGATACTTACGTGTGTTCTAGACGTAGTCTACCATAATCGGGATTTTTTTGAACTTTTTGATAATTCGCCTAACAGAAGGAGTAGCCATGGTTTGGGGGCTGGACTCACTTTTTATAGATACAAAAAAACAGTAGCAAAAATGAAGAATTGCCGATTGCTCGGGAGCTATTACTACACTATGTAATTTAAAGGTAAGCCTATGATTAAAGTAACTCTGCCTACCTGTTAAATTAAATTAGGCTTTTTAAGGGTGGCGCTCGAGCATTCCACAGTATAGATTCAAATTAAAAAACTTTAAAAAAGCAACAGGAAAGTATTAATTTAGTAACTCATCGATTATTAAAGCGCACACGTGTTAATGGTTTTTGTGATTGCTTCTTTCTTAATTGAGGTTTATTCCAAATTACTCCTCTGGCTCTATTATTTATCAATGTAAAGTTAAGGCTGTCGTTGGTTATCGAAGGGAAGTCCTAAAATATAAGTACGATATTATAAATTATGCTTGAAATATGTAAAACTAGCATTCTGGTACTATACTGGGATCCACTTCCTTGTGTGGAGCTTACCCCAAAGATGGGATCAAAAGTGTACTTGAGTACTAGTCAGATGTCCTGCTAAACGAGCAGGCCTACCATCAGATGCCGTTAGCAAACAACTTGCGGTGTTCTACTGTCATTTCATGATATACCTGTGTTTTGTAGCGCTTTCAGGTAAGCTTAAGTTAAGTGCCTTTGATTTATTTCTGTGTAGGATAAAGAATCGCCCTATGAGCTTCGTTAAGCTGGCCGGTGTAGTTCTGCTCCATTCAAGGCTCGCATCTACCTACCAGATCAGGTGAGCCATCTCTATGTCCAACTCCTACTGCACATAGCTAACCTATGGTATTGTACCCTGGAGCGAGACCGATCTCGGCCGCAATCTGTGCGCATACGCATCGCAATATCGCAAATATTTATCGTGTGTCAATACAATATGCCAAAAGCGGGCGCTTATTATGGTTTTTACAAATGTGCGTACGCTGCGGGCTTTATGCTTGTGGAGCAATTTGACGGCGTAAGCGGAACATTTCATGAAAATGCTCCTTTTTTTATTTATGTGTGAGATACCGAGTCGTGCGTTATATTTTTTAAAGTAATTTGATCCCTAATCATTGAAGGCTCTGATTAGATAACCAGCTTGGTCTGATAAGCTATTTCAAAGCAAGTCTTGTGAGTGTGAATATATTTTTTAAACATAATAGCTAAATCATGTAATTAACTATTGCCAAATCTAGGAGCATTTTGGTCGCCATCTTGTCGAAAGTTTCATTTCCGTGGCAATCAAAGCACGGTATGGACATGGTTGGATTCGTCATAGTTTCTTAAAGTGGGCCGAGTGGTTATGTTCTACAGCAGTGGTGTAGTGTGTAGACGTCTTTTGGATGACTAAAACGAAGAAGGCCAAAAACGCTCTTCTCTTACTCCTCACAGCGGCGAGCTCTCGTTAGTGAGAAGTTACAACGTATTGTCCGACACAATGGGAGGAGTGGCGCGCTTGCGGCGGCTTCATGGCTGAACGCTGTCTGCTGATATCAGTGAAGATATTGCTTGACGCTGTGACGTCATTGTCTTCTCAAGTGGCAGTAGGAACTTCGCTACCTAGCTATTCTTCTAGCCTGGTCCATCTTTCGCTTGCAGTAGTTTCATGGCTGAATGCTCTGTGTATCAGTAGATATATTGCTGGCCGCTTTGACGTCATTGTCTTTTCAAGTGACAGTAGGAATTTTGCACCTCAGCATTCTAGGACTTTAATAATTCTTCTCAATTATTGCTGGAAGTATGAATTTGAAACCGTTCTCCGACAATCGATTCAACTTTGAATCGTTCTCCGACAGAACAGTACACATATGAATGTTTCTTCAACATAATCTTCCAACGATCAACTTTTCTCCAACATTACATTTTGCCGGCGAAAAGTTCGCCACAGAATTGTTCGGAAATGAATATTTAGACAACGAACACCTCGCCGTAGTAATGGTTCTTCAACGAACGTTTCGCCGACAAATTTTTCGCTGGAGTAACAGTTCAGCACCTTTTTCCGCTGGAGTAACAGGTAAGTTCCTGACAGAAATGCCTTTTTTTAGACCCAACCTTTGACAGGTACCTGATATTTTTTTGTAAAAAAATTCTCTATCCTATTGTAATAAATTATCTTTATTATATACTTAAAAATCGGGTTTGATCTGGGGGCACGGCAGTGCCCCCGCCAAGTCGAGCTAGAAAGCGGCACAGCCGTACCATCCTTTTCTCGAAGCGGTTCAGGCCATTTTCAACACCTTATAACTTTCTTGTGGATAAAACAAAAGACTTGAAACTTCAGGAATCAATCAAAAGCCCTGTAGATACGGTATATTTCAAATTTCGTTCACTTTGAACCAGTGGTTTAGGAATTATAGCTAGTCAAAGTTCTTAATTTTGTCACTGACTGACTGACTGACTGACTGACTGACTCACTCACTCACTCACTGACCGATCATCAAAATTCTAAGGCACTTCTAGCCAACATAGAGACTTCTAATTTAGAATATAATTTGGGTTTAGTGTATAAATCAAGGAAAAACTTAAAAATCTAGCAATTTCAATGCAGTTTTCTAGATAAACCGATAGCATAAATAACTTTGTAATTCCATAGAAATGTACTGTTTACCAAGTTATATTTTGCTGTCGCTCCTAAAATACTTTGTTTTGGTCCAGCAAAATAATCACAGATGTCGCTGTTAGTTTCTAAAACACGCTATCGTTTTGTTTTCAGGAAAAATATAAGGTGTTGACCGAAATTAATGTCACGGTACCTTTCGCCACCTCTCACTGGTAAGTGCTAATGGTAAGGAACTCAGTGAAAAATCGCCTAACCTGTTAGATTAGACTATAGGTCACCAGAGTTGTAGAAATAGTAGTGGTAAATTGGGTGAACGCAAATTTTCTCAAAATTTGCAAGACTACCTACAAAAAGAAATGAGATCCTCTCAAAAACATTAATATATTAAAAAAATCCAAGTCTCGCTACTTACGTAATTACGTAATTAGTTAATAAGCATTATTTTATAGTGACCATATCAATATTTTCAATATATTTAAATGTTTACAATAAATTGAATGACTTGGCATTCGCACTGAATGTATTAATTTTAATATGTATTACACGTTAACCTTCTGTTCTAGTGCGATGGCTATTGTAAATGAACATCAAAATTTTTTTATTTAATCGATATAAATTGTAAATAATAATATTATTTAAGTGATATAATTAATTAAATGATAACAAAATGACCGACAACATAATTAAGAAAAATCGTCGCGTTAATAAAGAATCGTACCTATAAATTAATGTTATGGCATCACGTCGTCATATAAAAAAGTAAGTAATTTACAAAATAAAATTAAGAGCGATTAATTACAATAGAATAGAGAAAATTTTAAAGAAAAACTATCTTATCTCAAAAAAATATCAGGTACCTGTCAAAGGCTGGGTCTAAAAAAAGGCATCTCTGTCAGGAACTTACCTGTGCTGAACTGTTACTCCGGCGAAAAATTTGTCGGCGAAACGTTCGTTGAAGAACCATTACTACGGCGAGGTGTTCGTTGTCTAAATATTCATTTCCGAACAATTCTGTGGCGAACTTTTCGCCGGCAAAATGTAATGTTGGCGAAAAGTTGATCGTTGGAAGATTATGTTGAAGAAACATTCATATGTGTACTGTTCTGTCGGAGAACGATTCAAAGTTGAATCGATTGTCGGAGAACGGTTTCAAATTCTGGAAGTATGGATGGATACGTAATTTATTCTTCTTAGCTGGTTTTTCTTTTGCTTGTGGCTACTAAATGGCTGAACGATGTCTGTTGATGTAAATAAAGATAATGCTGGTAGTTCATATTTATCGTGTGTCAATACAAGTTGGTATTTTTCAGCAAATGATAGCTGTTTACACTTACCTAGTTTGATTCATATTTCCATATTTACCAATGCTAAACGTCTTACAATTTTTTTCGTTTGAGAAGCACAAAAATAACATAAAAATAACACAGATCATACGGGCTTAAATCTGATAAAATTCTTGCTAGAATATTAATGAAAGATATCTGCATCGCACCCTTTCAAGCGAAATGTTAACAGGTAGAACTTGCAACGATTCCATAGCTTTAGGAGGCACACTCCCACGATATGCAGCTAGTAACTGATATGTGATTAATTTATCATTGCGCATGATCTGCGTGGCGTATCTCTTTGTATCTGCTCACGCGAGTTGCGCGCGCGCAGCGAATCTTGCCACGCAATCGATCCGGCGATCCAGCCCGCTACATCTCGTTTGTAAACGATAAACGAACTATGATTAATTCCCACTATCTAAATGAAGGAAACACGTAGACGGACTAACTATTGGCTACTGTGCTTCGCAGATTATCTGCTAGGTGCATAAAATGTCAACGCAATCATAAGCGATTCCTGCTCAACAAGGGCTTGTAGCTTTTTATTTACAATGTCCTAACGAAGAACCTTCCTTTCGTCCATAAATATTTAGTAGAGCACAAATAGATAGGACATCGATCATTATCATATTCAAGTAGTTTTAGCTCGTGTCGCATTAAAGGTTTGTGCTATCGAATCTCGTCTAAATATCCCAGAAAAACAATATCAAAGAGCCGGCATTGATCGAACATCGGATTGCCGTAGAAGGCTTGACGGCTAGGCCGGGCGGTTCGTCATACGCCTCGGCCATTCGTTTAAATGGTCATAATTGGTCAAGCGGGCTTTAATACACTTGGTCATTAGAAGAACTCTCGCTCTTGCTCGCCTCTGGCACCGGATCCGCGCCCTTCCTTAATTGTTTTATACAGTCGCTACATTAAAATATGACTTTATTTTTATAAACGACAGATCGCGTTCGGTAGCGGAATAATAAAAAGTGTACTCACGCACAGCCTACGCTCGGAGCATGTTGAAAGCTGTGCGTGACTGAATATTCAAAAGTTATAATATACAGGTCCCAAGTTGTTTAAGTACCGGCGGTGTCAGAAGCGATGAAGTGATAAAGATGTTTATTGATGATCTTTGGTAACATTAATTGCCAACGGCGGCGGTACTTGTGTGACGACGGACGTCGCGTCGCGTCGCCGCGTCGCGTTCAACGCGAATGACAAAGATCCAGCGACCGATATGCGCCCGCGACGAAGCGGCCGTCTTTGATCTCACGCATTGACGAGTTCGATGACCAATCAAAATATTGCTCGGAATTTAAAAGGACAGAAAAATACATTTAAATGACTAGTATTAATTTCCACAGTCTGAATAAGAGAAGCCTTATTCGCGCTGATCAAACATAAATGCTCTTATTGGGGTGTTAACCGCTCATAACTATTCGCAATTCTTTAGTTACCAACAACGAGACTAGTTTACCCATGGTAAACACTGAGTAATTTTTTCGTGCGCCTATTAAAATGCTGTTTCGCAATATAAGGACGTGGAATTCGGTGGCGTCTCTAGTATTCTTATTTTAACAAAACATCTCAGATAGTTGCAAGCGCCATACCGAAAATGGTCTGGCGCAAGAACTCGTGCCGAGACTACAGAGGCGTAGGGCTTATAAAATGCCTTGTCGGGAATTAATCTTGGCATTTCGCGAAGGTTAAGCTTCTAGGCTCTTAAATTATAATCGATACAGATTAAGTGGATCTGTGGTCAGTTCATAAATTGAAAAAATAAATATGTTGACGGGAGTGTGGTGCGGGCGTTATTGGTGGTAGTAATTAAGATGGCGCGGGGCGGCGGCGGCTGCGCGGCGCGGGCGCAGCACGGGGCCGCTCGCGCATGCGCGCACTACTGCCGTCATAAATTGAAGAGGTTTACAGAAGGGTCACTTTCATCAGTTTTGACGATAAATTTAAAATTGAGTTAGTAGGTATTCATGGAAATTATATCTTTCTTACAGATGGTCAAGGGGTTTATTCTGATATAAAGTTGTTCAGTCTGCAGAGTTATTACTGTACCTAACCCGTCACGAGAAGGACATTATCAACTTCGTGTCTCTCCTCCGAGAATCTAACCAGTGACCTTACTGAGACCACAGTCATAATCCTAACTACTAAAGAATACCAACTATACCTACTCGGACCATGTGGATAGTTTAATATGCACTAAATGACCCATCTGTACAAGCGCACCGCAAGCCGTGTGTAACTTGCGATGCGTTGACAGGTCACTCACACGCACTGCACTCGCGGCCTTCCACAAGGACGGCTGTCGAAGATGCGGTTTCTTGTATAAATACCACATTTATTGGTAATTTTGTGACTTCATTACAGAATATTGCTAATAATACTCAGTAGCATTTTACATTATTGGTATTTTCTGTTGACTTGCCTTTTTGGCCTTTAATCCGATATAACATAGGCATGACCAGTTTCAGCTAACAAGTAAAAAAAAACATAATAATAAATTGGTAAAACTGACTCAGGCAGAGACTAACATTAGCTCTCCGCTATATATTATAGGCTATGGAAAACCCAAAGATTTTTATTTTTCTGATAATTAGAATCTTTTTTTTAGTATCCTTCCCTACCTTCTATTAGCGGCAACTTGAGAAGGCAATAGATTTAGGGTATCCAAATACTAGGTCATCTCATTTCTACAATTACTGATTAACCATTGTAAGTAGATCCCTTAAATGAGTAGATTGATTATCGTAATTTACTTTTATGAATAGAGTGAAAAAGTGAGCAGATCAGTATCCTACAAAATACTGCACATATTTCGAATCCGATTAATTACTTGCTTTTCAGTGTTCTCGTACCAGTTTAATAACAATTAACTTAGTGCTGGGCAATTATTGAGTTTTACCAGCTGCAATTCCTTTAGCGGGTGGGCTAATTGTAACCGTGTCCTCCGAGGCAACGTCATACCTGTACATTACATGAGAACCAGAAAAAACTACGCCTTGTTATACGCACACAGGCAAATCACATACTGGCGTCGGACACCGGTCAGGAGTGCGGCGGGATCTGGTCGCGGTTGCGGGGTCACAGATCCTTACTTTCTTTCGGAACCTATTATTTGGGTCCCTGTCCGTCTGTCCGTGTAGTGCACGACAGTTACAGCCCACATTACTTTCATTTCACATAAAAATGTCGTGCGCAGTATGCGTCACATATGCAGTGCCTCATTTTTCGAAGTTACAGGCTACAATTCTTCAGGTGAAATTCGATGTAGATTGCGTAGCAAGTCAAAAATCCTGGTTTTATAATGTCCCACCGGCCACGCAATTTACACGGAATTTCACCTATAGAATTGTAGCCTGTAGTAACGTTGTATAGGCCCCAGGTCTTGTCTACAAATCAAAAATTACATCAATTAGAATCCTTATCATCGCACATATAAGCAGTGTACGGTGCAGTGTGAGATGCATAATAAAACGATAGCATCAACCATTTTATATCTAACAAGTTACATGTAAAAATTCTCCAATCTAAATGCGTCAAACAGATGGGAATAGGTAATTACACGGGAACCGGTCCCACTTTTATCCACAGTTTATTCTGCATTCAGATAAGAAAATGCAATAGCAATTATCGTTCCTATGCAAAAAAGTCTTAAATTTATTCTAATTGGCACAAAAACGTATTGGAAAATGTAAGATCTTGTCTCCGATGAGATGACACGCGCATGTTCTGAGCGATTTTCTGCATTTTTTGTTTTAATCGAGATGCCTTAATAAAGAGTTGGAGAGGTAAGAATCGATTTGCATGTAGATGGCGCCTCGCTAATATAATTACGTTGTTCTAAGCGTCAGCTGCACTAGACGGGCTGGACTGGTTCAGTTTTGCATAAAGTCGACCACACCGACCACTAATGTGCATCTCAAAATGCTGACAAACTATGACAGGAAACTATGTAGAGACGTCATTTTCATTTTACAAAGCTTTTACTATAATAGCAGTTAAATAAAATCAAACCTTTGATAAAGATACTCCTATTAGTATAGAATCCGAAATTACCATAAATTTTAGATTAGATGTTACCGTAATGATGGTACATAATATAAAAAATAGTATAACAAATATCATAATATAAATATTATTTTATAAGTGTACAAACATACAATAATAAAAGGTGTAATATATACTACACAAAATATCCAAGACATAAAAAATAAAAGTATTTTTTTTTCTTTTAATTTTGATTATTTGATTTTATCATATTTTTTTAGTTAATCGTTTTCTGGCCTGTTGCGATATCAAATCGACTCCTTTCATTCCATGTTCCTGTCAGGACTAGATCCTAACATTATCCAGCTTCTATTTTTTATGTCCTTTTCAAATGGAATACGGGCAACGGGTCTGTAGGTGAGTGGCTGCGGAATTCTAATGCATGCAGGCGGTGTTGCCATATCAAGCGTGGTTGAAAGAAATAAGTAGGTACGTTTTGAACCAAGAAGCTATAGTATATCTCGTACAAACAATCCCGAATGGGCAACTTTATTGTTTGTCTCTCTATCAAAATATATGATATATAAGCGGGATGTCAACATTAATGTTGTCCTTTTGGGATCGTTTCTTTTAAAAATCAAATTACATGAAGTTCCGCAGAGAAATCATGAATTTTATTTCCATTAGACAGCGTAAAACGTTATTTATGAATCTAGGACGTTATATTAATATATTTACTGGCTAGATGTTCTTTTATTTCAAATCCAAAACAAACACCTTACTTTGTGTGAGATTTTTCATATCATAAATGTTTTCATACGCGATTTGCACATTTTTGTTCATGTCTAATGTATGCCTATTACTCGTTTGACTTTTACTATAAACGAACCCGAGATGATATAATAAGAGATATATTATAAAATCTGGTAACCCTGTCTGCATGCAGGTAGATGCAGCAAGGCCCGCATTCTCCAGCGAAATTACATGCATAATAGAAAATTGACTTCTAGACACGTAGTATTAAGGGAAATAAAAAAGAATAAAAGATTAAAAACATAGGTATTGAAGGTGTCAACTTCTAGTTCCATAAAATGCAAGCTCTTAGAGCTTTTGGGTTAGTCCCAGCTGTCCTTGTTGTAGCTGTAGTGGGGGTAGTTTAGGATAGACACCGTGAGGTAGCAGATCGATTTTTCGGGGACATTTAGTCCGATCTACCAACCCATGGTTTTTATTTTAGGGTGTCCTTATCCATGTTGCACTAAACCGATTATTTATAACAATGTTCTTCGCGAAAAAGTCATACGAATTTACACATATACTGTTTTATACTCATTTTTTTGTAATTCAATGAAAATTAAAAGTTCTTAAAAGGACTCTTATGTACTTATCTTTTGTAGGTCTCACGATCTACATGCATAAATCACACCTATATCCTTTGCCGGTTAGGTAGAGCTTAAACGCCCGTAAAACAGGCATTTATGCCACGTGCAATAAAAGTTTGAGGGGTAAATTTAGAAGACCTGCGTATCAGCCTGTCACCTAAAATTGCAATATACATCAAGGCTCAATATAACCAACTATATGTTTTGGAAATTTTGATGAATTGTGATATGTATGATAATCATGCTCCTTGCCTTATCCCGTTCTCTGTCGGGGTCGGCTACCTAACCTAGGGGATTTGACGTGGTGTATTTGATATTTATAATATTATATTATAAAAAATATATTACATGATCAAGGTAGCGACTGGATGGCGAAAGCGGGAGATCGTTCATTGTGGCGTACCTTGGGCGGCCTATGTCCAGCAGTGGACTGCAATAGGCTGATGTGATGATGATCAATAGAACTATTTTCTTTAAAATTTCATAAAGTCTGTGCCCGTTCGGTTCTGGCATATTTTAATTGTGTGGTCATTTTATTATTGTAGGTACTTCTCCTAACATGCTAAAATTATGCGTCGATAACTCTTTTAAACGGTCCTCACACAATAGGCGCATCACACACTTAACGCACGACGGAACGCTAAAATAATGTAGCGTTCTGTCAGATCTATACCTACTAGAAATGTCAATTGCTATACTTAAACCGCTCAACCGCTATTGACTCAGCGCTATCGCAACGTTATCGTCCGTCGAGTGCGGTTTTGTATGGAGAGTGGTGTTTTTAGAGGTAGTATGGATCGGACAGACCGCTGCGATATTTTAGCGGTCCGTCGTGCGTTAAGTGTGCGATCCATCAATAGCAGTTGCATTGGTACACCTATTCATTTGCACTAATGCCGATAAGAAGGTAATTTCTTTTTGCTGTTAATGTAATCAACTTATAACCAACAGCATTCTTAGTTCAATTTTAGAAATGAAGGTTACAGGCATTGTATTATGTGCTCTTTTCTTGGGAATTGTCACAGCTAGGTACAGTAAGTACCTGAAGAATTTTTTTTTTTTTTTGAAAAATAATAGAAAGTATAACATGGTTATATTATACAATTAAGTGATACGAGAGAAACAAAATTTTTCAAAAAATAACATTCTTAGACCAGCCCTCTCTCACACAATTACTGTGTGTGTAATAGATGACTATGGTCCGTATATATAAATCGCACTGAACTCTGAGATCGAATTTGAGAGCGATTTTAACAAATGTCAGTCAATACTAATAGAATCTCGAAGTCGCACTGAAGATCGATCTCAGAGTTGAGTTCGAGGCCTAAGCGACTCAAGGATATCACGTCTATTAGGTACAGTTTTATACATTAGGCTGACTGTGTCAATAGGTACCTAGTCAAAATTCTATTAGTGTGGCAAATTATTGGGCAGATAAGGTTTGATTCGCCTTGACAAGCAAAGAAGAAGAAGGAAGGTAGTTAAAGGAGGTCGCTCGTTGGTATTCCATCATGGCGGGTCGTGTATTGGTTATAATTTGATATTTCTTGTTCATTTGAGTGTTTGGTGAATAATTCTAATAGTGTACTAAGCAACAAACTATCCTGAAAGTGATCATTAAATAGGAAATTGTAATTAATGCATATATTCGGCATTGTGCCATAGTGACGAGCGGTCTCCACGTGGTGCCGAAATTTTTACTATCGAGTTTTTTGTACTACATAATTTTGCGCAACACAGCCCCTAGTCGTCAGACTAGGATCACTGTGTTGTGGACTCTCCCTCGGCGTAATGCCACTTTACTTTACATCACTTTGACTAACAACCTTACCGATGACTTGACTACATTGACATTGGCAAAATACGTCTCGACCCATGAGATGTGACGCCAGAACTTATAAGAAAAAAACAGGTAGTCAAAGCGAGCCGATGATAAGGTTAACATAGAAATCACGTCAGCTGCCCTTGGGCTACGTATCGATTACTTTGGCACCAAAAGTGGTATAGTAAAACCTACATAACATTTTGAATTTACCCACAAATATGTCATATCCTGACGCTTTGCCTATCCCCAAAACATATAAAAGTCGTGATGTGTGTCTACGTATCAATCATGTTAAGCGGATCGCACACTTAACGCACGATGGAGCGCTTAAACATCGCAGCGGTCTGACAGATCCATACTAGAAATATCAATCCCCATACTAAAACCGCTCAACCGCTGTCGATGCAGCGCTATCACAGCGTCGTCCGTTAAGTGCTGTTTTAGTGTAGGATTAGATAGACCGCGGCAATATTTTAGCGCTCCCTCGTGCGTTAAGTGTGCCACCCGCCTCACCTACTTAATTATTTTTATTCGATTTTCAGGATGCGTACTAAACCCCTGCACCGAAACGCCTGTTAAACGCTTCAGTCAGGAATGCGCACGAGTACTGAATATTGACATTCTTCATACAAAAATTAGACCAGTTTGTGTAGAGGGCCCTACAGGCACACGGTGTTGCATAAAATTAGTATAATACCTATTTAATACAAATAAAATTAAAAAGTTATTTTTGAAGTTTATCTTTTGAATATAAATACATACATACATATATATATCACGCCTTTATCCAGTACGGGGTAGGCAGAGCGCTAGCGGCCGCAAAACTACGGTCAATGTCGCCACTTCTGACAAATATAGATGGCCATTTGAGATAATTTTGTGTATCACTATAGTGACAGGTTGTCAGCCTATCGCCTAAAAGTGGTAATACACCTGAAACCCTCAAGTCCCTCAGTCGCTTCTTACGACATCCACGGGTAGGAAATGGGGTGATGCTATTCTAAGCCAGCATCACACGGCATCTTTTGAATATCATAATAAACAAGTAGGTACACACAGCGTGATAGGCAGAGCATTAACGCCCATAAAAATACGGTCGCTATCGCCACGTCTGACAAATATTGTGGGCTCTTTCAGATGATTCGTATATCACTGTAGTGGCAGGTTGTAAGCATGTCGCCTAAAGTTAGAATACACAAGAAACCCTCGTACGTTAGTCGACTCTTACGATACCGCGGGAAGAAATAGGGTGATGTCACTATTCAACGCCGGTATCACTCGGTATAAGCTGGCATCACAGTTGGACCTGCGTTGTGCGGATCGCACACTTAACGCACGACGGAGCGCTAAAATATCGCAGCGGTCTGTCAGATCTACATTAGAATCTAAACTGTCTGCCTTCTGTAAGACTTGTACCTACCCACAACAATCACTTAACCCTTTAGGTTTTTCCGTTAAATTGGCTAAGTTAAATAAAATGAAGGTAGTTTGCAGGCAGAAACGTTATCGACTTAATTTTATGCTTTGATTCTTTCAAGTTATTTAGTAGGTATGTTTAAAATATAATTATTCTACCGTTAGTAACTAAACTATTGATGCGTGGATAAACGACATCACACACACATACACTTTCACTTAATTTGAATTTCACAGTTTGATAAAAGAAATATATAAATACAGTTATTATCGAGCTGTCCTTTCATTGTCAATTTCTATTTTAAACATGAAAGTTTTTAATATTGTAGTCTTTGCTCTATTCCTAGGAATCGCCACGGCAACGAGGGGTAAGTAAGGTAAACCTACCTGAAGGTAGTTAAATGATATGTACCTAGCTACATTATAAGGTGTAAAAATGTTAGCTGCAAATATTTTAAGGGGTGCATCAGCCCATGAAACTGAACAACTTTCCCCAAGGAACATAGGTCGAAATATGATAAAAAAAATTGGGCCTCCAGTAAAAAACTACTGAACGACCGACCAAGTCAATTTGTATGGGAGGTACAAAAAAAATTCTCATATTTTGACTTATGTTCCTTGGGGAAAGTTGTTCAGTTTCATGAACTGGTTTACCCCTTTAAATATTTGCAGCTAATATTTTTACACCTTATTATGTAGGTACTTTGTATGGAAGGTTGAAATTTTTTCAACTTTTACCAACATAGCCCCCATAGAAAAAGTTGTTCATTTTCATGGTCTGATCACGCCTGCAAAGTTTTCGTTACTCCGTCTCTTACACCCTGTATACATACTATACCTGGTGTAACTTTAAATGCGCAAAACCTCAGACTGCCCATACAAAAACCGCATTCGACGGACGACTCTGCGATAGCGGTTGAGCGGTTTTAGTATGGGGATTAAGGCCTAAAGTGATACCTACTAAAGCCATCTTAAAGGACCCTCAATATTTGTCGGACAAGGCGATGGCGACAGTACTTTGCGTGTGGGTGCTCTGCCCCGCAAGGGATAAGGCGTGATGAGTGAGTATGTACAAACTTGTTGCCTTATTTAATTGAGACATTTGGATTTCAGATGATTGTATACCATACCCTTGTATTCCGTCGAATGAGAGAAACAGTGAAGAATGCCGACATGCACTGAATATTGACGAGCGTGTTGTAGGAGTATACGCCGTTTGTGTGCTAACACCATTAGGCACTGAATGTTGCAGAAGACCATTGGTGCCACCCTGTACATAATTATGTAAGGAACATTTGTTACATTGTCTAGACAAATGCAAAGTAGCCGTGTGATGCCGGCTTAGAAAAGCATCACCCCTTTTCTTTCCCGTGGGTGTCGTAGAAGCCGACTAAGGGACTGGAGGGTTTCATGTATAGTGAAATTTTAGGCGACAGGCTTACAACCTGTCACTATAGTGATACATGACGTCATATCTGAAACGACCCTCAAGTATTGTCAGACACAGCGATAAAGACCGTAATTTTACGGTCGCTAACGCTCTGCCTACCCCGCCAGGGATAAAGGCATGACTTGTATATGTATGTATGTATGGCATGAAGCTATTAGGCGGGCAGCCACGGTCCCTGTGAATATCTACAACACCTTGTTGCACTGCGCGCATATTGATCAATCGCAAAAGGTTTTCCTAGCTCTGGCACTCTGCACCCTTTTCTTTTAAGCAGGAAGCTATTTATTTACATCGTGTCTCACTGTCTGTTTTTTTTTCAGGTAAACGCCCAAACGGAAACATCCTATCAAAATTTCAATGTCAAGGCGTAAAGTGTAATAAAATGTTTTAACTTGTGTGTGTTAATTCTTGTTATTTATTATTTACATCTAGACTTCCATGGATATAACTCCTAAAAAAAAGTAAAAATAATAATAATAATAAAGTATATATGTATTAGTATCAGCTATCTAGTTCCCATAGTACAAGCTTTGCTTAGTTTGGGGCTAGATGGCGCTGTGTGAATTGTCCACAATATTTATTTATTTAACTCCATGCCAATTACTCTAATATTAATATATGTAGTTTATATGGCTCCGTACGTTACTAGCGATGGCGGAGCGCACTTTGACGCACGACGGAGCGCTGTAATAGCGCAGCGGTCTGTCAGATCCATACTACAAACGCCACTTCTCATACTAAAACCGCTGCATCGACAGCGGTTGAGCGGTTTTAATATGGGGATTGACATTTCTAGTATGGATCTGACAGAACGCTATGATGTTTTAGCGTGCCGTCGTGCGTTAAGTGTACGATCCGTCCCTTGCGAACGATTGAATGGAAAGAGCGCGCTCCTTACAAAACAGTCACTCGCTCTTGCGTTCATTCACAATATACCATCCATACATGAACATTCTACTTATCAGTGAGATAGATGTTGTTTTACTCCCAATAATGAAAAATGCTGGTTAAGAAATAGAAATTTACGTTCTAACAGCTTTAATATCATTTTCTTTAAGTCTGACTTTAAATAAAAGTACGTTTTACGTCAAAACAGTAATACTTTGACAGTAATGATACAAACCAGGGTTTTAGCAAGAAATTACTAAGACAATTTATTAGATCTGTCACCGAAATAGTAGACATTTTATCAGAATCGTCACTTTAAAAGTAGGTTCAAATCCTTCTCACTGCGTTACCATGGATAAAGCAAAATTTCATAAAAATATAGTTTCTGTAAGTCAAAAGAGGTTATCAATTACATTTTATACCTTGATTTTTACAGAATTCTTAATTTTATCTCTCATTTTGAGAAATGGGGTGACGCTGTTATACGCCGGCACCACAGAACATATTACTATTATAGCTGTAAAAAAAAACGATCTTTAAGGTACAACTGCGTGGATAAACGCTTTAAACGGCAATTTAATTTGATAAGAAAAAAGATTAAAGGTTAAGGTCAAAGCTCAAAATTTTATGGCATAAATATGAGCTCGTAATAAATATCGATTCATTCTCTGAGTTTTTCCTTTAAATATGAAGGTTTTATTTTTAATATTTTTTCTATTCTTAGGAATTGCTACAGCTAAGATTGGTAAGTACCTGTATGAAGATAATTTATTAACCAATATGAGTTTACAAGGTGAAAGGGACTCAGAATAATGATGATAGGATGCAATAATGAGCAGACGATGATCGGGAAACGTCAAAAAGTTTTTTTACGTGCGTTAGTTAGACTAGAGGATAGAGTAAGACTCCAAGCGTTTGAGATGTGTTGCTGGAGAAGGATGGAGAAGATCAGTTGGACAGAGAAGAAGACTAATGAAGAAGATCGTTGTCTTCCCAAGACCTTTAAGAATCGAACAGGGAAGATGATTGGCCACTTGATACGACACCACAACTTTATAAAGACCATTGTTAAAGGGAAGGTAGAAGGAAAGAGAGGAAGAGGCCGACCTAGACGCACTTATTTTACCCAATTAAGGGTAACACTCAATTTTATGTCGTATCAAGAGGTAAAATCACTGGCGGGGAGAAGTAAAGAATGGAAATTACTCCACACGCCGACAAGAGTCCAACTCTTAAGTTTAAAGAAAAAGAAGTTAATGCAGTCAGCTGATGCTGATGCTGATGTTTTTGACGTTTCCTGTCATGTGTTCGGCCCTAGTGGAAAGTTTTTCTGTTTTATAGTCTGCATTGGATAATATGCATTCTGAGGGCTGTCCCTTATGCCCCGTTTATTCATCTAGTTTCTATAGTAGATAGGGTCACGTTCAAAAGGGTATATATGTATAATAGAGGGCCACCTCAATTGGTTCAAAGTAACTTTGTATTCCCAAGGTATACATTGATGTTTTTTAGTTTTATTAATAGAGTTTTACTAGCTGCAAAGCGAGCA
The DNA here is from genome assembly GCA_029255805.1 of Keiferia lycopersicella. Taxonomy (NCBI): domain Eukaryota; kingdom Metazoa; phylum Arthropoda; class Insecta; order Lepidoptera; family Gelechiidae; genus Keiferia; species Keiferia lycopersicella. The sequence continues at coordinate 28,074,269 of JARACZ010000001.1, forward strand.
AAAGAAATAATTTATTAAAGTAATGTAGTCTAGGAGATATACATTTGAGGTTACCTTCTATATGCACTTTTGAACGTGACTGTACACACCCCTAATTTGTGGTATACGAGATGGCGAGATGGCACTGTATTTTCAATTTTATTCTTGTTATTTTAAGTGAAACATTTGAATTTCAGATGAAGATACATGTATGACATATCCTTGTGTTCCGGGCTATGGTTACAGTTACAAATGCGCACGTGCACTAAAATTTCGTAAAAGAATTCTGATAGCTTTTCCTGTTTGTTTGGAAGAACGCTGGGGCACTCAGTGTTGCATATATCGTAGATTTTAATGACTTTCTTTGCAGGTAGGTGCAAATGTAGTAGAATTTAGGTGTAGAAAATAGTAAAAGGTAGACAGCAGTAGTTGATTTGCCGTTGCAGTTATTTGCATTGCCGTATTACTGACACAAAATAGCATCACCCCAATTCGACCCTTGAGTGGAGAGGAAAAAAGACGGACTCTCCGAAGGAAAGACAAACAGCGTTCCCTGTGAATATCTGCAAAACTTTCACTACGATCGCCAATCCTCCTACTAAGCGTGAGATGTCTGGCTGGTTGTACTCGTAGATAAGCATTGCATACTATTATGGTTTGTTAAATGTTTAAGTATTTATTAATCAAATCTTTCTATCTTGTCTGTAATTCGGATAAAAATATTTTAGGAACTTTCGGAGCGATAAATTGATCCACGCATTTGACAGACTCATCCGCTGACGAAGTTTATCCGTTGCTTCTGTGTCAACGTCTGTTGCTTCCTAGTATTTATGATTTGAAATTTCCTTGCTTCTTTCTGACAAATTTAATGCATGCGTTACAGATGAGCTACAAGTGCGCAGCGTCGTGCGTTAGCCATTTCCTCCAATCAAGATGCTGCTTCCTACCTTGGTAGGGGATCCCGATGTGATTTGAAAAGGACCTACTTTATTTCCTACCATTTTCATTGTTTTTCAGGTAAAAACGAGAAAAGATTACGCCAACTACCTACACTAAAATACCAAAAATACTGAATAAAAAGTTTTTAAAATGCCAGTTGTTTCAATTTACACGCTTCATAAATTCGAGAGAGTTATTTTACTTTGACAATTTGAAGCTTACTAACCCCACTTGATGACGCGGTTACAAAATTTTGACACTAGAGTTCATTGGGTTGGGCGACTCGGTGTCTTACACGTAATGAAGAAGAAGAAGTCGACAAAAAATACTTCGACGTAATAAGATCGATTATAATTGTAGGATGAAATAAAAACAACCTTTAATATGTAGATATTTATTCGTGTAAGGTAGGTATATAATGGATCATCTCCAAGCTGAATGAATTGACTATGATATTAAAGAACTGTAAAAAAAAGTACCTATGTATCCATTTTTCTATGGCGGCTAAATGTTGGGAAACGAAAAAAATTTCTCAGTCACTCAGCTGATCAGGGCCTTAAGTCTGCTAAATGAAAATCGTTCATTCAGTTGGATGTCGATTGGATCTCAGTTAGATGATTTTGGTAGTTTCATAGTCTGCTAACAGTTTGAAGTATAAAAAAATCACAATGGCAATGGAATGACAGTTGAGTTTCGATGGCGTTACAATGGCAAAAAATTGCAACCCTGGCATTTTGTATGGAAGGTCGAAAAAAAATTCACGTTTACCAACATAGCCCTATAGAAAAAGTTGTTCAGTTTCATGGTCTGAGCACGCCTGCAAAGTTTTCGTTACACCGTCTTTTACACCCTGTATAGAGATGAACAAGGTTCTGTTCATCGCCAAAAGTAACGCAAAACCATCCGTATTGGTACGGTGGTGTGGCAACTCTATTTAAGATTAAACTGTCAAATCACTCTCATATTTTTAATACAAGTTCCTTCCCATATTTATCCAATTTGTCAAAAAAATATGACACTCGCACGAAACAATAGAAGAAATTAATAATATTCAGGGCGGTTCGCACACTTAAGGCACGGCGGAGCACTATAATATCGCAGCGGTCTGTCAGATTCATAGTAGAAACGTCACTCCCAATACTAAAACCGCACTCGACGGACCACGCTGCGATAGCGCTGCGTCGTCCGTTGAGTGCGGTTTTAGTAGGTAGATATGGCGAGTGACGTTTCTAGTATAGATCTGATAGACCGCTGTGATATTTTAGGGCTCCGTCATGCGTAAAGTGTGCGATCCGCCTTACTATTTTTTATTCGCCTACAAACTAACGTAGATTTTCTATTTATACTGAAAAATAAACCTTCTGCAGGGAATATTATAGTTTTAATAGTAACTTAGATTGAGAACAATTTTTATTTATTCAGTAAATTTGATATTCTTTGACTTTTGTAAATGTGCATGTTTAAATGATTTTAAATGGTTTATTTTGTCTTGTAGCAATTTCATTTATTTACTGAACTGTAAGCTTATTGATATGAAGGTTAAATTTCTTCCTATCAATTTAATATTGCAAGTAAAATTTCTATTAGTTAGTTTAAGTTACTTTCTTTTTTAACCGACTTTTAAAAAATCAGGATCAGATCAAATCATTTTGAGGGTTTCAGGTGTATTACAAATTTTAGGCGACAGGCTGACAAACTGTCACTATAGTGAAACACGAATTATCTCATACATATATACATATACATATCACGCTTATATCCCTGGTGGGGTAGGCAGACCGTCAACGACCGTAAAATTACGGTCGCTATCGCCACGTCTGACAAATATTGAGGGCTGTTTTTAAAGAGGAAGAAAAAGTTGTTCAGTTTCATGGTCTGATCACGCCTGCAAAGTTTTCGGTACACCGTCTCTTACACCCTGTAAGTAAGTACGTTTAAGTAAGTTTTGGTAAGTACTTACCCCAGAAATATTTAGCTATGTAGATATTTTTATTTTTCGTGTACGGACAAAAAGGCAAACGGACATAGTTGATATAAGTAGTAAGTACCTAATACATGTTTTAGTAGACCACGCAACCCAAAAACTGCTGAATTAAACATGACACAAACTCTCAGGTGGATCGCACACTTGACGCACGTCGGAGCGCAAAAATATCGCAACGGTCTGTCAGATCCATACCAGAAACGTCACCCGCATACTAAAACCCCACTCGACGGATGACACTGCGATAACGCTGCGTCGACATCGGTTGAGCGGTTTTAGTATGGGAAGTGACGTTTCTAGCATCTATCTGACAGACGGCTGCGATATTTTTGCGCTCTGTCATGCGTAAAAGTGTGTAATCCACCTTAGTTGTCCAGAATTTGACAATGTTAATGGCTCTAGTCCTGAAAGTTTGATATCTGAAATTATTGTTGTTTTTTATTTGTAATTATTTGATTGGTTACTATTTCCTTTATAAATAATCTTGGTGAGGGTTTTTTTAATGGGCTGATGCAATTCGAAGCTGGCACTACCTATGAAATAATAGTTACTCACAGTCAGCACGTGCGGGTCGAAAGGTTATCGAACGAATTTAATCCTTCAATTCTTTTCAGTTCAGCCAAGTCTCACATTGTTTTGAAACCCGCTCCGGTATGAATGCGGTGATCTTGTCGTAAAATTTGGTCTTGTAATCTAGATTTAAACAGAAAAACTACATACTAATCTAAGGCGCATCGCACACTTGACGCACGACGGATCTCTAAAATATCGCAGCGGTCTGTCAGATCCATATTAAAGCCGCACTCGACGGACGACGCTGCGATAGCGGTGCGTCGACAGCGGTTGAGCGGTTTTATTATGGGGATTGACATTTCTAGTACGGATCTGACACAACGCTGCGATATTTTAGCGGTCCGTCGTGCGTTAAATGTGCGATCCACGACATTTCGCACAAATGTAAAATTTTCCTGTGCGTGGATAAAACGCTTTAAACCATGAAGGTAAATATATAACCAATTTATTTTCTATAAGGTTTCAACATTCACCAGAAAAATGCTAAAAGGTTAATAGGTATTTTTTCTATAAATATTTGCAATAAATAGCAGAAAGAAAACTTACTCTTGCTCTTTTAAACATGAAGGTCTTAGGCTTTGGTGTAATTTTATTATTCGTGACAATCACCACAAGTGACGTAACAAACGCTGCAGTACTTAATTTTGATTCAAGTAAGGATCTCTTTAGAAAAATAACTGTTTAATATGTTACCTACCACCACGCGGATACTGCTAAGGGCCTTTCTCCACTTATCCAGCATCCGTCATTTGCCGGTCCGTCAATTTCCGATCCAATTTAAAAATCTATAACACTACTATACCTACATATTTTTTCACTCTTCCGACATCCGGCATTTATCGATCCGGGAATTTTCTAAACCGAAATTTGGATTCTGACGATCCGAAGTGACAGAAGTACAAAAAGTACGCATATAAAACTCTTTGAACTCTACCATGACACCATTCTACTGTCCTTCTTTTACCGGATAGGTGGAAAAGCGTCATCCGGCATTCGAATATTCTCGGAAGGCTACTTCCGAAATCCGGCAGCCAGACCGGATAAGTGGAGAAACGCTGTAAATAAGGTTTTTTTTTTCAGATTGTGAGTCATACCCCTGCGACCCAGTAGCCGGCCCTGTCGTGGTCCCACATCTCAGCGACAATAATTACGAATGCGTGCCTACATCTGACTTTGTTTTCCGTTGGCCCCAGCCTCTTATAATCAAAGTTTTGTGTTCTGCTCGTAACAAAAAAAAACGATTCGAGTAATATTTGAATTTTATTTTATTCTTAACAAAAAGATTAATCAGTGCTGCAAAGGTGGATCGCACACTTAACGCACGACGGACCAACAGCTGATTTTTTCGGTTAGAGCAGATGAACCCATAGTAAAAGTTCTTCATATAGAAGAAGAATCACCAGTTTCAATTAAAGTTCCCTTGCCGGTAACACACTGTATAATAACTTTATTATACTTACCTACATGTGGCGCATCGCACACTTAACGCACGGCGGAGCGCTAAAATATCGCAGCGTTCTGTCAGATCCATACTAGAAATGTCAATCCCGATACTTGCCGGTCCCGATAACACACTCAACAAAGTTACGAGATGCAAATATTTTAATGGGTGACCCAGTCCAAGAAACTAAACAATCACTAACGAAAAAAAAATTGCCTCCCATACAATTTGTACCTATGGGTCACCGTTCAACCTGGGTAGTTAGACGACTCGGTGCCCCACAAGAAAAGAGAAAGACTGTACAACCCAAACATTTGCAGTTGATTTATTTACACCTTATAAATGTTACTTCCCGCATCCTTCCCGCAGGTGTCGACTAAGGGACTCGAGGGTATTGGTGTATTACAATTTTTAGGCGACAGGCTGACAATCTGTCACTATAGTGATACACATGTTTTCTGAAACAACCTTGGAAAACAATCCTCAAAAATGTCAGACGTGGCGATAGCGACTGTATTCTTACGACTGTATTCTCAAGGGATAAAGGCGTGATATATGTATGTAAGTATGTATATATAAATGTTACTGGCGTAACGTCTGAGCGTTAATCCACGGGGCGTATAAAAAAATCTAGAATGTCTAGATCTAGAATGTCCATCTCGGTTGTCTAAGGCGGACACCTGTTAGCTGTGCGTCGTTCAAAAGGACTGTTTATCAAACACATTAGCATATGAGTACGAGTAAGTCAGACAAACACCTTTTTATTACGAGCTCTAAACATGCGTGAATAATATCTAGTTGCATTTGATAAACACCGTTTATTATTTTGTTTGTTTTAGGTACACATTACTGATTACTCTGTACGATAATGGATTGGCAGTACCTAGTAGGTACTTTCTAAAAAGACTACCTACTAATATTTCTTTTTTACCAATGTTGGGTATCCGACAAAAAGGTTTTTTTCCTATTTAGGTAAGTACATCATCAGGAGAACTAAAGTGCCACTTTATGAAAATATTATAGGAGCATAACGGTGCGTTGCCGAATTCTTATAAAAACAGATATCCCTCATCAATATTATCAGACAATGGGAAGAAAATAAATCTTTTATTCTCACAAAATTAAGTTAGCCCACATAAAAGAGTTTGTTTAAAACATTAGGATGTTTTTAGATGTTATCTCGAGTGTTTGGTGTCAAAAGTCTCACATCATGCTGAACACATTTATGGAAGGTGATACCAATCTCCCTGCTTTGTGTTTGGCGATCACTTCGTAAACAAGAATAGCGGGAGTCCATATAAATCACTTTTTACACCAAAAAAATCGACATCCGAAAGTTCTATAGCACAACAGCAACACTGACGTAAGCGTTCCGCCTTTGATATAAAGTTATGAAAACCTTTTTGCTCTTCTTTCCTCTTCTGCCACTTGTGTTCTGTTTTTAAATTCGAAAATAAAAAAGAAAACTTGTTCAAGCAAGCCGTAAGTAGCTTACTATTCGTCTTAACTGTCGACTGTCAACAGCTAAGTATAGGTAAGTAGCTATTCCCAATATTTACGCCGACAATTTCTTAAATTAAAAACTGGCTCAATTTGCTTTTGAGGCTAAATAATACGTATTTGCCGCGGAGTTTCTCGTTGGCTTGACATCTCGCATGATTATGTAGGGGACCTGCGAAATTACGAACCTACCCGCGCCGTGCGAAGGTCTGCCCAGCAAGCCAAAAAATAAAAAGGTGTACAGAAGGCACAATCCCACTCTCTTTTCGTAGTTGACTATCATTTTTTGGTACTACTGTACTTACGTATATATTGAAATTTTAAAAGGCTGTAGTATGTTACAACATATTTAATATACATACCTTTATATTTTTGTCATTGGTAACTTATATCTTGTATTTTATTTTCGTGTGGAACACAGAATCATCGAACGACTACACAAGCCCCTGTACAACAAATAACTAAACTACCTACATATTACTCACGGTTTAATCCAGTAAAAGTGTGAAATAAGCAGTAAAAAAATGCTTGATATTACCCAGGCCTAAATCTATTAGAACGGTACGGTATCCACCTATACTACTATTTGTAGTGAATAGCGAATATATCGTGAGCCATGTAACGAAATGAAACATCTGTAAAGCCTCGTCTCACTTAGTCTGTGGCGAGGACTGCCAACCATATGATTACAGTATCTTAACCCGCACAAAGTAATTACGAATTGGATGCGTCGAGGATGCGTATGTTTACATTTTTGTGTATCGTCACATACGTCATTTTACAATACTACTGGCCAGTTATTACCTATTTCCCTGTATTGGGACTAGGGATGCAAAAAATATCAAACTAGCGATACATCGATATCGATATAGCAATCTAGGCTTTCTATGTAGTAATAGGTATATTTCTATAAACCATTTAAATTACTAAAAAAAGAAAATGGTTTTACTGATAATAAATTACTCAACTCATACATAAGTTTTGAACTGCAAATACAGGCCAGCAGACTTTTCGTGATTTTTAACACGATTCTATCAGTGTTGCCAGTAACACAAATATTTCCATTTGACATAATTTTAACCACTTTTAAAGATTTGATGGGCCTTTCATTTCGATATATTGGTATTTATCGAATTTCAATATTATCGTTCCATCCCTAATTGGAACAAGTCTATTTTAAAAATAAATAATCACGTGCAAGTGTTTTCGAGTCATTTCTGTTTGTGAATAATTTATGTTATTTCTCGGTACTTATATTTTTAAGTCGGTCTTAAGTTACTGCTTTTGTTTTTTAAATGAAAAGTATAATTAAGTAGTTGTAATTGTAATTATACATGCATATTTCACGTGGCTATTGCATATTCTTCTGTTTACTGCATTTCTTAAACAGTGCGATAAATTACACTTGGACAATATTAAGGGTACTTTATTAACAAAGCCGACTATAAAATGAAGGATAGGTAAATATTTTTTTGTTTTTTGGGGAATTTGCCTAACCATGGAAGTCACTAAGGAATCTTTTGCTTCTTTTCGTGTGGGACAACGAGTCATCTAACGACCCGATGAACCCTAGTGTCAGAATTTTTCAACCGCCTTCTACAAGTAGCAGGCTTCTGACATGGTTGTGTAACGACCGCCGTCTAAGTGATCATAGACAGCAACTAAGGAATGAGTCCAGGGAATTAGCCGCAGCGTTCCCTATCAATATCTACAACACATGCACTGGCTCGCCAATCTGCCTAATTAGTGTGATATGGCAAATACACCCTCCCCAGTAGGGGGAGGTCCATGTCCAGCAGTGGACAATTACGGCTGTTGTTGTAGATTTTACTTAAGGAAAATTTGAGCCCGAATTATTCCAAAAAGTTTATTGACACTCGAAAAGTAAGTTAAAAATATTTTTTTCAGGCTGAAATTATATTTCAAACTTATTATATACATGTTGAATTATCGCTCAATATTTTAAGTAGACCAATTAATATTCCGAGGAAGTTTTCATTACTTTTTAATGAAACAGGAGCCTCGTATCTGCCGATCGCTAATTTTATGTTTTAATTTACGCCTCTGATGGTGCGCTTGCGCCGACTCCTTCGCTTATTAGACCCAAAGTTGAATAGACCCAGTGGGCCAAAGGTGGTACAGCATTGTAATAACTGAGCCTAGCACTGATTAGAGCAATAGTCCAATTCAGATAACTTCATCTGTACAATTGACTCGAGAAACTTGAGCATATAGTTTCATAATTATAGATTTTTTGTGATTTACTTAGTTTGTAACCTTATAAAAATCTTGTTTTGTCTATTGAGATGGAACGAGCTAGAAAACCGTGTTGCTCGAAGATTTAGATACGTACAAAACTTAGTTACCTTCTACTACTTTATTTTATCAGTTAGTCTAATCTGATCACTAACAGGAAAGATTAGAAGGTAAAATGCAATGTCATTAATTCGACCAATCGGGCCTTACTATAAAAAAGTAAGACGCGCGTTAACGCTTATCCAAAAATACGATTATATTCATAAAAACTAGAAGCTTTGAAACGCATCTAACTTTTTTATAGTAAAACTGGGTCCGAATGGCAGTGGGTCTAGTAAGTAATTTCTCTGAGCTCTGAGCTCTCTGAGCCGGACCGCCGCAAGATCTACGCGACACTAAATCACTATAACGGGATGTTGAACGCACAATTTCATACTTTGTCGCTATCTCAATAAAAATCAAAATTGAATTAAAATATTGACGCCATAAACTTGTCTCGTGTCGTGGAAATTGCTATTAAAAAGATAATTTCATGTTTATCGACAAAGAAGAACGCAATTAAGTGATTTTTTGAAAATTTTGGGGATATGCACAAAACCACACCATATCTGCTCGTCTTTGTGACCAATTTAATTTCTTCAATAGGTATAGTAAAATTATCGTTTCATACTACTTTTTTCTTTATCTCAATACTTTCGTGGGTTCAAATCCCATCGGTGGCGTGCTTTTTCCGCTTGTTTCGTTTGTATTAACAAAAAGTTTATTATCAATATATCTAGTGTTTGATTAAAACACATAATATTCGACTTATGGACGTTTTTACAAAAATAGTAAACATTTATTTTATTTTATGTTATTTTATTTTATTTTATTTATTAAGGAAAACCAACAGCTATCATAACACAATACATAATAATTCTAGAAACAAAAAGCCAATTATAGGTTTTCACTGTTAGAAAATAGAGAAAATTGAAAATTGAAAAAAGCATTCATAACAAACACAAACACCATAAAGCACAAAACACCATAAGAAATTAAAGTTAAGTGAGTAATACAGGTTAGTGAGTGTTAGAGAACAGCACAGTGCGCTGATGGAAACGGGAGAACAATAAAAACATGCTTGGTAAATTTTTACAAAAGCAAAAGTAAATCAGTCAATACACTTACTGACGGTCTCCGCCAAAGAAAGACCTATTAATAGCTCGTCTCACAGACTCGCAACTCGTGTTAAATAAATCAAGATTTAATAGTCTCTTCTGAAGAGCATTACATAATATTATCGTAGAGTGTGTAAACACAGCTTTTTTAAACAAGTTTACCACTGGATTCCACTACTCGGCAATTTCAGCCCTTTGATAGCGATGGATTTCTAAAATGAAGTGTTACTTACTCCATGTTTAGCCAGATGTTTCACCATCAGACACGTGTGTGGCATAGAATTTCCAGAAAAAAAGAAACAATTATTCCAGCATTCCCGTCGCTGAGGCAAATTGATTATGCTTCTGGTCTGACCGCACCCTAAGGCATTCGTGTGAACTAAGGGTTATCTACTGCACAAACCGTCCTTTTCTTTCTTTTATCATATTCATAAGAGTAACAAGGATAGAGGAATCATAGGATACTTAGGATAGTGATTTTTGATTGATGGACGCAGAAAGAGCCGCGAGTGAGAATCGGCTGGTAGATAAATTAAATTTTACAAATGTTCCGGCTTGCAGTCATTAGGATGTTTTGTTTACCTTAGGGGCGGTTAAACTCACATTAGCTATCGGGTGTTCTATGACCTACTAATGGAGTTTGTAACGTGTAGTACAAAGAATTTTAATCGTATAAACTTCACCCTTATTTGAAAATAAGTTTGTTTTTGTCATTCATCGATCGATGATTTAATGACGCTATTGCTGTGACGTTCTTTGCATTGCTATTTTTGCTTCTCGAGTGGAAAACTTTTGATATACTTACGGTGAATTCGTGAAGGAGGTAATAAAAATAAATGCAGGATTATGAATGTAGATATGATCAAATTTGCTGACGTAAAGTAAAACATGGTAAAATTCGCTTTAGCCGACATTAGCATCCCAGCAAATTTATTAAGAGGAAACGCTGACAACCTGTCACTATAGTGAGACACGAACCATCTTGAAAAGCCCGTAATATTTGTCAGACGTGGCGATAGGCCGTTATCGCTTTGCCTACCCCGCTAGGAATACAGGCGTGATATAATGTGTATGTATGTTAATACCTAATTTTCTATACGGCATTTCTTTTCTAGGAATGACCCTGAATTTATCAAAATGACTATAATCCTACCACGACCTATATTTTTGAATTTTTCAAAATTAATAGTGACCCAAAACAAATTATGGCGATTAGTTTCGGATTAAATCTCAATGATGTGATGCTTTTTTGTCCCCGGGGACACAATTTCGGACAAAAAGTGCTGGTTCAGATTTCTTTACTATAAAAAATCTATCTCATGTGAGCCGCTACATGGTCATAATGATTTACCCCTTGAAGTACAAATTGAATCTAAATATGATCGATTTAATTTAAAAACGATGCGGTTCTTTAAAGCTTCTATCACATCACACTTTAGCGCAAAAATAACGCTACGCTAACGTATGCGCCTGTCAGAACCTATTAGAAATATGAATCCTCATACTAAAACCTTCACGCAAACTACACCCTACACCCGAAACCTACACTCTAACTAGAGCACTAGTGTGTCGAGAGAATGGCAATCCCCATTCTTATTGAAGTATCATATTCAAATATCATTTGTATTCAAATTTTATTAGAATGTGGGTTTCATCACTATGTTCTTCCTTCAACGCAAGAGCAGTCGGTAAATGAACATGAGTAAAACCACACTGGTACATGCCGGGATCGGAATCGGGTCTCACGATTGTAAAACCAGTGTCCTATTTCTATTCTATTTCTATTTCTAACCGCTTGGCCACCGCCCCTAGGTTACGTACCAGACCGTGACAAAGAACGGGATAAGGCAAAAAGAATGAAAATTAGAACTCTGTTCTATGAATCTTCATGCTGAATTAGATATAATTTTACTTTTAACAATTATACCTTAAACCACAAATATAATTTTAACAATTTCCTTAGTACAATCCATTTTCAGTATTCAGCACTCAGCGGTAAAGCGGTAACGGTAGCGGTAATAAGAGTACAATTACCAACGAAAAATGCCAAAGGCAAAAGGCAACCTCTTTATTGCCTCTTCAATTTCAATTACGTGTTTCAGCGTTCATTTTGTTTGTGCTTATTGTTTGGGCGAGGGCCGGAATCGAACGGACATCCTCATTCTCATATCACCTGCGTCCGGTTTTATTTCGACCACGCCGTCGACGTGATAAATAAATACTATATCGATCACTTTCTTAGTAATTATTTTTTTGCTTTATGAGGACACATGGGAAGTTACACTAGTCGGAGATTTTTAAACGCCCTTATTGATGTTACTTCTTATAAAGGTTTGTATCCTTACTATGCCCTATACTAAAAGATTCTGAAAAACAAGTCAAGGAAATAAAAGAAAGTAGTATTTTTTTTTTCTAAAAAAAAATCTACTTTCTTTTGTTTTAGTTTCATAGACTAGTTTACCCCCTGAAACGAACCACTTGGCATAACTATATTGTACGAGCTAGCGGCCCGCCCAGCTGCTGCACCCTCTGTAACTCATTTTCCCGTGGTAATAAGTTATTTTTCCTGGCAAGAATTATACATAATAAACCTAGGTTTAATAATAATTCGAGAGGAAGCTTCCTCTTGAATTATTCTAGGTATCATCTAAATCCTTTGTGAAGTTTTGAAGATTTAAGCATACATAGTTACATACATACATGCAGACACAGGGGCAGAAGCAAAGCGACTTTGCTTTTACTATGTAGTAATTATAGTGATGATGCTATTAAGCTTATCTAGAAAAGTTTTACCCTTTCGTATATTAACCAAAAATCAAAAATCTTTATTATTTTACCTATACCTATAGAATGCCTAGGTCTATAAGACGAGACAGAATACAGAGAGCAAGTACCAGACAGATGCATTAGATCAGTGCGTCCATCCGTTTGACGTGTTACCACAAACCTACATCCTTCACCTGACTCACAACACTATGATTATTTAGATAATGGTTAATTATCGAAGCTACAGTGTGCATGCATCTCAGTCTTTAATCAGCTAATGGTAGGTAGTAAATACCTTGGTTTTATAAATACTGTGTTTCTAGTCGTTATAGTATATGACGATTGACTGTAATTTAATGAATGTAAGGGTAAGGTTCTATACCTATTCCTACTCTAGGTAATTTTCTTTGATTTGTGTACACAAAATTTGATTATGCTTGGACACTGTAATAACAGATTGAAATGAAAAATAACCCAAAAGTGCCATATCAATGATACTATATGTTTCACTAGTTTTAGAAGCCTGCTACTAGAAGAAGGCGGTTGAAAAATTCAGGCACTAGGGTTCATTAGGTCATTGGACGACTTGGTGTCTCACACGAAAAGAGAGATAGAGATTAGTTTTTTTTCCAGTAGGCGAAACCAACCTATATAGGTATCTTTTCAGTCTATCTATTTAAACCTAAAAATATGCACAAGAATTATTATCAGACAATGGTTTTCTGTGTTAACTTTGGCTGTCGATGGCAAAACCTTCGCGTAATGTATTAGTTGCGTACCTTACTACTCTCGTCTAGACCGTCATGCAACTGTCAGCCCTCCAGACCTAGTGAGCGGTTTCTGCTAACCTACAATCCTACGTCCTTGCCTGGGCAGGACTCAGGCCACCTGCGTCCGCTGGCGGTCTACCGTCTGATTTATGCCAGAGACGCCATCAGGAAACAAAGAGCACGCAGGAAGTGGAAAAAACTTATCTGAGAAGACGCCTATTTATTTGGTCATCCGTCATTTCGTGGCGTCGGAAAATAATTGCTGACGTCGTCATCGATGTCTTAAGTGAGCGAGATACAATTTCTTTCATCACTTTCTAAAGCGACCGCTAAAGTCAAGATATGAATGGTGGTTTGTTTTGTTATTTTAGTACTGGAAGTTTTAGCTGAAATAATTTGACATCAAGTTTTGACGTAAGTTGTCATATCCCTACAATTTAAAAGATATCATTACGTAAAAGACATAATCATAAAGTTTTTACCTTCGATGAATACGCTTGACTAGATTCCACTAGATTTTTGGTCAAAAATGCGGCAATAGTGTTTAACCCAATTATTTTACCTGATCGATATAAGCGCATATTAGACAGACAGACGCCGCCATAGGTCTATTTGCAAGAATACCTAAGTAAGTAAGTAAAAAAAAAACATAAAGTAACCTAACGAAATATTCTTGAGGGAATGTAGTCTACATTTTTTATACAATTTATCAAATTGCGTTTAAGAATCAACTACGGTTGTTGTAATATTTGGTTATTAGTGATCAGCAAAAATAATATGAAAAATAAGATTATATTTAAAAAAAACTATAAACATTCCAAAAGTAGCCAATATTCATATACTACATTACCAACTTACTAGCTAGTACTTAACCTGTATTTACGATGTAAAAAAACCCATTCTCAGCGTGTCTTTTCCTGCGGCTAAAACGTTAAAAGGAAGTAAGCAAAAACTGCGGTCGAAAAACGTAAAGTAGAGCCCAAGGAGTACATCATCCATCATGGATGCCGATTTTAAAATAAAATTTAAATTATTTGTTCTTGTCACGAATCAATTAAAAATAAAAGTTGTACTAAACGTGTTTGTGCATAGCTTATTATTTTTCCCTACCTACTTTACAAAGCACCTACTAATATTTCAAAGTAATTTGAATGAAATTGCCATAGAATACCTTATGATACTCACATTTTAATCCAAATTTACTCACGCAATCTTGAAAATGATATTTTAAACATCTTTCGCGCAAAAAAACAATCCTGCTTACAACAATTTAAATATTGATAATTCATATTATTTTAAAACATTTCTTTCATAAAATTAATGCCTAAGCATAGAGAACATAAGTGTTTAATATAGAAGCGCCAGCTGTTTAAGTTATTGCGTACAAATTCCATACGTCACGACACGCCGCAAGACGAGGTGCGCAAGCGCCGCGCTGCTTCGACGGCGGCGGCTTATTGGCGCGTTCAAACCTGGAATCAATTATACGGATATGAGTTAAGGAGAATGCACATAGTTTGTTCTGCAATACGATAAAGATTTTTAGAAGATGCATAAAAAAACACTTAAAAATAGATAAGCTACTTCTTCTTCGTGAGGGACACTGAGTTGAACGACATTATGTGTATGGAATCTAAAAACTATTTTATTCAGATAGGTAGGTGGTCTTATTCGGGTATATTTTAGACAACTAGATAAAAAGCATTTTACATGAAACTGTATAAACTCTCTATAAATGCCATTAAGTGTAAACCGTGTAGAGTAGCAGTTTTGAAAAAAAGAACTGTTTTTTAAATTTGCTCCCAAAAACCGCTCTCAAAAAGTTACCCTAGATGTGCGCCGACCTTTAGCAGCAATAGGAGATTGCTGGGCTGCGCAAGCGCCGCGCCGCTGCGCTTTGATCCATGCGCATGCCAACGCGAACACCTTCTGTATTCGCACGAACACCGCCACTGCAACCTACTGAACAATTTTGGAAGCGATCAATCTGCTGAACAATAGGAATTCTTCAACAACCTACTGAATAATTGGAAGTCTTCAACAACCTACTGAACAATTGGAAGTATTCAACAACCTACTGAACAATTGGGAGTTTTCAAAAATCTACTGATTATTTGAAAGTCTTCAACAATCTTCTGAGCAATGAGAAGTCTTGTTCTTTATATAAGAAAAATATGTTAATATTTTAAGGCGTGAAGCAGTCCATGAAAATGAACAACTTTCCTCGAGGAACAGAGGTCAAAATATAAAAGTAAAACGGCCACCCATTCAAAATGGGCCAACAAATTGAGTCGATTTTGTTTCTTGATTACTGATTCGCAGCTTTTGTTGTCGATTTTTTATACATTATACGGATAAGTTGACGGTACCATGATTTAACCTATTAAAATGGACGTAGTTCCTAAGTGCATTAATAAATTGAAGAAGAAGAAGAAGGTATAGCATAGTAGGTACTACTTCAAATCCTGTAACGTGAGTACGTATATATACACAACACAACGAATATAGATTCCTGCATACGTTTGTAAATTAGTTAAGCAAGAAATAATTAAATAGTAACAGCTTATTTCAACAATCAAGAATAAAGTATTAACGGAAGTATTAATGTAAGATAACACGCTTTCCTAAGATCATTACAAGAATAATCACGAATAATTTCATAGACAGAAATAAGTACCTTATTAGGTGTCATAAAGTCGGATAATTTAAAACAAACGGCCATAGTTGTTTCCTTTATTGATGTTGAGTGTTCAAACTATATTTTAAACATGTAAAGTGTATGCGGAGGGCGTTATTTTTAATTACGTCTTTATTCACTTGGGCTGCGGCGTAACAGCACAAGCAAATTGAGTAGTTCCACAACGCGCCAAAGCTACTGTTCTTGGGAAAACGATAATTTTTGACAAGTACCGTGGTAAATCTAAAAATTTATTTAACGCCACTTATACCCCTTTTACTTGGCACTGAATAAAACAATATAACATGTAAAAATCATATTAATTTTTGAAAGTTTGACAGATAAACATAATAAAAAATGATTTTGAAGTTTATAAACTTCCTACGCGTATTTTTGTTCATGAAGTATACGGTTTCGGATCTCAGAACACAACCTTACAAAAGACAATTGAACTAAGAGCGCGATGAAAGATTTGTGTAGCTCTCAGCAGAACTACCAACAGAAACAATTTCATGTTACTTTACGAGCCCCATAAGAAAGCTTAATGCGTAATCCAATTCAAGTCTCGGATCCTTTTAATCTTACGTCCTGATGAGCCTCCGAAGATATAAGTAGTCGAAAAGCAGTATTTTTGTTTAACTGCTGTTATGACTCCAAAGAAGTGTTCATGTGGCGAGAGAGCATTTAAAAAATGATCGAGAAATTTCTGGAACAACATGCGATGTTTTCATTGCTCCATTATATTCTTTACACATAAAGATATCGGCAGTTAAAGTGATAGGTAATATCACACAATGTCTCTAAATTGTGGTAATACTGTTGTAAGAAATATTCAATTATGCTGAAAAGAAGAATATGAAGAAATTTTCTTAAAGCAATACGCAGTATTGTTAGTTTTTTTAAACCGGGTCGATCATCTGATAAACTTTAATATTATCTTCAGTCTGGTGACCCCGAGAAAAATAAGACGTACGGTAGGGACGACAATAAATCAAAATAGTGCTGTTTTTGGTGACAATAATGTCAGAATCGGCTGTGGTGCATGGTTTAAATTAATAAATTGCGAATGAAATGTTTACATTGTCGCATTATGTCCCAAAGTTGGAAAATCAGACGAAAAATGAAAACCTTATGAAATAAAAATTTAATTTAAAAATAAAATAAAATTAGTAATTATGAAAAAGGAAATAAAAAATTAATAAATTAAATATTAATTAAATTATGAATTATTTCATATTATTAAATTTAATTAATTTTAATTATTAATTAAAATAACGAATTCAAAACGTCGAAAATCAGAGGACGCAATGAACGATCAACAGATTTTCGTCATCATCATCCGCGGGTCTGATAAGCGTAAAAGCAATGGAATAATAGCCGACCTCGATGCTAAATTACATACGAAAAGTCATGAAACCAGATTAAAAGCACCGTCTCATCTTTATTAAGTTATTAAAACTTAATTTCGTTCAATGGTCGTGAGACAGTGCTGTTATCGTGTTAAAGTCACTTATTTGAGGGGTAATAAAATATCTTATGTTTTTAATTACCTACAATATTTTTGTGAAATTGCAGCATTAGCCCAATTTTATGCGGTACAACGCTATATTTAAAAACTATTTCATAAGTTTATAGCTTCTATTCCCTAGGATTTCTCAGAAGAAATTAGGCCTACCAGACTTGTAATATCCTGTGGTATGAATAGGCCATAATATCTATAGAAGAGAAAGTAAAATATTTTGTTACTTTTTTTTACATGGCAACCACGGCCTAGCATTTTTATGCATTTATATACGATCACAAAAATTGATAACAAGTTACAAATTTTTACACGACTGTACATTAAAAAAAAGGAGTGTAACGTTTTTATTGCTCGTGTATGTATGCTTTTGTAATAATTTAGACCACTACAGATTTGAATGGAAATTGTGTCTGAACAATTGTAATATTTATAGTGTGTCTTATGCTAGGTCTTTTTAAAAATAAATTAGGATATCTGAAAAAGTATAATTCATGCGACGCAGTTGTGTTTAATTTTTTAAATTATTACTTGTTTACCTATTTGAAAAGAAATTCTAACAAGAAAGCACTTACTCAGAGGTGGTAAACTATTTTCCTGTTCCAATTCTGAAACCGAACTTAAAACACCGCTAGACCACGATGGCAGTGAAGTTACGAACGTAATAAACTTTCCTATATTCCTACCTACAATACTGATTCTTAGAATTCCGTAATTTACCAATACCAAAGTCAATAAACGGCTCCTTTCATCTGAAGCCCCGTTGTGTGAATCCCAGTTTTATTAACCTCCAGTTAAGCTCAACGCGTATCTAACTCGCCAATCAACTTGCCAATCACTCTGGTTTTACTGGCCAAGCGTGAGGCATAAAGTCAGTGAATAGCTTAACCACCAAAGTAGGGTAGTTTAATCTTAAGTAGTTAAGTACTTATCTGTTTTAGTGGCGGCTCCCGTTGAAAGGTTAAGTAATTTTATAATTTTAATGCAACTTTTCTGAACTTCTGACCCTATAGAGACATTTTGAATACCTAGAAGGTCCAATTATTTATGTCATATTTCTATTAAAAATAGTTCAGTTTATAGGCGACTTCTTTTGGGCGAGGTTCATTTCTGATGAGAAGAAGAGCAAGCAATAATTTCCGTAAATCTAATTATTCATCATTGTATTGTGTGAAGCCACTACTATCTTTAATATTCTGTGGGACCGCCAAATAGTTACATCGGTGGATCGCACACTTAACGCACGACGGACCACTAAAATATCGCAGCGTTCTATGAGATCCATACCAGTAATGTCACTTCCCATACTAAAACCACACTCAACGGACGACGCTGCGATAGAGCTGCGTCGACAGCGGTTGAGCGGTTTTAGTATGCGGATTAACATTTCTAATATGGATCTGACAGAACGCTGCGATATTTTAGCGGTTCGTCGTGCGTTAAGTGTGCGATCCACCAATCTGTAACAATTGTATTAGAATATTGGGAATTGTCCAAATCAGTCTTTATATAATTTTCTTTATAAATGAATCGTTAGTATTGTTATTCTTTATGACAGCGCTTACAAGATCCCACAGTATCAACCCTGCAGGTGTCAAAACCTTAACATTCTTCACGGATGCCTAAATCCTAAGATGAGTGCAATTATTAATTTCATATGCTTCCAAACTTCCAATCCAATATCGTCTTAAAACGTTGTTCCACACTGCTCTAAAATAATATACCCGAGGGCAACATTATTTTAAAGGTTTATGATAAATTAAAACATTAATTACAATTTAAAGTTTGTAAAGTAAAAAATAGACAGTACTTAAATGATTTTAGCGTTAGATTTTCGATATGAACAAACAATTTGTCGCATTTGTCTGTTGTTGTCATTGCGTTTGTCTGTCTGAGTATCATGATCAGAAGCTAGGTAAAATCATTTAGAGAGTTAAGATTTCCAAAGTTAATTAGTTAAAACCTAGTTATATTTATATAAAATATAGTTAAATAAAATGATAGAATATAACGTAGAATATGCAATAAGTAGAGGCTTCCCAATTAATTACAGATATTATTTTAAATTTCAAGACGAGTATACATAGGTACAAAAACACAAGATTATCTATAGTTAATATTATTTGATTTTACGTATAATTATTAGCACTTCTCTTCTTCTCTTACTTATTTTAATAATATATTTTAGTAAAAGTAACGATATGACACTTGAAACGTGGTAGAGCAACCCGTCTTAAATAAAATTATGCACGCTCGTTGCCTGATGACGTTGTTAGCGGCGTATGTTTTTGTGACATTTGATTTGAATAACACTCTTTTGTGGCGAAATGTAATTTTTATTTTGATGAATGCGTTCACGAGTTAGCTTTCGTTTCTGACGCCGACAACAAATATTTTCATAAGATCATTCGTGAAT
Organism: Keiferia lycopersicella; assembly: GCA_029255805.1. Classification (NCBI taxonomy): domain Eukaryota; kingdom Metazoa; phylum Arthropoda; class Insecta; order Lepidoptera; family Gelechiidae; genus Keiferia; species Keiferia lycopersicella. The sequence goes on from JARACZ010000001.1 coordinate 28,094,246, forward strand.
CTGAAGTCCGTGTTTGATTGTAGATTTATGTGTTTTGGTATGATTTGATTTATTTTGGTCATGAGGAATTCCAAAACGATTGATATACCTTTTGAAGAAAGTTTTTTAGCAAGCCTACCTACTTAATTGTTACTGTGGCGCAGAAAATAAGTACCGAATTGTATGTAGTATCTCAGATAGGTAAATAATTCTAATATGATATTATTAATAAATATAGTTTTTTTAAATAGTAATAAAAATATATAACTTTTATTGCCAATATCGTTCATCAACAACAACATCAAGTTTATAATAGGATGTCACTTTTTTTTATAATATCTATAGGATAAGACAAATACAACTTTGTTTCATTTATTGAAAGTGTACTTGCTAAAATAATTCTTTAAGCGCCGGTATCCAAACTCTGTAGTTGCAAGTCGATACAAAACTTTCCTATACATCGGGCACAGTGTAGTTACTGTCATCCACTGTTCCAACAGCCTATTTACAAATTACCGCGGTTAAAATCTCGCAATGCTTCAACATCAGCTGTGATAATTGTCGTATATTGATCACGTCCGTTTATATTAACAGGCATCGCTGTCAGATCGGCGTTTATAGTCCATAGCGCATGACGCGATATTTGCGATATGTCCGCGATATATCCGCGATACGGGCGCCGACGACACACTTTGATCAATGGAGGTGCCTACTTGGTGACGCGAGTGACAGAAGCGTAGGACGCGGTGAAACACACAAGACAGCCGAGGAATTCTTGCATTCCATTAGGACGTACAGTTTTGGTAGAAAGGTAGTGGCAATTTTTTGGATAGAATAAATAAATAAAAGGACATTTATTCAGTTGCCAAAAACTACCAATAGTTTGAATGCAATACACTTAAAAGACAAGAATATGGTACCGAAAAGGCGATGACGTCAGCTATGCTGTTTTTCAGCCATCTCCTGACCGGATAGATCCTGTTGATGTGTTTTTGCAAATTGATGGATCTGAGATCTGACAGACATTTTGGCTACAAACTCATTAGTGCGTGAAGTGGCAGAACGAAATACAACTCAATCTGGATGTAGATGTAGGTAACTTTGAATTCGCCTATAACGACGCCCATTGATAGACATAGAGTGAAGCAATTCTAATGCCGTCACCACAGGGCTGCCATACCTAGGCTTTTAGAAATAAAAGTAATACAGCTATAGTTAGTATTCTTTAGGTACCTTATAGTCAATGGACGTCAATCCGTTAATTTTTTCGCCTAGCTGGACGCGGAAAACGCCTGTCAAGTACACGGACGATCCATTACAAATCGTGGGAACGACACAGACTCAATCTTAAGTTAGTTCTCATACGCACCGCACGGTTTTGCGGTATTTTATAGGTCCCATATTAATGCTGGAGGTGTTGAATGAAACTGCTTAGAAAAGTGTATAATGGCACACGAAGCGTATCTCCGTACGACTGACGCAGGCTGGAAAAAACCGTGATACTCTGTGATACGTGTGTAATCTTTCTGAGATTTATCGTGTATTTATAATCGGATTCATTACGTCACGTCACTCCCGAAGGAAGAGGATATCCCGACGGTTCCTTCATGTCAAACGTGAATGAGATTATTTTGATTGGGAAGTGCTCACTTTAGTTATTAATTATGCTAAACCTTCATTGGTTTTATTGTTGGTGTTGTCCTACCCTTTTTACCTACCACTGAATGTTAGTGTATTTTTTTTTTCATATTGGGCTGCATGCTAATATTTGAGGTACTGTCAAGCTCACGTTCGGTTAAACACTTGAACCGCTAGTGTGGCCAATGTAAAGTCATATGTGCGTGACTTAAGATCGGTTCGAAGTCCAGACTGTCTGGCCTAGACTGAGCTTGACTGTACTTATAAGATGGCAACTGCTATAGATTTTGAAAAATTCAAACTATATCAAGTATAATACTCAACATAATATTTCAATTATGTATCAACGAGTGATTCCTATCGGATAATTCTTACCTATTATCGATAACCCGTCAGCACTCGGTCAATCGCGATGACGGTAGATGAAGTCGATGACTATTATTTGATACGGGTACATCTTCTCAGCTATGAAGACCCTCAGCAGAATGATATCTGAATATTATATAATATCTGAATATTTTATAATATCTGATATATAATATCTGAATATTTTAAGATGGCAATAATAGTAATTAATTCTATCGATGATGACTTTTATAAAAAAATCAGCAAAGAGTGTTTTCCAAGGTTGTTCCAGAAAACGTGTGTATCACTATAGTGACAGGTTGTCAGCCTGTCGCCTAAAAATTGTAATACACCAATACCCTCGAGTCCCTTAATCGCCTCTTACCTTACGACACCTGCGGGAAGGATGTGGGGTGATGCTATTCTAAGCCGGCATCACACGGCAGGTTTGTTAAATGTTTTATGATAGCAATAATAATGCTATCGATGATAAATTTTATTAAATACATCAGTACACTGCAGACGCTTCTTTTTTTCTTCGCTATTTTTTACAGTATATTTTAGATTTTTCAAAATAAATATTTAAAAGATCTTTGGGTATGTACAATTTCATTATCTGTCCTTAGCTATTGAATTTTCAATAACTTTTAGTTAGTGAATTTAAAGCGGAATTTGTCAGAAATAGGTAAATATCTGGCGCCGCTAATTTGTGTATCAAGTCATAATTTTATGAATCAAGTAGGTATCTAAGCTACTGGGGCCCGAATCTGTTGCAGCATTTTGACATATCGTGAAAGCGATATGCCCTATAAGGCTTCGGTTACGGTTTTTACCATATTGGGAACAGTCCATTACAGTTTTTGTTACCAAAATCATACTCAATTTGCTTAGAGCCAGCAATGTAGGACCTTATCGCAAGCTATAAACCGTAAATACGCGCGTTTAAAAAGTTGTCATCTAACTGCCAAAAAAAAGAATAAGTCAAAAAACGGTATGGGCCTATTCTGGCTTGATTTTGGCGTAATCGGAACTAAATCGTATACACCGTCCTTTTCAGTATTTATGACACCGGTAGAAACAGAAAACATTTCCGCATATTGGTTCTAATACCGGTCACTCATAGTTCTTTCCATTCATTCAATTTCCTGTCCTAAATTTTCTTCTGTCAGTTTTAGCTTTGTTTACTTTGCAATAAATTGTATTTGAGTATGTGAAAATTCGAAATATTCATTATATTTTATAAGTAATTGTTATATAAGAAATACACATGGGTTTCACGGACCACGGATACATACATACGTATTATAATATGTACGTGCGACGATGTCTGTGTCGATTGTTAAAATAGGTACAATTTTTTAAAAGTATTTTCCTTTAGTTTTTTACTTATATCCCCCTCATCCATTAACATGATGGAGTGTCATGCACAAATCGAACCCCGAAAAGTATACTCTGAGCGAAGGTTGGTACTATATTGAGCTAGAGCCTGATAAAGTGATAATGATAAGTCACCACGCTAGGATCGGTTCCGGGTCAAAATATCAGTTACATTTTTTGATATAGTGGCAATTTGATGAAGTGACTGTCTTTCTCACTCTGTATGTATGTAATCATTGAAGCATTGCACCGATTCTTATTTTCTTTGCTTGAGAATCTTACTATGGCTTATAACCCATTATTGTCTCTACCAACTTCAGATATACCTACGCTATCAGCCTGCCTACCTTACAAGTAAAGATAGTAAAGTGAGTAAATTTTGTAAAGAAGAACTTCTCGATGAATAATTTGAAGATAAAATTTAGTAAATAAAACTAATAAAGGTAACTTAAAACTATACGATTAGAATTTCTGAGTAGGAGCACCTGGAGCTCCATTTCTGAAACGTCGTAATTCGATTCATGCTGTAATTTGTTTCCTTCTAATTATGCTTGTATCCCACATTCTACTTTACAAATCAATACCCACATATCCTTATAAATTCACAGAAAGGTGAGAATTAAATCTTAGAGTAATAGAAATTATAATACATTGGACCAGTCGTTGCGGACTCCCATACACGGAATCAAAATAAGCAATTTATGAAAATCTTTAAATTCTATCACAGTACCAACTGATTTTGATACACACAACAGTCTAGCTAGCATAGTACAGTTACAGATCACAGCGGCAGATAGAAAAAGTAATAATATTAATTTCTGATTCCATTTTAGTTGTCATAAAGTGGCACGTGCGTTCTACCGATGAGGAAGAAGATTGTGCCGATTTAATTACCGAGTACCAGTTTAAACACAGGTGGTATGGATGGTATTCGCATTTAATCCACCACCACTGCAGCGAACGAAAAGCAGTGCTTCTTTTCAATTTAAAGGAGAAGCGGAATGCCTACTGAAAAAGATATCTCATCTAAAGCGTTTTTCGGCTGGAATTTCTACGTGAGGATGATGAGAGAAACCAGGAAGTAATAATAGATTTCGTCGCTGTTGACCAATCGTAGCATTTCCAGTAATCATCATCGTCGCAAACCTTGATTTACTTTGAAACTGTTTGTTTCCTGACGTGGTTTAATAATTCTTCACACATAATAATGTTATTTAGCGTTTGATCTCGTATTTTTTTTTCTATGATTGTTGGTAACCTGATGAAAATATTTTTTCCTATTAATTTTGTTATTCTGTGTAGTCTCCTATAGTATTCCTCGTAAAGTCCAGATGCTTTTTAAAAGGTATGTCGATCTATAGTGGTGCAAACATCACTTTATAAAGTTATAGCCATAAACTTGGGCATAGTGTTTATCCTTTAATTATGTAAAATTTTAAAGTACATATCTCGTCTATTAATATTTTGTAGTTCAAGCTAAGTAATTAACAAAGGGCTCTGCTGGAACTGCAAGTTTCTGGAAAAACGGTGAGCTTATAAGGTTAATTTTCCATTGTAGAATCATACCTTTTAAAAAGGCATTCGGGCCGCCGTTATATGAAAAATTCTCACGAACTCCTGAGCCTTACGAGGTTAAAGTCCTCCTATAGTAGCATCATAGATACTACAAACACTTGGGCTCCTAAAATTATGAGACTACGACAAGAACACGCATTTCGTTCTTTTCCTTTCTCTATCTATTCGTATGCTGCTGGCACAAGGACATTGTTATTTTGAAAAATAGATAACTATGAACAAATAGGCACCGAAATGAGCACTAAAAGTTTTAGAAACCCCTAAACGATATTCCTACATATTATAAAAATTCATAAAAAGCAATGAAATAACAGCTTGATGTGATACATATTATGATTCAATAGATGGCACTGTTAACATTTAAAACGCGATATCAAAATCAATCCTATTTTGAATTATGGTTTCCTTAGCCTACTACAAAGCCTATTATGCTTTAAACCATACTACCTCCTTATAATTTTGTTTAATTTGTCTGCCTGTGTTCGAAAATGTCCGACTCCAATTCCTTCGTTAGTTTTACACCTATGTATACGTAGTTTCATAAGAATAGTATTGAAGTAATTTTAGAACCGTCAGCAATAAAATAAAAAATGTTTGTTGAATCTTCCCTCATATATACAAGTGTTCAGACGACAGGAGCTACCAGTATTGTTAGTCGATAAGCAGCCTATTTTGTCACGAAGTTTTTTGTAACTTTATCATCTCGGTGAAGGTCGTTGATGGCGGAATCCCCTATTATATAGGGAGGGCTTCTTCTTTTCGTGTGGGACACCGAATCGTCCAACGACCCGATGAACCCTAGTGTCAGAATTTTTCAACCGCCTTCTACATGTAGCAGGCAATATAGGGAGGGCAATCAAGGCAAACGCCCTTCAACTCTCCGGTAAAATTGTTGAGTAGGAAAACAGATTTTATTTCAAACAGATTTTTTATTGGATCAATAACAGACTTTACTTTACTTGACTAAATTAACTTTTACCAGCAGTTCTTAAAGTAACTTCTTTCAGAGAGCAGCAGATGTTTTCTTATATAAGTTTCTTATTATTGTATTTGAAGTACTTGCAATTAAAGCAATATTTTCATGTTTTGTAATAGGAACAGTGCCAGATGTTCTAAGATTCGCATTTATATATATTTTTTGAGGACATCGTTCTGCAATAAATAATTGAAGTTTGTTAATATTTGGTCAATATTCTCACTAATAATCTACTATCCAACAATATATTCAAGCATCTAACCCAGTAGTGATATTTGCTAGCGTTGCTAGCATAATTTTATATTTTTTGTAAATAGGTATAGATACATACAAAACACCCAGACTGGATACAAATATTTTAGAATTAACTTAACAAACATTTATGTCCTGTAAGGATCGAGCCCCCACCCAGGAGGAACCCAAGAGCGTCGGTGGGCAAGAGTTCAGGACACCGGTCTTACAATGTAAGAACCGAGTTAGATCGTCGCCATGTACTAATGTGTTTTTACTAACTGCTCTTTCGCTGAAGGAATAACATCGTGATGAAACCCATATTCAAATTAAATTTGAATTTAGATGATATTTGAATGTGGCCCGACCCTCGGCGTAGAATAGAAGGAAGGGGTACTATCGACTTATCCCGATAGCATAGTGAACCACTTCGGTGCTACACCATCGGACAATCTTCACAGCCAGTCAGTCAGCCCTATCATTATAAAATTCAGCACAAATTTATGGGTTACGGTAGCTTAGATTTCGTGACACGAAGTTACCAAAAAGTATAAGGAGGAAGTGTCTATGATTTGGCAGTCGTGTAAAAAGTTCTGTGGCCACGGTGGTGGCCCCGCCAAAGCGAGAAACGTGATAGTTTCCGATATACTAGACTGATCAAATTCTCGGGATATATTGTCAATAGTAATTTCATTAAACAGGCAAAGTTTCAGTTTTATAGCTCTTATCTTTTTATTATTTTAACGATGTCTAAAATCCGCCAATCCAATTTAGTCATTGACACACTGATGATCATCAAAATTTTTGAGTACTTCCTGAAGTGCCAGAAAGCTGAAATTCGTTATCGATTGTTTAATCGATGGGATGTTTATCCCATAAACCCCCCACAACCTTCCAAATTGAGGGGTTAAAGTTTTAATGAAACTTTCTACGATTTTCATGCTAGAAGTTAGATATTTGGTATAAGGACATAATATAATACAGTACGCGAATCAGTATTTTATAAAATCACTCTACGCTCTACCCTCTAAGAAAAGGGGGGCGGAAGTGGTTCCCCTTCACTACAAAACCAATGAAATCCGACCAAAAACATTTAAATGCCAATTTCTTTTATAAACCCTACATATTTGTTAAATGTATGGTTTGCTGTTTCAGCAGAATGAAGACAATAACAATTTGACTGCGGAAATTAGACTAAATGCGCCTTTTCGAAGGAAGAAGTTTTTCTTCCGTTTGGCCAAGCCGTATATTTTAACTAAGATGTAGGTAAAGTTTGTAAGACAGTTGGTGTACTTAGATCGCGTAGATTGAGAAGCTTGGCTCTATTTTGAGGTCTGATGTCTATTTGTTGCGCTTTGACTATATCTTGACATGAAAATGTTTTTGGTGGGATTTGTTTTTCGTTATATCATAGGTTTGTTTAACGTTTAGCAACACGCCGGGACTGGAGGCCGTGTTTACCATGTTGACTATATCGACGTATCTATCAAGATTCTGGCTTACTTGATTTAGACCATAAAGAAAGTCCACTTTAACAAAAATAAAACAAAAACATATATTTTGATATCGCAAAGGGTAACTGGAAGAGATCTCTTAACGGGATAAATCCGCCTTTGCGCCTTTTATGTTTTACAATACTTAAATTTATAGTATTAACAGGATTATCACCATGATTATGTTTGTTTTTACCTCGATATTTCAAATCGGTTTCACGCTCCATGGTCACGAGTAGACTGTTTTGGCGAATATTGTCATCCTGCTAGCGGTAAACCTATCTGTCTACTCTCTTTCTGATACATCGACTGCGATCCGTTCGGTTGCTCGTACCACTACTATCTTATGTTTCACTTATTTTATTGCTACTGTTAACTTCTGTGGTACAATAAAGTTATTACATTCTGCTACTGCTACAGCTACATCAGTCCATTGCTGGACATGAACCATACTCACCACGCTTGACAGTCGAATTGGTGAGCGCAGTGCAAGATTTTGTAGATATTCAGCGAAAACGCTGCTGCTCGTTCTTGGATTCATCCCTTAGTCGCCTTATACAACACCCACGGGCAGAAATGGATTTATGCTAATCTAAGGCGACAGCCGATGCTATTCGAACTTATTACCTCCATAATATAAAAATGGAAGCCGAAATCAGATTGTCGATCAACTAAACTATCCTACTCTTCTGCGGAGACTCAACATTCAAAGCTAAAGTTGTTCAACATAATGAGATGTTTTTGCAGATCCATAGCAAACGAGCATCGTGTTGTTGAAAGTCTGAGAGCTCATCACTTCATAGTATAAAGCAAAATTCGCTTTACGTGTCTGTTTATTTTAAAAGATAGAGTGATTCATGAGGAAGGTTTATATGTACAATATTGGCACAAAAACGACTACTTTCAACGGGAAAACGAGTTACAGCGGGCGGAGCGACTAGGCGGGTGGCTTGTCTTACCTAGAGATATCACTGCGGTGAATAGAATGTATAAAAATGTCTCAGTTCTGCGGAAAACGAGTAGAAGAAAACCGCCGCAAAATCCCTTACGTAGTCTTAAAGATCTCCTATAATGGAACCTTGGTAAATAAAAAGACATAGTTCCTACTCAATGGTATTCTTGACGTACAAACAGCTTTAGAAATAAATACATGTCGGGACTGAAGTTTGCACAATTTCAAGCAACACTATTTTTAGTTAAACATTGAACTTGGCTACCAACTTCTACATTTATGTTTGTGGTGGGACTATCTTTGTTTCAAAAAAGCCTTACTAATAACAATTCTCCTTGTTCAGTCGATCTTTTTTGTAAAAAAAATTGCCCAACACTTCGCCATATCGTTTTTGACCCCATCACTAAACGATATCGTTTTTTTGACATAAAATAGCTATTGCAGTGTATCTTATTTTGACGTAAGTTTATGCCAAAAATATGTCCTTATTCGGGTAAATCATTCAAAATTGAGTGAATGATATGAATTTTTTGACCTACGATTTCGAACACACAGACATATGCAAAAAAAAATTGTATACATAGACTGCTATTAACCATATCTTTTTTTTGTTTACTACAAAACTATCAATGTACTGCTAATTCGGCGCGATTTGTCGTCAATTAGCCAGAAACCACCCATATGGTTTTCCATATCGTTTTTTGACGTATCGTTTTTCACACAGATTCGACCCCCCGGTATCATCATTAACCCCATACGTATGTGTAAGTGTCTGGGATAAGACTTTTTGTGTCTATAAGGCGGATCGCACAAGTGTGTGATCCGCCTAACCCAAACCGCATGGCGCCTCTCCACAAACACTGCGTTGCCTGGGACGCAATTACGGAAAACGCAGGGTAGGGCTATATAGGAACATTAAATACAAGTATAAAGAATATTTCATATTTTATTGATGCAATTTTAAAACAACAGCGTCAAGTTATTCAACGAATTGCTTCGAGCCGATAATAAAAAGCTACTGTTACAAATTAAGATCATAAGAGTTACTATTTATGACTTCGCGTGTTTTGTCGTTAAGCACATCATAAACACAGTTTATTTCTTGTTGGTCCAAGTAAGGAATAAAGTAGGACTAAATTATTATAAAGGACACTATTTTCGTTTAATAGTTTCATTGTGAAGGTGTTATAAGTCCAACAAAAACTGAAAATCGATGAATAGCTGATGAAAAATAATGTGCTTTATTTCTTGGTTAAGATTTGTTTTCGTGTTGTCACATCGTTTTATAGAAAAAGATTTGTTTTGCGAATATTAAGTGTTTATTTATCACTCAGCATTTCAAGCAAACTGATAAAGTTTCTGATCAATGTGACAGTTAAAAATAAAGATTTTTATCTTTTTGACTACTAATTTATAATTATATATTTCAGTTTACATCACATATTGCTGCATAAATTAATTATGGTCTCTCATAAACCTCCCAAACTCTCCAACCTTTTTATAAGTAAAACTAGATAACCACCACATAAGTATCTCTGAGTGCAAACCCAGAAACATCAGCGTCTGTATTTAGCAATAATCGATTTAATGGGTCATAACGACCCGTTCATAAGTGAACTAGTTTACCATCAGCATCAGCATTATAGGTAGCAAATAGCAATGCCTGAAGCGCCGAGACGCGTGCCTCCGACAGGTTACAAAAGGAAAAAGAGAGAGACAAAAAATAGTGATCACTAGTGGTCACTCACTTTCGTCCTTGAATCAGCACACTGATTAAAACAGCCACATATTAACATTCGTTCAATGAATTCAGTAGCTTTACTTATGAGCAGTTTCTTTAGAGAAACAAGTGTAAGTATGGATTGTTATGGGGACGACTAGTACGGGGTAGTATCAGCAGAATCTCAAGTTATCCTCAAAGGATCAACTTGTCTGACTACTTATGAATAACCAATTTAACTCGATCTCTTAAATGGGTGGTTCAAACTGCTGTTGATAGTAGGAACATACGGAAACCTTTTGTGTGGTAAGTAACTACTTATGTCCTTAATAGGCTGAAATTAGTAGGTTTATCGTTGAGAGTGCGAAGTGTAGAGCAAAACCTTTAAAAACTGGAATCGTAATTGTATGTTGTTTTATAACTTATCCCCTTCGTTCGTTTGATATTTTAAACTTTTTGGATGATGATTCAAACCCGCGTGAACTTAGAAGCCAATTTCTGTACACTAGACCTAATTTTGATATTTTTGATGATAATTTCAACATTTTGACCTGCCATTTCAACAGTTTTCATGGAATTTTCATGCTCCAAGTTTGTTATGATACTAAGTAGGTACTGTTTCCTACTTGTAGCAGGTAGTTGAAGAAGTCTGAAACAAGGGTTTACAAGATTTTTAGACGACTCAGTATCCCACACAAAAATAGAAAGTACGATAAGATGATTATTGAAATAAATTCAACCGTGTTTCATATCTGTACACTAACGTACCAATCTGTATATTAATTTAATTAAATGCTTATTATAAAAATTGCATACCTTTGTTAGTTGAAAACAGATGCACGGCTCAAAACAACAAAACAAACTCGAACTAAGAATGTCGCCAGCATTGGATAAAAAAAAATATTGGTACTTCTTCTGAACACGATAAATTTATCTTCTCTTTGATCGTAAATTAAAACTGGTTCATTAATGATCATAACTTTGAATTTATAGTTCGTTGGAAACACGTCGATGCAAATATTGTACAAAAACTAGACGCCGATTTATTTTACTACAAAGATTCAATCAGTTTTATGGATTTGGCATCATAATTTCACAGTATCGATAGATATGGGCGAGATAAAATCTATGTGCTACTGAATAATTTCTGTTGACCAACACATAAAAATACAGAAGAAACTACGTAGGTATGGGTCATTTTACTACAAAAATAAAAGCCAAATCTTAAGTTTTAGTTTTACAAAGAAATCTGAATCATCTAAAAAGGTAGGCCTTCATTCTATCCATCAAGATCATTCCTTCACTTTTGTCTTTTCACTTACAAAATTCAAGTGGTTTTTACGATGTTTGCTTTTACCAATAGAGATTTATCGTTCATTGACTCGATGTTCTATACGATCTGAAGAAGAAGATAGATCATCTACAAATTTTTTACATTAAATGTTCTCCAAATTTCTTCTTAGTTTTCATCCATCAGTCTAGATCGTCATCGTCAAAAAATCCGCATCGATTCCTTTCCGGCGCGGTTCCAGCTAAACTTTTCATGCTCACCTTTACAACCGAACAACTATAAAACCTTTATTGTAACTTAATTGGCCCTTAATCCGCACATTGTTTTACAGGGCCAAGTACTTTGTAAGCTCCTTCCAGTTGTTGTCGGACATGATCCGGGGTGATTTAAAAAAAAAGATAGGCCCGGTTCGCCACCGTCCCTGTTTGTCACATATTAAAAATGGTCTTCGGCCAATAGTTTTGAAAATCTTTACCGCGGTTCCACCTTAAGCTTAAGTAAAATCGGAAAAATATTTTAACTTCTATGCATATCGGGGACAAACAAATTTAATTTCGAATTGTTATTGTGGTGGTATGATTGCTAGGGGTTTTTGCACCAAATAATATATTGAAATTAAGCGTATATTTACTCTATCTACACTACAGAACAAGCACTATTGTAGCTTCCGCCAAATGATAGGACTATTGCAGGAGAGAGTAGTATAGTTATTGAGGACATTAATTCTTATTAAATAAACAGGCATCGCTCATTATGTAGGTCGGCTTACTTATATTTTCGGCAGAGGGTATAGCTCTTCAAATATTGTTAAAGCGGAAGTGGATAGATTTTGTGATGTGTTTAATAAAAGACAAAGTAGTCGCGTAAAGCTACGTAATTATTAGGCCGGTATGGCAAACAGGGAGTTCCTTTTAGATAAAAAATGTGACAAACCAGGACTGTGGCAAATCGGCACAAGTCTGTAGAAAAACATTGTAGTCTCGATTACGCCTGCAATTTAGTCGAGTTGGAAAAGTGGGAGTATAAATATTTATTGTTCCTTGAAGCTAAGAACGACAGGAGTGAGTGTTGTTAAAGTGATACAGATCAATCCGATAAAGAAGACCTTTAAGTGTATCTTCCTTGATTCGATTAATCGATAACCAATGCCTACCTACATGAGTAATTGAGTAGGTAGCTTATGTGTAAGTAAATAAATACCCAAAATTCGTTCCTTTTATATTTCTAAGTTCAGTTTGATTTTTTTCGTGTAAGTATATAGACTTAAACAAAATTACACAGGAAGTTAGTATTTGTATTAACAGAAATGTTATATCCTATTATAACAGTGGTATAATAAAACGCAATGTCTCCTTTTTCTGATTCTTTCTCACATCTAAAACACACTGTCTTCTATCAAGTGCGAAATTATACACTTGATCTGAAAGTTTTTACCATATATTGCGACCACAATAGCCCATTTCGCTACTAGTATTGTATAAGCAGCGGTAAAGCTAGATCTTTTACATAAAAAAAATACTTAAAAGCTCATACACCAACTTGATACGATCAATAAATTTGATGCCCGTCGCCTCAAAATAATAGGATTCGTATCATCGAAATTACTATAAATCATCTTTTTATTTTCTTACACCAGTTTACCTAGGAGCCACAGTAGCGAGCTTCTGAAATTTATGTTCTCAATTTGCCATTTACATGTATTTTAGTTGCAGTACTTATACTTGCCCCGAGGTGAGAAGACTATAAAAGTATCGCTAATAAAACTACGAGCAATGATCACCTTTTTTGTCGCCGCTACCAATTTCAAGAGACTTTGATGACCATTTTTGAAATGCCTATCAATTGGTCGTATCGAAGTTATTTTTCCTAGCCACATGCGACGCATGTAAACAAGAAATAAATCGATGTAATCGGTAGAGAACAGCGTTGGAACAAATATCTAACGACGATTAATAAATGTTTATTGGCCACGCAATGAATTTGGGTCTTTAATCTAGTGAAGGCAGGAGGCCGCCCACCCAGAGGTGTGGACATCTCTAACTAAATCGAATTATAATTTCTACACACTTCGTATCACTGCCTATCCAACCATCGTATCCCTTACTACTGTACAAATAAAGCATCGAATCAAAAATGATATGATTTGTAACGGAAAAGCTTACATGGTTTCAATTAATGTAGTTTATAGTAGATTAGTCGTGTTGACGGTACATAAAGAATATTTGTTTTACTTATGCTTTGATGCAACCGCAGTTATGGTAATTGTAATTGGTTCTCATGTGAAACTTTCTTTTACATTTAAGTTGTAATAAAATTATCCAACCCGTAGAGTTTGACGAAAACTAAGAAAATTCTTGAGTATTATTCTGTTACCAATTCGTCCATTCCGGACACATATCTTTTAGAAACAACCTGATACAACTACTGAAAAAAATTATGATGTATTCCATCTTCATGCTAAAGTATCAGCCAATAACACTTCATGAATTTTATTCAACGACAACACTTTGTAAAGTAGCATAAATATAGAAATATCGACTTTATCAGAAATTCAATGACCGGATTATGCTTCCAGTTGCAACAGAGGTCTTGTAACTTTTTTTGTAATACAAAGGAGCATGCGACACGCGTTAATCATTTATATCGAAGCATAGGCGCGTACGCACGGTTCCATGCAGAGTTCGGCATCCATTCCATAAAATTTATTATGATTTAAAACAAATAGGATCAAAGTCCTGCTGCGTATTTTATTTATACTAGAGAAAGTATCAAAATATTTCAAAAAAGTATTTTTATTAACTCGTACAAAGTTATCTCCAACACGATCTTTTCAAAAATGGTAAATGTATGCATGTTCAGATGCAAAGTTGCAGTATCAATAAGGTGGCTATAAATTTGTAACTGGTCCATATCGGAGAACAAAAGGTCAGATCTGTGTCTGCTTAACGACTTCTCTATTCGCTGACACGCTTCAACCAGTCAACCAGTCAGTCAGTCAGTCAGTAAGAGCCTTGTTACTTGTTACCTCTTGTTACAACGGGAACTGTCAGTCAACGCGAGAACAAATTTGCGTACTGCGATCAAATTTTAAATTCCTAGCAAGATCTACTGCAAATTGCAGGATCGTAGAACAGGCTTACTGCGTATCTACATATACTCACATAGAAAATATGAATGATTCATTTACAGTAATTACAATTAATAAAATAAATGTGTTGTTACTTTAATATGAAGGACCTGATTATAAAATTTGACTAAGTGTGGATAAATTGTGGCTGACTTTCTGCTTCTTCGACTCTACCAAAACAGTAAGATCTTAGTGTTAAGACTGGTTCAAGTTTTTCCTAGCCTAGCAAGCTGTGTAATGTACCACGAGTAGCTACAGGTAATTATGTTTTACGAAAATAAAGACAATTGAGCAGCATCGTGCTGCATTCTTGCAATCAAAATTAAACCAATACAGGAGGAAATTAAACATCATTAATCCACCCTTACAATTCCTTCCGAAAAACCGTTTCGACCGCTCATTTATTGCGTATTCGTAGTAACGAGGCCGCACGTACTCGCAAACGCGAATGTTGTTAGCACGGAATTTGCATGCGCTCGTTAACGCATGCGCAGTGAAGGACGTGCGTCGGCGCATGTGATTGTTCTCAGAGGACAAGTGGCTATTTCACTACCCTGCAAGGCCCGATCTTGCATTACATTGCTGGTATGGTGTGGCCGTCATTACAGTAAACTCAAGATATCCACCAATGTATGCCGATTTGGCTGTCAAGGTAAGTAAAAATAGTCACAACACGCTTCACGCTTCAACGTGTGTTTGATTGAGGTGTGCTGAGGTACTAAGATGGAAGGGTCAGGTAATTAGGATGTTCTTTATCTACTTACAATGTATGTTGAAGTACTAAATGTGGGAACGAAATGTTTAGAATATTAAGAATAAGATATTCAAGAAAAAATATTAATAGCTACCTCAAAAAATATGAGCAGAATGCTTTTAACACTCAGATATTTCATGCAATCAATTCGTAGCATTTGAATAACTTTCTTATAAACACCATAAAAATCTTGTTAGCAATGTTCCAGCCAAGCGTATTATGGTTGATCAATTTGTTAAAATTTACAATATTTGTTAGGTGATAAATCTTTTATTTGATCGAAAATTCTTTGTTGCACTGAAATTAAACAAAGGGATTAAAATTTTAAGGAGTTATAATGTAGGTGCCTAACTGCAAAATAATTAATTAATAATTTCATTTGAGAGTCATTACTTAAATAATCAAAACATCTCGCATCTCGCTTAAATAAACAACATAAATTATCGCCTGAAATTGCTATACGCATAAGTAATAATAATAATAATACCGACATATTCGTAATGTCGAGAAAAATAGATTCAACTACAAGAAAAAAAAATTGTTTATTTCAACATTGTACAGTACAGCAGTGATATCAGGGCTGAAACCTTTTTTTAAGTATATAAATACCTGTGCAAGAAGGTTTCGAATGAATCGCTCGAGTCTTATATCTATAGGACGTACATATCTACCTATAGTTCGCGCCGCGAAAGAAGTCCCGCGTAAAACGTTGCAATGAACCTTTAGGCGATGTAAATAAGGATCATTTCAACTTTTTTCTCGGGACTTTTTTCGCGGCGCAGGCTCTACCTAGCCTTATTCGCTTAGCCTTACGACACCCACGGCAAAGAAAGAGTTTGATAAAAAAAACTTCAAAGGGTTGCACCGGTGAAAGGTTAATGCATCGCTTTTACGGTCGATTTAATTCGCGTTTTTATGACCCTGGATAACAGTGCTCTAAATTAAATGAGGATAATGATTTTCGCACTTCTTTTTAGAATCAGTCTGGAGATTGTCGCTTAGTAGAACCAAATTAGTTTTTTTTTTTTAATGACTGCAGAAAGATGTTTGTAGTAATAAATTACCAGTAGTGGATATGGCAGAAAACTCTTTTAAAAAAATGCTAGAATAAGCATTCTTCGCAGTATAAAATCACAGTAAGAAACTTTTGCGTGCTAAATTTGATAAATATTGAACGCAATTGATCAGATAATAAGAACGAAAAATATTCGGAGATTTTTCGGTACCTACCCATGTCGTTATAAAAATATCCTGTCCCTTGTGTCTGAATATTTATGATATTGTCTACGTATTTGTAAGCGTAAGTGATAATTTAAAACACTTTAACCGATTACCATCATCTTCATTATCACTTTAAAACGGTAAAATATCACATTTGTAAGGAAAAGATACGAAAAAGGTGAGTACATCAATATGAACATCAAAAAATACTTACTCATTAAGTAATGAAAATGATTTGATTCAATTGACAGGACTTTTTTTTTAATTTTTTGAAATTACTAATAGGTATGGTTTTGTCAGAACTAAGTTAGGTAAGGTTACATTTCATTTCATTACAAACACACACTGGGTCTTTGGACGACTCGGTGTACCACACGAAAAGAGAGATTTCATTACGAACAGAATTTGCAAAATTTACCGCATCAGGATTAATCTAGTTTTATGGCATTGTAAAGGTAGGTACTCAACTCGATGCAGCGTTTCAAGATTTGGTATTCGACTTAAATATTCTTGTAAAAGGCGTCACTCTATTAAAGATAAGTAGAGTCAAGCCAGCTTACCTCCGGTAGATACTCAAACTTCCAATGTGTCTAAGGCTCGCGTCATACGAAGGGACAAAATTTGCAAAATTTACCGCATTAGGATTAATCTAGTTTTATAGCATTGTTAAGGTAGGTACTCAACTCGATGCAGTGTTTCAAGAATTGGTATTCGACTTAAATATTATTGTAAAACGCGTCACTCTATTAAAGATAAGTAGAGTCAAGCCAGCTTACCTCCGGTAGACACTCAAACTTCCAATGTAAGTGTCTAAGGCTCGCGTCATACGAACGGATTTTTACCACATAAAATGGTATGAAATACAATAAAAAATAATAATGGTAAAAAGTTTTGTTTGTGCCTACTAATGCTAAATAGCAGACCAGATGAAATACCATATTCAAATCTCATCTCCTTCGAATTGCTTACAATGTAACCGCAATTAATTTCCTTTATCCCTTCTTGAGGGTCAGGACCGCCTACATAGAGCCTCCCTAACAGAATTACACACTCATTAGTTCTACGGTATGTGTTTGTTTGTTTTTACTATCTGTGGCGCCGGCTGGTGTAAAATAAACAGAATTGGTCACAGGGTATTACCGTGGTAAATTTTTATTGGGTCACGGGACGGATGTTGAGTAAAATCGGGTTAGTAACACACGTATACATAAGAGCCCAGACACTATAGTAGCTTATGTAAAAAATATCAAATTACAATATTTGACAATCACTTCGACTGATGCTTGCATATTTTACAAAACACAGAAAACAAACTGATACTTTTAGGATCATTTCAGTTCGAACTGATAAAAAGAAAGAAAGCAAACCAAAAACTTAAACGAAATCATAACAACGTTCTAACAAAGCTATGAGTTGGTTTATGTAATGTGATGCAAAGTATGATAAGCAATGGTCATTTCAGTCTTCGTGCCTTATCCCTTTCTTTGTCGGGGTCGGCTGCCTAACCTAGGGGATTTGACGTGGAACAAAGTTTTTACACAGAGCGACTGCCATCTGACCTCTGCAACCTGAAAGCTAACCACACCACTAGGTTAAGTCATATTCAAGTATCATCACAATGTTTCTCCTTCACCGTATGATTAACACAAATATTGGCTATTTAATTTTTAAATATTGTAGGACATATCAATTCGCTGACATTTAGTTTTAAAAGGCCAACATAGCAAGTAACAACTACATGAGCAGTTTGACTACTGTGCTACCTATCTTCGACGGATCTGTTCGCAATTTGCCTTTGAATTTGCCGGCAATAGCGGTGAATGGTGATCCTCTTATCGGGGCTGATTCTGATAGCATCTACCGTGACAATTCCATCATTGTGCCGCCCATTAACGCCCATTGATGGCTGGCTATTAAGGGGATCCCAGTGCATATGTGCCGCCCTTAACACAGAAAGCACTACAAGAAGGAGACGGTTGAAAAACTCTGACACCAGGAATCATCGGATCGTTGGACAACTCAGTATCCCACCCGAAAAGATAGGACACAAATAGGAAATTATACATGACTCGATGGCAAGAAAATTTATCGAAAGTTATTTGATGAAGATTAAAGAAGTACTGGCGCTTTTACAGAATGATGTATTAGCACAAACCGGATTAGTTGTAACAAAATTTACCTAGCAAAAGTGGTCAATTTTAAGAAATTTTCTATCTGTAGTGTAACTACACTGAAACATTATTCGAACAAGCTTTAGTATCAGTAGGTACTTCAATTTCAACCAGCGGATTTTCAATAAATTACATTTTATCATGTTAGGAAATTTTAAGTGTTGGGGGCAGCACATACACATCGGAATCCCTTTAAAATCCCAATCAACACGCACTTATTCATCTGTCAATGGATGCCGAACGATTGGCATCACTATGTCAGGTGTGGATGCTTGAGAAATTGGATGTTTAATTACTCGCAGGAACTGGGTGTCCAGGTTGAGAGATAGCCGATCGTCTAAATGCTTGTGTTGATATTTTTCTTCTCTTATCTTTGTTTTGTCATGCGCTCAGCTAAAAATATTATACAATATTCATATTCTGAACTATTTTTTATATTATGTTTGGTTAAGTGTCGGTTCACACCTACGAACAATTTGTACATACATTATGAATAACTAAATTCTTTCGCAACTAACTAAGTACGCAAAAAGTCGTAACGAATACCTTCCTATACCCATGGGCACAGTATTCATTAAAGAAGGATCTGTGATTGAAAACATTATTTATATTGTTTATGGGAATGCGCCCACAAATTGCAGCGATTTAGAACTAATCGTGTTGGGGTGGTTCAATACAAACACGAAACTGGCGGGGTGGACAATTCCCTACTTCCGATAATAATTGTCAACATAAAAAAGTTATATCAGTCCTGCAAATCATCACGCAAGGTGTGGGAAACGAACAGATTTTTCGTATATATCAAAAATGACACATACAAATATCGCTACGTGTAATTACTATGTATGTTTATTTGTTTAAATTTAAGTAATGTAAGTTGTGTTCCGATAGTTGATAGCATAATATTTTTCATACAATTGAGACAATCGAAAATTCTAAACTACCTGTATTAGCTGACAGGGACTGTATTCAGGCAGGTTTTATGCTTGACTTCTCGATACATCGGTACTTAATATTTTATCTCTAATCTATCGCCTTGCTTACCCTTAGTTACCTACTTTTTATTTTTCGAAATTGCTTACTTAGTACTTTTGTCTCCTAATACTTTTACTCCAAATTAGCTTTCAGGCAAATGAATACTATATTTCCAAGCAACCTTTATTTGGTTCATAGCTAAACCCATAAATCAATTAATCTTGTCTCCGCTAAAGGAGTGATTTGTCATTTCACTAGTAACTACCGCTGTCATGGTCTGTCGCCCCTGGTGTGAACTACTAATAGTTTTCGCCACAAATCAGTGGTGTTGGTGTCAATGGCTAATGATCATGACTACAGGAACTCCGTGTCCGTTGGTGCCCTTTCACCTTCTTTCATGGGGTTGAAAATCATTTGTTTGTGATTTAATGACAGCCATTTTGGCCGTGAGAAATTCTGTCAAATGTGTGTGACTATCCGGAGTTTGAAATAAAACTAAATTATCTACATCCTAGATCTAGTATTGTTAGTAAAATAAAATTTACAAGCTTCCGATATCAATCAAGTTAAACTGTCCAAGCGTATTTTTGGAATCCGCTTAAAATGTTTACTACATCGTTTCGACCCTTAGCAAAATCAACAGTGGAAAAGTGAGCAATAATTCTTTCCACTTCCTCGAAATAAACGAACGCAAGACAGTTCCAAAAACTTATTGTGTGAAGGATTTTGGGAGGCGAAGGCAATAATATACAAGCGCCCATCCTTTGCATGTTGAAGACAAGTCTTATAACAATATTTAAACCAGCAGCTTTTTATTCAGAACGCGAAGTGCTTAATATAAATACGTGATAGTCGCCCACCGCGCCACGCAGCGCGCATGCGAATCGATGTAATGTTTTTATATTACAATATCATTTAAATAATTTTGTCATTTCCATATTTTTTGCCTCAATTTATTTATATGGATCATTCAGATACACGTATTGCTTTATTTCAAACCATAATAAAGCGACGCGCTTTTTATAGCTTCATTCTGCGTTTAATTAGTTTCCATAAAGAAAAAGCATAAAACGAATGTTAATACACTTTCACTGTGGTGAAGATCCGAAATAAATTTCGGTACGAGAAGTCACAAGTTATTCTAATTAGTTGGTACAAAGTTCCAATTAGTAAGATTCGGGATCGTATGCGCGGGCGCAGAGGCAAGCCGCCGCGCGCCGCCGCGACCGACCCGGTGGTTAACATAAACTGCACAGATAAAATTTAAGCCCTTTAATGAACTCCCGGATTGTTTTATTATCTTTCCTCTTAATAAACATTCGACTTTCAATCTCAACCCCTTCGCCCGCTGCGACTTATTCGCATATGCATCTAATGAATGATACCATCGGGAACTCTCGGTAAGCTGCAATCTTGATTTCATTAGTGTGAACACCGTTATCTTTTGCGTCGCCGAAATGGGCATAATTAGTTGCAGTGACAAAAACAATAACGGTATTATGTTTCATAATCAATATAATGAGCGTCAGTTTAACAAAATCGAACTGAACCGGGTTCGACCGGGCTGGAGTGATCAGAGGCGCCGATCGTGCAATAATAACCCTAATGATACCTTAAGGGAAAAGGTGTTAAAACCTTTATTGGAATACGTCCAAATTTTATTAATAGCTTTTTAACAAGCCGATGCCTCTTGAGGTGTTAACCTAAAGATTTTCAATTGTTTTTTACATTGTTGAAATTTCGAAGCGATCCCGAGTACCTACCTGATTTAAGGAGATTGTAATTCAATTATTTCAAAGTGTGGATTATTATCGAGTTGATAGACGTTAATGCGGGGTTAAGGGACAGTATCGCTTCGTCTTCCACTCCAACAAACGATTCCGAAGAGTGATGGCATAAATTTAAAACCTCCCGCGACACTTTTGGTATAATGCATCCCCATCAAATATCAGCCGCTGGTTAAAATTATCCCGTTAAACCAATTTATTTCCAAAAAGCACTCGAGAATTTCGTAAGAATAATGATTCTCTGTGCATTGAATCTACATAATGCGCAACTACGAACTGCACTTGGGGCATTTTTAAATGCGGTCCGTAATTACAAAGGACATGGGCAACCTCTTTGTTTGAGGCGCGAGGTCCCCGAAGCCCTGACACTGCGCAATCATGAAGTGCCAAAGCTTAATAACCCCCTAATCGTCGATTCCTGCTACCGCTATCAAAATTCGGGTATGCCCGCAAGAAACCGTTGGTCCCCGCCTCCGCCGTTTTGTACCAATGTCGATAATGCCAGGCTAGTGCTTCGAACAAACTCTGTCCATCGGTGAATTGTGAAGGGACCGATTTATTATTGAAATCAGGCTGTCTCACGCGCAAGCTTCCTGTTCTGAAATTGCTTTATGAAATTGGCGACCGCTCGTGCCACGCACGACGTTGTTAATGACGCAAAAAATTCTTAATCTTTACTTTTCAATTATGACCTGGGATTGACATATGGAGAGCAATTTATCTCGCGTTGCGCTGCTTCATTATTTCTTCTGTTTTCGTTGTAAGATATCGGCAATAAAAATGGTAATAAAATGGTACTGTTTATGGGGTGAATCCCCATACTAAAACTGCTCAATCGTTGTCGCTAGCGCAGCGTCATCCGTAGAGTGCGGTTTTAGTATAGAGAGTGACGTTTTTAATATGGATCTGACAGACCGCTGCGATATTTTATCGCTCCGTCGTGCGTTAAGTATGTGATCCGCCTTAGTTATAAAGTTTTGCGTTTGAAATCTAATGACAGTATTGGTAGATAAAAGCTTAGAACTGGGCTTTGGTAAAGCGCTTACCAACCCTTACTTAAGGGCGCACGTGCCGGTCAGTGCACACGCGCAGATGTATCGTGACACCTGCCTTGACGAACTTCTATCTCTTTCACTTATACAAAACATTATATTTCCATCTCTTTCTCACAAACTTTTAATTCCGATAAAGCGAGCTCCAATAGCTCAATACCAAGATTGGAACTACACACTACATTATGTGACCTGCTTCTTAATGATTGTTCTAAAATAGTTCTTTGCTTCATTAGTATTCTTGAGGAGCCCACCCTCTGGTCTATGACCATGTTTATAGTGCAACCAGCAACATGTTAGGCAACTTGTTCTAGACTATGTCTAGAAAACATTCTAGTAAGCCTGTAATTTATTTATACCGCGCTTGCCGATCACTCTCCAACGATGGCGTTCCACTCTTTTGTTTTTCAAATTCTTGCTACTAACGAAAAGAAAAACGATAAAATTCCTAATAGGCCTATTTAAAGTAAAAGCACAGCCAAGTAAGTCTAATCTTAGGTAATATAGCCTTAATAGAGGCTTGATTGCTTTCGCCTTTGTCTATTAAGTTTTGCACTAACTTGAAAATGGGGTTAACAATTACTTGAAGATTAAAGTGGCTATCATACAGGCCGGAAAATGTTGCTGTTTTGCACCGGTGTCAATCACGAAAGGATTTGTATGAAATACCACTTTTCTAGAAAGCAAAATGGTATAACTACAAAGGCATATAGTGGCGCCAAAACGCCGCCGTACCATGTCACGTACAAATTGTCCTAAAGAAAGGCTTTTCTAAATATTGAAACGGAATACCGAAGTTATTAGTAAAATTTATTATTGCCCACGTTTATTCGTATATATATCCTCGATAAACTCTCACTTCCTCAGATTTGCTGGAAGAAATAACGTTAGGAATAAGCATTGCCTATACCGTACCAGTGTTTCTCGTGCAATGTCTATACACTTATGTATTTAAATAAACTGTTAAATAAATAAATACCGCAATATCTATGGCACGGGTGCAAACAACCTAAAGCTCTTTCACATTCCTCTGCATGAAGGCTCGCATAAAAACGCAACCGGAGCGAATGTTAATAAAACGTAGGGCGCTACAATTTGACCTTGATTAATGAAGGCAGAATGAAGGCAGTATGACAATGGAGCAGCATGAAGCCTCTCGTGTGATTGGATACAGCACCCGTTTAGCTGAGCGGTGATGTCGATATGTCATTGTGAAGTGGCCTTAACGGTCCACATTTTATACCGTGACATGAGATTACATTTTTGAGACTTTTGGTGGGAAATAGGATAGTATATGTGTTTCTGATGATTCTGACCGACATATTTGGAAGTGTCGTCCAAATACTCGGCTGAGATTCATCGCTACATAGAGATCTACTTTTTACCACCTCTTGGATCTCGTTTTCTTCTTATCCTTAGATAAAATGTGTCTCATTAGTTGAAAAAAAAATCACTCGTAATTTTTACACTAAGTATATTTACAGAAACTAATTTACACGATAGTAACAATACAAGCTTTGTAATCCAGGCTTCTGAATTCTTTTATTCCTCTTACTTGCCTCGCCTTTAAGAAGCAAAGGTTCAAAAGTTTTTTTCCTTCAAATTATTCGATACTCCCTTTTATAGCAGAAAAATTCCTTAATTAAACACAAATATGAACCTATTCTTCGTGGTTAACGCCTTTTTTGTTAAAGGATATTGCCGCTCATCAATGTAATAACTTATTTTTGATGTATAATAAATAATAATCTTTTTTATGGTGGTATAAAAATTTGTATAAAACAGAAATGTCCGTTAAATTTGGAGCTTACACGTGAATAGATAAGTAGGTAGCTAATTCGCTTTTGGTCCAATATCTATAATGTGTGTCAATTTTATTATTTCTTCCTTATTATGAGTTTCCTTAGTAATAAAACATTTTATTAGAAGCCACGTTTTGACGAAAAGCTTTAAAATGGTTCATTTACGACCGTCATCTCATCATAAACCTTAGAGGATGGTAGACCACCTTCTAAGACAAGGAAGAAATTCGCTGAGACGTCACATTTTAATTGATTATTATTGAAAATTTCCTTTGATGTTTCCATAGGGGCATACTATAGACTCCGTCGTTTGGCTTCCACTGCTATATTAAATTGTGACATGGTAAAAAAGCAGTTTAGCGAGCCAGAAATGAATTTGATCTAAGCTCGGTATATTCTTTCTTTGGCGTCCCTTTTGGAATAGTCGTGATCGTTGTTTCTTTTACGAGTGATTAAGCAGCGGTTTCTGCGTGTTTGGGACAAACTCATAGAGATTTTGGTTAGGGATTTGTTTAATGACGCTGAACATCGAAGTTCAACTGCACGACTTTACAAAATTTTACAACGTCTGACAAAACACTAATATAATAAATAATGTTAACCGTTGCCTAGATATATTTCATGCTTGGGTAGTAGATTGAGAGAAAGAGGAGGTGACCCCCGCTCTGGGGCGTTTCTGGTGCAAAGGTTGGCCATAGCGATTCAGCGCGGCAACGCAGCTAGCGTTATGGGGACCTTTGCACCCGAATCGAGGAGGAGCGGGCTCGTGAATAGGTAGGTAATTTGGGTTAAGTAGTTTTAAGTGACATTTTATGTAATTTTGACATATGAAATTGTTTATGCTAAATTATTCTTTATTATTATTATTGTATTCTTGTACTTTATATTAGACTAGCTAATGTGAACCAATTGAGAGGAACTTCCTGGCAAGTCTGCAAGTATTCAGAACGACTGCTTTTTGCAGAAGTATGAATGTGGATGTGTTTATTCCAGTGTTCTTAGACTGGTGTGAAGAGTTTTTGCGATGACACCAGTGGTAGACCGGATGACGGAAACAGATTCTGATTATTATTTGTATTTAGGATTTATTATCTGTCTTTATATTGATACCAAAAGCATAATTCAAGACAAACGTTAAAAAATAACGACACAGCAGGACAGCTCATTTCTACTGATAAATTTCTTCCAGATTTTTCTTTGCTGTTACCCTTTGGCTAAGCTGAAGAACTTTACTATTCTATATATTAGAGCTAAGACTAGGTAACCTTGTTCCCTGCTTCCTCCAGTGTTTTCTAGCCTCCATCAAAAAGTTGTAAATCGACTCAGCTTTGTTCTATACCGGATTGAATAATGCGTCCTCTCAAGCGAGGGTGGGAGTCAAGAACTTATTCCATTCATTTAACCAAAGACGGAATAAATGAGTGATATTTTATCAGTCCTCTGAGATCTTAGCCACCGGGTAAGTGATGTCTTAATAATGACAAGAGGTTAAATATCGTGGGACACATCTCGAGACGTAAGGTTCGACAAAGGAACACTGCTCCAAGTATTTTGTCACTGTTAAACCGATCCAATCAGTACAAGAAATTGTTGCTACAAAAAATATAGGCTGACATCCGAAAGGGGTGATTCAAATAAAGGTATGCGATTATCTGATATTTACTTTTTGTCCGTCGAAAAAGTTTAATTTCTATTATTTTGAAAGCATATCCAGTAGGTTGGGTGAACTAATACGTGTTGTCATGAAATAAATTATAATTAATAAGAAATCAGATTCTCTATACCACACGCAACTACTAGTTAATTGAGATAGAAACGTCTTTACTTATTGAAACGTATAATTTGAGGTTAAAAGGAGACATCAAATCAATTGTTTTGATAGAGAAAGGGTTGTTTTTTTCATAATCAATCAAGTTATTATTTTTAATTGGTAACATCTGTCGGTTTTGGGATGGAAGCAAGGCCGGAAGGCAAGTAATAGCAAAGAAATAGTAACTAGATCACAACAAATTAATATCACAAAATTAACTCAGGATAAAAGTAAAGTTTCTAAACATTTTATTGGTCTGATATAAGAACATACAGTAAGTTTCACAATTAATGTCAATGTCATATTATTATGGTCAATTAATAATTAATAAAAGCTAGGGGTACTTTTTATCGCAGTTTATTAAAAATAAGTAAAATAACATAAACAAGACAATAATGAAATTTATAATTACCTAGAAATATTTTTGAGCTAGACACTTTTTGTTCATTACATTTGTATTGCTATAAGTAGCGATCAAGATATAGAGATATTCAAGTAAATACTACTACAAAACTTTACATTACCACAAAAAGTCAACTCGGAGTTCATTATTGACTTTGCTCCGCCACCCAACGCGAAAGCGTTGAATAAAATATCAATTAAATGTTGTTTTCCGTACTAAAAAATAACTTTATTTCTCAATTTCGCTAAGTGAACCCTTTGCCGTGGATTGTCGAATGTCATTTTCTGTTTTTGTATGGTCTGCTCTGCGCCATGTCATCAGATCGGGCGGTAAGGTAATGAGCAAGGAGAAGTATTTATTACAATTTGGCATGTTTAAGGTGAGGCTCTTCGTTCTTTAAAACGGTTTATATCAAAATTGCGGGCATTCCTCAAAACCAGTTCAAAATGTAGGAGAAAAATATGAAAACGGATTAAATGAAGTCGTATTGTGTTTTATGTTTATCGCAGGTTAAAATCGGAGAGCAAGTGGAATACCTTCTCCTTAAAGGTAGTATGTAAATGCGGGTGTGTTTTTAGTCCAGCGACAAAGTCGGGGCTCGCGCAAACAACGGAGGTAACACGTGTTTTTTGCACTTTGATTTATCGTTTCATGTTTCAAAAGTAGCTTTTTACGTCGCGCCACACGCAGCCATTGTACGCCGGGAGATGCAAATTTCGTGAAAAATTACAATTTCAGTCGGTTTTTTACCGGCTTGCCTACTGTATTTTAAGTCACTTTGGCGGAACGTATACTTAACGCACGACGGACTGCTAAAATATCGCATTGGTCTGTCAGATCCATACTAGAAATGTCAATCCCCATACGAAAACCGCACCGCTCAACAGCTGTCGACGCAGCGCTATCGCAGTGTCGTCCATCGAGTGCGGTTTTATTATGGGAATTGACGTTTCTAGTAAGAATCTGACAGACCAATGCGGTATTTTAGAGCTTCGTCGTGCGTCAAGTGTCTGATCCACCTTTGGCGTTATTAAATTACTTTGACTAGATTGGACTTCTTTATTTCTTACTTCTTTATTCTTTAAAGATTTTCAACGCTAGAGAGAAACAGAGTTGGAACGTTACTGACCTATGGCCGAAAAAAACACTTTCTGGACCTAAGCATACCATCATGGCTTATGACTCTCTTTTTCGTTTTCCCAAACAGTCAATACGTATGAAACATAATAACAAACCTCACGCCGCAAATTTTATTATACAAGTAAAATGTTTATGTAAATTAATATGACAATAATAGTCGAGTATTACAGTCATTAAACGACTTAATAGTCATTGGTAGAAATAACTCTATCAGTTTTATGAACTGAAATTAGATTGTCTATTAAGAATTGTGTATCAATTATGTCGTTGCAATCGTAAAAGCTGAACTAATCTTTGCAGAAATTTACATTCATTAACTGCAATTTCTGCACAGAAACAAAAGATATAAATGTGTACTTACATAGACAGTTTTGAAATAAGTACCTTGACTCCTACCTAGTGTTACAAGCTTTGGAAAGAGGGTTGAGATTTTTATGCGTATTATTTGGTTGCGGACTGGGTCATTAATAAAATATAGTTGTTGTTGTACCTACGCTTAAAGCTGTTCTTCAAAAATACCACGGACTTCATTCACAATTTATCAAAATATGCAAAGTTTGAATTGATAAATAGAAATTTTTTATAAAAGTAAGTGTTCTGACACAATCCAAAATTGTAATTAAAACGTTCATACATTCCTATTTTCATACAAAATATCGTTTTAGATCGATTTAAAAGTAGCTCATTTGACCTGACAGTCCACAACCCCATTTGACTGTCCCGATGGCGTAGCGGATAGTATGCCTGCCTTCTACGCCGAGGGTCGTGGGTTCGATC
Organism: Keiferia lycopersicella; assembly: GCA_029255805.1. NCBI lineage: Eukaryota > Metazoa > Arthropoda > Insecta > Lepidoptera > Gelechiidae > Keiferia > Keiferia lycopersicella. The sequence continues at coordinate 28,122,842 of JARACZ010000001.1, forward strand.
CCCACCGGACACAAATATTTGTTTAGTCAATTTTCAAATATTTGTATTGAGTCTGGATGTTTTCTATGTATAATATGTATTTATTTACAAAAAGAAGTATATATGCATTAGTATCAGCTATCTAGTTCCCATAGTACAAGCTTTGCTTAGTTTGGGGCTAGATGGCGCTGTGTGAATTGTCCAGGATATTTATTTATTTATTTTTTATTACAGCACATAATACACAACACATTATGTAGTCTTATAACATGTAGGTATCTGAAACATGCAATTTCAATTCCACGGGCTACGTAGGTACAATCCAAATGGATCGATATTGTATTAGTAATTCTGAGTAATTTCGCCCTCTACATAAAAATTTATATTTAGTAGGCGTTTCGACCGAGCGATAATCCGAGTGTGCTCTAAGGAATTTAATTTTTCAGTATAATCAAAATGCTCTTTACTTGCAAAATCTAACAGCAAAGTTATATTAACTGTCTGGACACTAATGGATCCTACACATATGAGGATTGTTTAGTTCACACAGTGGTGGGGAACTCCCCGCTGCGCCATGACCGTGGGGTGTGCGTTACGACCGGCAAAACGGTTTTTACCGTACAACCCGACCATTTACAAGTGAGGGAAACGTGTTATTTATGCATCACTTCTAGACGGACACCCCACCGTGGCAGCATTCTAATTGATCGGCATTTCATCAATACTCACATTGTTATAATCTACTGTTTCATTTTTTGAACGATCCCCCGCCGTAATAAACCAAAATTAGGGCTAAAACTGGTTGATTATAATGAAACCTCCTCTGACGGTTCGACCGGGCTTTTTCGTGTCGTAAAAATGTTTCACTGGTAACTTTGCATCGTCTGCCTTCCTTCATACATATTGAAACCGAATCCAAAACTCCTAATTAGTCAGGATATCTTCATCAAAATGAGTTGAGATAAAAACTGACAGCCGAACTCGATTCATGTGAACTGAAGAGTTAATTCGTAGTTTATTTATTTACGACGCAATAAAAGCGTAGATTACTAATTAGTTTTATAGTCATTTTATTATTTTACTAAAGGCATTTTAGAAGTGTAAGTTGACGTTTTCTTTTAAGAACAATGAGTCCGCCAGCCTCGAGACAAATTTCTTTTCGTTGAAAGTTCGTACGATGAAGCAGCGGGTTTTAAATGATCAATAATTATTTCAAATTACATATCGCTTCCTTAAAAAGAGCTCTTCTTAACCGATTTGAAAAAAGAGGTGTCGATTTCAACCATATGTAATATTATCAGCCATGTAAGTATTTATCAGTATTATGGAGGTTTCTGGAAAAGTACGCAAAGTTGGGAATTAATATGAATGTCCGTCCAGGCGCCCAGAAAACCGGCCGATTAAATTTTATGTTAAAATAATATTTACAATAGCGTGACTGATCTAGTTTAGATGGAATGTAAATAACATAAAGCTCAATGTTTATTATACCTTCTATTTCATTTTTGGCCAAGCGAGGTACAAATTCTTTTCTCGGTGCGTCCAAATATGAGTATAGGAGTAACCAAGGTAGGTACAGATTTTCTGTCTTCACTGTTTGAAGTCGGGTATCAATTTCTTTTAATAATCTGGATGATCGCAATGAATGAAATCACGTGGCCCATTGTCGATTGCTACAATGTCAATGTCTCGTATTGTCAAATTGCTACTTGGGTTTAATGACTGCCAAATTACGGATTGTTTGATTGATGTCAATTTTGGTAATCATCATTCTGAGTTTTATTGATTGCGATGATGTCGTACATGATGTGAATGACTGATTGTAATACGTTTAAGTCATTTTTGTGTGGTCCTCTCATAATAATGATGTGCAAGCAATGATAGTAAGTAAAAGTAAGACACAGTTAAGTAGAAAAGAGGGTTTGAACTCTGCACCATTTTTACGCTGTGCGCATAAGATTTCCTTGTGGTGCAGTTGTAGAATAGCATCACCCCATTTCTGCCTGTGGCGATAAAGGGATAAATCCAGGGATTGGGCACCAGATCTATTTTTCTGTGGGACAAATCCTGAAAACAAGATAAAATATTCAACTTGTCATACACAAAACTAACATTTTAGTGACTGCCTTTAGGTATATGAGAAACGGAAATTCTTTTATCAGTTTTCAGCATTTGTGCTAAGGTGTGAATTGCTCAGTACAATGCGAAAAAGAACTTGTCCAAAACACGGTGTATACTTATTTAACCTTTATCTAATTCTTCACGCTGAACAAGTAAAAGAGTTAGAAATACGAAAAGCATACTTGTAAAAAAAAGTGGGCTACTGTTTTGCTTTCGACATGGGCTTTTGATTCTACTTTACACGTTAAGAAATGTAAAGAAAAAAGGTAAGGAACAGTTGCAAATTCATTTTGCTTCCGTAATCTTTTCCTAATTAAGCATAAAAAGTGAACCAAATTATTGCTGTTACGACAACAGCATATTTCAAAGTTTTAAAACTAATTTCAAAATCAAACAAACATTACCACAGCAATCCCTTAGCAGTGCTAAGGGATTGCTGTGGTAATGTTTGTTTGATTAGCACTCAAAGCACGCGCCTATTCTGACATCCCGAGGCTAAATGCCACCAACCGCCTCGGGCAATAAAAATAAATTAAAAAAACGGCGCCACCTCGTCACGGATTATGACACGTTCATAATAATGACAGAGAAATTGACACTACGTGACGTCGCAGCCGCCGTGTTTTGTTTTATTGTGACAAGAAAGCCGGGTTGCTCTGTACTGCTCTAGAGACTTATGAAATAGGATTGAAACATATAAAATGGTAAACCAAAAGTAAAATTAATTGCAATTATCCATATTATTGTGGGTATATTTTATGTAACAAATAAAAGGATAATTAAAAACCTACCTACACAAAAAGAAGATTTATTAATCTTAATCATAGTTCAGTAAGGATCATACATAAATACCTATCTACAACGAAACGGTGTAAAGGATAGAATTTGAATCAGAACCCACTGGTGGGGTGCATAGACCGTGAAACTGAACAACTTTCCCTAGAAACATATTTCAGGAAAAGTATTTTATTTTTTCATAACACGTTTATTACGTTCTTTTAGGAATGTTGTTCAGTTTCATGAACACATAACTGCCTGCCTGTTTTATAAGATGTATACCTATTTTGCTTCATATCTATCACATATTATCTATCTAGTTTAAAAAGGAACGCAGTGAAATAACCCGCCAAAAGCAAAAGGTAAACGTCATCACAATCAGTTCCGTCCTCTCCATTGTTCGTCGCGTATTCGGAAGCTGCGTACGCGCATATCTGCTTGTGACTTGAATTTAATTCACTACTAATGGCCGCTTAAGAACTCAGACTAAAGGAAGTCTTCAAAGAGAACGTTACGTTTAATTATATTGAAGCCACAAAGAAATAAACGCTACCGAAGTCAAAAAAAGGTCTGTTTTGTACGTTTTATCTAGTTCAGCAACGCGGCAAGTGAACCAAATCTGAATTTTTTTGGCTTCACTCTGGTTGAATAGCGAATTATAAAACGCTTTTCGTATTAGGTAGGTAGAGTGCATACCGAATTGTAAAACCATTTCCTGTATTAGGTAGATAGAGCTCATTCGATTAGATAGTATCACGACACAATTTAAGGAGACTTTCAAAATTTTTCACGGTTAGTTCTGGCCACTGGCGAACCGTTATCTCTCCGTCGATTTTTTTGTTCTAAGTTCAAAACTAATAGCCTCTCATGAATGAGACTTTCCGAGTAGTCTTTTTCCTTTTTGGGAATGACAAAGCGGTAATTTGAGATTGACAAACGCTAATTCGGTATTTCGTGGCGAGGACGTGACGTCATGCTCTTGAGAACAATGGCGTATTAAATTGTTCAGATCAAACTCATTGAAGAACTTTAAGTATACAGCGATTTGTGATTGGTAGGTTAGGTACTGATATTTTGCCGGTTGCTATCTATGACTACGTAGACGGCAGTCTAGGTCAGAAGCCTGCTAATTGGAGAAGGCGATTGAAAAAATCGGACGCTAGGGGTCATTGGGTCGTTGCACGACTCGGTGTTCCACACGAAAAGAAATAAAGAAAGACTGATAACATGTCCATACGAAAGACATCAACGCAAACCTTTACGCACGGAATTTTTTATGGTCCTTTCTTGACGAATTTAAAAAGTTTTAATCAATGCATCTTTTTCGTGGCAATAATTACTGTCTAAGAAAAAAATAATAAATCTAAAAAAGTGGCAAAACCGCTTATTTTTTTTTTTTGTAGAAACGCAAATAACAATAAAGTGCTGATTTCCGTCCGTATTTGAAACCACGGTAAAAGTCAGAAATTCGGCTCTAGAGCTCTGGAGAGAATGCCTATCCTCACTGATATGAGTGGTACTTGCTATACCTTAACGTAAGCACTGAATAGCTACCTACTTACAATAGCTAGATACATTCTCTAAGCAGCCTTCTACGCACGCGCTGTATTCTACAATACCTACAGACGCCTACTCTAGGCGCTACGAGGCGCTGTGATTGGAGGGCGTTGTACAGAATTGTCCAATAAGAACGCTCGTACCAACAATAGGCTTGGTTAACGGTGATTGTGATTAGAGCAGGTTGTACGGAAGTGGAGGTAGTACGTGAGTTTGTATTTGCAATACATTGTCGTTCTGTTATACCCAAACTTTGGTACTTTCTAGTAAGAAAACAGAGCAAGTTGTTACATTAGGCCAAATTTGATTTTATTGAATCCAAAATTCACGCGATTGTTTCGTTCTGATATGTATTTGTACGATGTATGTTTGCCAGCTAGTAAGAGTGATATTATTGGTCGCGATTTTCAAATTTGGATAAAATCTTGTAAGTGTGTTGTGTTCCTGTCTCCTTGACTGATTCTCACACGAGAAGGAATAAATTCAAATAAGAAAAAAGAACTTGTAAGTACCTAACACACGTGGTCACTCAGCCGGCGGCGAGTTCGGGACCTCAATTACACCCACAGATTAAATGTATATAATTGTTTTAGCGCCCTCTAATTTGGGACTTCCGACAACTTGGTCGCAAGAAACATTGTAAGTACTTTTGGGTTTTGACTCCGTTTTTTGATCAAGTTTAGTGTCTACCGTGTTTATTGGATCTGGCAAAAAAATCAATTAATTTTTTATTACTAAAATTTCTTAATCATATACATAGGTAATTACTGCTCCATCAACTTGTACTACGTAATTTGCCTATTATCAGACCATTTGGACAGTTCAAGATACATATAGAAAAAGTGACGAAGCACTTTGAGAAAAGGTACTTAGTGCCCTCGCGCTTCGCGTGGCTCGTCATGGCGGGAACACTACCGTGCCCACAGATCTCAAAAATCTTTATAAAGGTAAGACGACATTCAAATGATTTATATGTTATTGCCAGCTCATCAGCCTACTCGGTAACATACACATATCACGCCTTCATCCCTTGCGGGGTAGGCAGAGCGATAGTGGCCGTAAGAATACAGCCACCATCGCCACGTCTGACATTTTTGGAGGATTGTTTTCCAAGGTTGTTTCAGAAAACATGTGTATTACTATAGTGACAGGTTGTCAGCCTGTCGCCTAAAAATTGTAATACACCGACACCCTCCAGTCCCTTAGTCGCCTCTTACGACACCCGCGGGAAGGATGTGGGGTGATGCTATTCTAAGCCGGCATCACACGGAACTACTACTCGGTAAAGGATCAATATATACTAGTTTTCCTTAGTATTTGTATAAAAACCATTATAAGTTGGTCCCTTAAATGGGTAAATTAATGTGCTGGCGACCTACCTACCTAGTTAGTTATAATTGAAATAAAATTTAGTTGAATGCATTTCCATAATGAAACATCTATCGGCACCTCGCAATAATTTCAGTAATTAATATTAAATATGATACAACATGGAGGATGGCAAAAACATTCGTTTGATGAAGCTTTGCCATTTATTTGATAAATGAATAATCGGCAAAGATGATTTTAAAATAAAAAATAAACTGAAATTGCAGTGTGCGCAGGAACTTTATACCATAGGAAATAAAAATGCGTCAATGTTTAAAAACCAATGTCTACGCGAGGTACAGTCGGTTAACTAAAAATCTGACAAATTCCAAATTTTGCTATGCAACTTTTTGTGATACCTATGACTGTTACAGGTGGAATCTTGAATTAGCTATAAGTTTATTTTTGTTGTTCTTTTTTTTTACTAATGTTGTTGTGTAAGCTGTAAGTTTCCCAAAGAAACCAAGAACTAAAATATAATAAAAATTACATGATTTATTATTTTTACTGGTGACTAGTGAAAAAAACTACAATCAAATTTTTTAACATGAGTCTTACGACTGTACAGTCTCTAGAATATGCATGTCCTTATGAATATTTAAATTTATTTTAGCTAACGAAATCTATACCGTTCAGTTGAATAATGGTCGGATGTGCATCAACGTCCACCGTGTAAGGTTGCAAATATGCGCCGACGTTGAAATTATACAAGGTGAATAGTGTAGGGCTCTCAAATTTAAGGGTAGGTATTGGGAGGATTTACTAATGTACCAAAAAAATCTAATGCTTTAGTTATTATGTTTGGCGTAGTAGTCCTAGTAGCTAGAAATTTATGTTAGAAAGCTAATACAAACGAAGCTTTCTAACAAAAATTTAATAATTATCAATATCTAGTGGTTGATTTAAACACCAAGCATTCGAAATTACTATCTTGTGGATATTTCTATAAAATAGTAAATCATTTAGAAATTTATCGTTAGTATTTTAAAAGATAGTCGTAATTTTAGCATAGCATTTGCAATTGCTTTACAGCAGCGCATTTCAAGACGCCCTGGTATATTGCCTTGTAATTAAAACTGTCTCAAACGCTCTCAAACTGAAAAATTTTTGAAGTGTGAGAACTGCGTTTGTGTCCGGCCTTGAGAGATAAAAATAAGTCCGACACAGACGTACTTTTGATTTAGCATCTCCTTAAGAAAGGAATCTCATCAGAGATTGCTCGCTATCATGTGGCGCCGTTTAATCAAACGCCTCTACGTAATAGCACGACACGAGCTATTAACTGTAGATGGTATTGTAGCAAACGATATAGGCAACTAAGGAACTCGAGGGCTTCATGTGTATCACAATTTTGTAAAGTACTAGGGAGGTTGTCATTGCACAAATTTCAAAAATAGGATTCAAATGTCTTTCTGACGTGCCAATGTTTATGTATGTATCGTTTTTCACAATTGGCACTCTGCCGATACATGAGGGGGTACAATTAAATGATATAATATGAATGTGATTCATAAGTAAGTAATTATAAATTATAGAGAAATAGAATCTTGTTGACTTTTCTTCTCTTTATTCTATAACAGGATATGGGTAAAAGAGTTTTAATTTTGTAAAGAATGGTATTTTGCTATTACATCCCTAAAATTACCACAATATATTTACAGCCTATTCTCGTCAATACTAACATCTTGTGACATCTTTTTGTATGTCATCTTATAGCATAATTTCGCTGCAGACTGTACCTAGGACGCGTATGTCGCGTGGTTACGCGCTATTACGCGGCCGGGCGCCGCGCCGCGCTCCTACTCGCTACTCGCTATAAATTACACGAATTATACACTCCGGCTAGCCAGGTGATATATTGTACAACTTATTTCTTTGCCTACGGTTTCACTCGCTGTACGATTGGTTTTTGGTGGATTTTCCGTCGACTGCGATTCAACAAAAGATTGAGATGTTTCCGATTGCAATAATAAATACGTCAAAGGATGAATTGCTGTCAATTTCTTCAATATATACACGTTAGAAAATGTAGAACAATAATGCTATGCAAAATCATCCTAAATCCCAAACCCAAAGGTGTTATACCACAAAAATGTACTGGGAGTCAGATATTGTGTCTTTTCCATAGCTATTTCTTAGTAATTTTGTAGTAACGTAGTAATTAGCATAAGTTTTCATGTCAGGTATCTACCTACCATTTAAATTTGAATGTAATCGGCCGTGTGATGCCGGCTTAGAATAGCATCACCCCACATCCTTCCCGTGGGTGTCATAAGAGGCGACTAAGGGACTCGAGAGTATTGGTGTATTACAATTTTTAGGCGACAGGCTGACAACCTGTCACTATAGTGATACACATGTTTTCTGAAACAACCTTCGAAAACAATCCTCAAAAATGTCAGACGTGGCGTTAGCGACCGTATTCTTACGGCTGTTAACGCTCTGCCTACCCCGCAAGGGATAAAGGCGTGATATATGTATGTATGTATGTATGTGTATTTGGCCAATCAAGCGTTTACTACATACAGAAAACTTTCGTTTTCCGACCCGTTTTACCTACTACTGTTTTTTCATGGAAATGAGACGTTTGCAGGATAAACAGAAACGTACCTACCTACATGAAACCACTTACTAAAAGATCACTCCGATGTGACCGAAAAAAGGCTGAACAAACAAACACACTTTCTCATGTATGCAACCGCGAAAGCCTACTTCATGTCAGCGCACAAAATTATACACCCTACCGAGATGTTTGCGCCCGACGCTACTAATACCCGTATACAAATGCCTACTCTTTTATTTGAGATTGTTATTTCGTAAATGATAGGCCGCTAGGAAATTTATCCTAAAACTAGTTGGTTCAGTGGTTCCACTGTTGAATTAAGATTCTATTAGATGTATTATATCGTGGGAAATGAACACAATCACAAAATGTATAAGCTCGCTTTGGTAAGCAGTTTTACCCACTGACACTCGATTTCCTAATTATTCAATTAAAATTGTTTGGTCCAGTCCTTCCGTAAGTATAAAAAGTCCAAGAAACTGAATATCATTGCCTAAGAAAGCATGTGCAGTAATGGTAGTTTGTAGTTTTAACACTATGTCTTAATTTAGTACTAAAGATATGCCAGAAATTATCAAAAAATTACCAAGAAAGTAACAGCGGCGTAGCGCTCATTGAAAAACTCTGAGTAAAGGTAGCTTTTCCATAAGCGCAGCGGCGTATGTTTCAGCGACTGTCCAAATCTATCTCTGTCATCGACCGTGGTTTTACCATTTGTACGGCTTGTAACTCAAAACTACACGACTACGACGCTTTCGCGAGTTGTAAGAATAAATTTAAATAATATGGCTATTAAATTGCTATTTACCTACGTGGGAGATTTCGTGTGGAGCTTATTAACAAGACAGACCCATATCAACAGTCAAAAGTCCACTGCTGGACATTGGCTTCTTCCGATTGGAGGTATATGTATAAGATACCTATATAACACGACTGACAGTAATCCAGTGCATGGTGTTTATTTTACAGGGAAATCCTGGGAATGCTACTATTTACTCCTCAGATTTATCGTCTGTTTTCCTTACTCTTTTTACGACTCCTATGAGTAGAATAAGGTGATGTTATTTTATTCAAACAACAGACTACTCCTTATTAACAAATAAACCCTTAAATTTGTAGAGTATAATGCGATGTTGGCATTCGGAGCGACCAAGGAAGGAAACGACCGTCTCGTATAAAGAGCGTTTATTGACTAAAAAAATGAAAGATCTAAAGCTATGTCTTACAATACTTATAAAGAATGACGTGGAGGTGCGTCATACACTACAATAACGTTGCATGCGAAATTAATCAGCGAAATAGATGCGCTTATTAAAAAAGTCAATAAATTTGAAAAATGACAGTGTAATTACAGAGGCGCCATTCAGTATGTACCTATCTGTGAAACGGGTGACTCCACTTTGCTCTAAGAGCGTGGTTTCAAATGCCGATTAGAATTTGTTATTTTCTAAAGAAATTTCATTAAATTTAGTAAAATTGACTAAAATGTAGTAAATTTTCTAGCTAACGAAACAGATCTAAGCGATCATATCACTTATCCGTTTCTGGGCTATTGCAATTCGCTTGTTTTTTTTACTTTTGAAGGCTAAGAACGAAAGCCTTACTTAGCGTAATCGAAAATCAAGAGCAAACCACTGACTATGTAGCGATATCTGGAAAAAATGTATCTAAGGAGCTCTGTGAAGCTACCCTCTACAATCTTGAGCCGAACCGCGGCTTCACTCGTTCCATTAAGGCATTAATCCAATTAAAGTATCAATCAAGAGTAATATTACACATTGTCTCGATTGAAACTTTAATGTCAAGTATGACAGATCTCCATTACGGGGATTATCGGACTCTTTACTCTACGCTTCTGAAATTTTGCCCGAATAAAAAGAGAAGGTTTTCAGTATTGATCATTAGTTCATTGACAATTTGAGATCGATTTTGATAGTAGGTATTAAAGTTATCATTATTTAACATACCTAGTTGAAACAGTAGATAAAACCTTCAAGATAGTCTTTGGTCACTAGGTCAGAAATACCTCTATTACCTGGTCTACTCCAAATAAGGTCTGGCAGCGGCCTGCCAACTTGGTTCTTTCGCCGACCGGCGTGATTTGCCACCTCACAAGTTCTGACCAATTTTGTAATCTTTGAAACCGTTTGTTGACAAATCCTTAGGGATTTACGCACGGCATGCGTTTGCTGTAAAATCAGAAAATCAGAGTCAAAATATTGATAAAGGAACAGGGCACACATTAACACATTTGAAGTCGGCACTAAAAAGGGTTTAACTTTAAAAATATGTATTAATTCGTATCGCATTAAAATGCATGGGAGTGTTTGCAGACGTCGGTTTAGTATAAGAGGTTTGGAATCCAGTTTTGCATCTAGTCGTACTTGTTAAGGGCTTAGCGACACCCTCTATTTATAGATTCTTCATTAAATATGTGTGCAGTTGCCTTATCTATGATAATATTGTAAAAAATATCTTAAGCTTCAATAGAGGAAAAATGTTTCTAACAATTTGAAGCCGTAATATGAAACGTAATGTAATGTATCTAAGGACTTATTTTTTATATGGACCTTAATATCCTTAGTGCCGTGTGATGCCGGCTTAGAATAGTATCACTCCAAATCTACCCGTGGGTGTCGTAAAAAGTGTCTTTGTGATTAGGTATCATCCAAAGTATTGGGCAGCAGTATTCCTCGTAGTATTTGCACTGAGCTCGCCAATCCACCTGCCAAGCGTGGTGAGCAAGGTAATACCCCCCGATTGGGAGAGGCCCATGTTCAGCAGTGGAATGTTGTGGCTATTCCTTGGAGAAACTTGTTCAGGGTTTAGGCTGATTTATCCCCTAACAGTATTTGCATTTCTGTTAAATCTCATAATACAGATGTTAGGATTCCTAACTTAGGAAAAGTACTAACTTTCTTTCATAGGATGAACCAGCCTATGAAACTGAACAACTTTCCTCAAGGAACATAGGTCGAAATATGAAGAAAAATTTTGGACCTCCTCCCATACAAAATGTACCTACCAACCGACTGAGTCAACTTGTATGCGATGGCCAAAAATTTTTGCATAATTTCCAAGGTCCAAAATTGGGAGGTCCAAAATTTTTCTTCATATTTCGACCTATGTTCCTTAGGAAAATTTGTACAGATTCATAGGGTGGTACTGTTCCTAACACTCGTATACTTACTTACCCTTTTCCTGGTTAATATTGCTCTTAAGAATGCCGATAACATCTCCACAGATTTTAAGTGCATCATCGATTGCTACGGCTGTAAAATCCGATAGTTATCGTTCCTACATCGAATATTTTTACTCATACTCTTTTCAACCTCTTAATACTTTGTAATAAAGTCTATTTTAGTTGCAAAGCCACTTTACTAATAACGCGTAATAACCGGCGGCATAATAAGCGAATCGAGATGATTTTATACAAGTCATATTTTTAATTAATGGTTTCATACCTACTCAAGTTAGGCTCGGATCTTAACATCTCACATTTCGTTCCGTATGATTGGTCGTTTGCTACTGTTTCGTAATATAAAATTTATCGGTGTTCTGATGCTGGATGGGTTTACGATTTTATCTGAGTTATTACTTTAAGAATAACATAGTAACTGCGTCTTATTTTTTGACTATACGTCGATTATTACAGGTTATACCAGTAGTAATTTACATAAACAAGTGACTTTTCATAAAGCTCTTATTGTTCGTCATTAAAAAATAAATAATTCTACTAACACATTGTGTTTCAGCGACATCTATCTGAGTGCGATAGATGTCGCTGAAACAACTAAATCCACCCCCAAGGTTGCAATAAAACGAACGCCAACCCTGTGCTCGCGCAAGGGTAGATCGTTTGTTCTGCCATCTGTTGGAAGGTGGTTGTACTTAAGTGGGAACCAGGAACTAATGCCACTTTTGTAGTTCAGATAGGGTAGGGGTAGTTTGAAGATGGCGTCTCAATATCTATTTAGGGGATGAATGCTAATAGATATATGTACATATTTCTTTGTATTTCCGATATCACGGATATTTTGCCTGAAGTCAATTAAGAAGATTAAGTTTTATTATCAGCAGCCCGTCATGTGTTATCAATTTTTGTTATTTTACTAGTCATACCTACAAACAGCATAATCCTACATTAACTTTCAATATCGCAAAGGTCCTTTGAAGTCATAACCTAATTGTTACTCAGCTTGATTGACTTAAAAATAATCTCACATCTCACAGACCGCAGTGTGTGATCCGCCTAATAAGTCGCAGATATTCGCATGAAATCAACACGTTTGTTTATGTTTCGGAAATTAAGATCCTGGTCCGTATGGGAATTGTGCCGCACATGCTATCACACCTGCTTTTAACCTGATGCCGTTTGGATTTGCTGGTACAAGTACAGTCGAGCTCAACTTGGGTTCATATAGTCCGTTCATACTCTGCACGTAGTAAATGGCGATGCAATTTTGACTAAGAGAACTACCGAAAAGACTTGGCCTTTACTCGTACCATACTTCAGCGCAAAAATAATACTGCGATATCGTAGCGCCTGTCAGATCCATACTAAAAACGTCACACTCGATACAAAAACCATCCATGACTTGATGTAGATCCAACACTTGACGCTGCGCTAGCGCTGTTTCGTTTATCGACAGCTGTTTTAGTACGGGGATTGACGTTTCTAGCATGTATCTGACAGGCGCGTGTGTTAGCGCAGTGGTATTTTTGTGCTGTAGTGCGGGAAAGACCTTTCGTACTATTAAAGTATTCAAATATCTCAAAATAACCACTATTTCAAAATTATCAACTAGCCTGCTTATATACCACGACGAGTACCTAAGGCAATAGGGTTCAGTAGTAAAGTGGACCTTGTTGTAACTATTTTGGCTGATCATAAAAATTATATTGGTTTTACGAGTGTTTTTTGTCTCACTGTGGATTATATCTACCTATCTACTTAGTATAGACAACGTGCATATACAAATGAGAAAACAAGTTCAATTTCAGAAAGTAATTGGATCAGCATTTAATGGCTTTATCCATCTGGTTTTCATATTTAAGTACCGGGTAATTAAAGATAAATACCTAGTATTTCGGTTTAACTATGAACATTGCAAATTAATTAAATTGCGGTCAACTTTAAGTAAATAAACAGTATTTACACTTCACAATTAATAAAAATAGTTACTGTCAGTTCCGTAAACGCCTATCGGTAGGATATCTCAATTTATATTCGTGTAAAACTTTGATTTAATAAAATATTACGTTCACGTATTAAACTTTATACATACAGTTAAAGGAAGCTTCAAAAATATAAATGAACAGTACAGTACTCAATATACTGTTTGAAGTTGAAATAAGTACCCAACTAAAAATAAAATACCACTGGCTTCCTAACGTCCTTTAGATATGAGTAACCTGAAGCATACTTACCCACGTGGACGACGTTTGCAAAGATGATAAAAAATATTTATCTGTTTGTAAGATATTTTTGCATTATGTGTAGATATCAGCAAATTTGTACCCGAAGCGTCTCAAAGCATCCTAAAGTTTGGGAAATACCTAATAATCACAAGAATTCGTGAAGTATTGACGTATGTAAATTGAAGTATAATAGTGAGGGTGTTACAGATTTTTGTCCAATACCGTTAATGCCCCCTGAATGAATCGAACATCGATAAGCCAGGCACGCACCGCAACTCTCTTCTGATGGGAGTTGTCACACCTGCCCTTAACCTGACGCCGGCCGCCGTCACCGGCTGTAAGCCGACTTGCGCCTGCGCTTCAAGAGTGTATATTTAGCTTTGGCAGGGCTTTTGTAATACAGTCAGTGCCTTGGCAAGTGTTGCTTGTAAAATTTCTTTGACAATCCATTCCGTTAAAACACTTTTATCAAAGGCATTGCCATAAAGATGTCTGAAAACAGGTTAGCTGATATTAGTTTTTGCACTTACATCGTGAATGTAAGAAATTACCCGAATTAAAGCATTAGCTATAAAAATGCAGCTCCTAGAGCTACTAAAAAGGTTGCTAGAGGCAACAAGACGAGACCAACGTCATTTATTGCTACCTGTTGGATTCGCACCTGTCCGCTGCGTCTGCGCACCGCGGCCCGTGATGCGCCGGGCTCATTAACCAGCCGCCCTCGATCAAACGATACACGTCTAATGTCATCCCGAGAAAACTTGCCCTGAATAGCTCCTAGATTGCCTTTAATGCTGACTCTTAAAATGGATTGACAGACTTAGCTGGTCTAAAATGGAATGCATTTTTTCCCACATAATATTTTATGCGTCTAATAAAGCTGAAGATGGCGCATGTAGAGCATAATAGAAGAATGTTTACAACACTATAGCGACCAGCGATGACTCTCATAAAAGGGTTCTCGGACCATAAAACAAAAAGTTTATAGATAAAGCTTATTAAAGAAAACAAAAGCTTATAGACGCCAATAACACAATAAGGTTGTCGAACCGTTTACAGCATCTATTCTGCCCTAACGACTTCTAAATAGATGATACAAGCAAGTACGTCTCGTTGTCCGAACAAGGTAATGGACAGGATAATTATGCGCAACGACGTGCAACAATAGCGGCGCGAGCTTACTGTCTCTATGGCATAATAAGCGCCGGCGTATTTTGATCAGAGCGCAACAAGTAGCCGCGCGAGCGCGGCGCAGTGGGAGGGGGGCCGAGGTCCGCTGTGCGCGCTCGGCCCGTGCGTGTGCGCGCGCCCGGCACGCGCCCCACCCGCCGCCCGCGCCGGCCGGCCGCTGCGCGCGCGCGCTACTTATCGTCGGGGGTGCGCGCCACCTCCGCCAATCCACCGGTAACCTCCGCGGCACGCACACGTGCGCTCTCGACTCACTCTCCGAACAAGTTTACACTCGCGATGCCCATGGCGGCGATACACACTTATCAAAATCTCGGTGTCAATCAGAGGCTGACGCAGCTTCAGACGCCTCCTCCTCGACGACTCGCACCTGCTCCTGTTGACAACAGAATTTGCAAGAAGAAGGCTTACCTTCACCAGCCGTACCCGACGCAGCCAGCTTCAGTAGCGCGAAGAAATGCTCGTGAAAGGAACAGAGTGAAGCAAGTAAACAATGGGTTTGCGGCTCTACGTCAACACATCCCGTCAGCTGTAGCTTCGGCTCTCGCTGGTGGTAGAGGAGCTTCGCGAAAACTCAGCAAAGTTGATACTTTGAGACTAGCAGTGGAATATATTAAGAGTTTGAAAAGATTACTGGAAGAAAGCGAAGATGGGTGCACAGATAGTCAAATGACAATGACGCTGACACCTAATGGTCCACAAACACCACCATCATCGGAAGAATCACATTCTCCAGCCCCTTCAATGGTCTCCGAAAGTTCCGTGGGACAAACATGTCACGATGCCTACGACTCCTACGAACCTATGAGCCCTGAAGATGAAGAACTACTTGACGTCATATCATGGTGGCAGCAACAATGATTAAAAGGTAGGTTTTATTACTTTTTCTTTCTTACTTTAATTTGATACATTTTTCCTATAAGTCTTTGATAAGATAACCTTCATAAAACTTCATGAATGAATCCTTAACGTGTGTTTGCATAAGCTTCAGAGCTTTGATAATTTTTATCACAGTGTTTACTTTTGTCGCGACGTTTGTTGATTCACAGTTTGGTATTACCATAATCTGACGGATGTGTAGAACCTTGAACTAGAACTACGTATATATTTAGAAAATGGAATTTATATCTCCTTCCATTTGTGATAGACTTTATGTTTATTGATGTTTTTTGTTCAAAATCATATCTCGCCAAAAATTTTAAGGAACCATAAAGGATTTTTTCAACGATCCTTTTAGCTACGGTTACCTACCGGGCTAACTCTGAGCTTTTATGTTGCGCAAGTTGAATGGTGTATCCCGATCCTCCTACAGGCAAAAAGCAAACATCTACCTTTATGGTCGCGCATTGAACCATAGGATAGACTTGATCTATTCATTGTTAAATTACGGCGACACAATAGGGTGTCTCCTACAATAGCGAATCTAAAAATATGTCGTCCCATAAAAACAGCTAGGTAAAACTTTTTTATCCTAGAGTATTTCATGCACTTTGCTTAGCTTTTATTAAATAGACCCGCATTCTAGTATGTTATTTACTCCAACACGGCAATTATTTCTAACAATCTTGTGGTTCGCCCCGCATCTTGTGAGAAAATAACACGCAAAAGTGGTCTATGCCAATAATACTTGTTCATAAAGCCTATGACCATTCATTTCAAGTGGATACAGGTTTTGCAATGTTTCTGCCGATATCTCACAAATCTCCATAAACAAGATACGGTCAAAAGCTTTTCACAAATTTTGCCATATGGTCAAATCCAATAAGCTTCACAGGACCGGTAGCCGTATCTAAAAACTTGAAATTAAGCTTGCAAAAAATTACGAGGGGCGCTTCGTTGCCTATTAATTTATTATGCCGGAAGACGAAATCTCAAGAGGAAATAGAAGGGCGGCGAGCACGGCACACGTGTTACAATATTTGCTAGCTTATAAGCAAACATCTGGTGATACCATTCTCGAGAATCATAGCGTCATACGGCAGCCGATAAACTTTTTAGGCTTCTTGTTAATCGATTACCTCAGCTTAGCTGACTGCAACAGTAAATCTCAGATGTTCAATTTTGTTTTTTCTTGTTCCCAGGAGCCGTGCATTACGGTGATCAGACAGCGCCCATTGAGCGGCTTGGTGATTGTGAAAAAATGAGTATTCGCTTCGAGAGCTGCGCGGGCGCAGGCAGGAGCGCGAGACTCAAGGAGCCTCTAATTAAGCTCAATCAGTATATTCCTAATGAGAGGGGATAATGGTTGACTATAACGACCCCATCGATGCATTCCGGCGACTGGAGAGCATCAAAGAATACTCCG
Source organism: Keiferia lycopersicella (assembly GCA_029255805.1). Classification (NCBI taxonomy): domain Eukaryota; kingdom Metazoa; phylum Arthropoda; class Insecta; order Lepidoptera; family Gelechiidae; genus Keiferia; species Keiferia lycopersicella. The sequence goes on from JARACZ010000001.1 coordinate 28,140,121, forward strand.
AGCATTGCGTACGTCGCCGGAATAGCACTGCTTAAGACTGACGATCATTCACTGTTCCAAACGAGCATTTACTGTTTTTAAGTTTACTGAAGCATCGCTGTGCCTTAGTTTTTAGCCTTACATTAGCTTCCAATAAGGCTTCGTTTTAGAATAAGTTAGTATATAATTGTTGTCTAGTCATTATGCTTAAGAATATTTGATAAGTTTACACAAGATATTAAATGTTGGACTATTAAAATTACAGAGTCGTGCATTTTGCCTATTGTATAAAAGACCTTGGAAATGTTGAGACAAAGACTTTTACTGTAAATAAAACTTTAGCACCATAAGGCAGATTCCTAATATTGTAAGATATGTTTATGAGAACTTTTATAATTACAGTAAATGATGCCATGCTTGGCTATTTCTGTAAATACATAAGTACAAAAGATTTTGCTATTTTATTCACCGACCCTTACAAAAATAAAGATATTATTTCCACATTGGATCAAGAGTGAAAAAAAATATTCGGGAGAATAACAACTTCATTAAATAGTACGTACTATAACGATATACTGTACAATACATACTACCAACACCAATATGCATCTCTTACCTAATTTTTATTGCAAACTGCTTTAATTTACAAATGCCAGAAATATGGCTGTAGCAGGTAAGTACTTTATTTTACTTAAAACCTGTCAAATCCATACGCGTTTCCATACTCCGTCATCAACAATACGAGTATGATAATGAAAGCGCGTGGCGCAGAACAAAGTTCAGAAAATGTTATTTCCAGATTTATATTCAAAAATCATATCTCGAAAAATCTACCCCAGAACTAAGTAGGTTTATCGACTCAGATGACTTTTTTTCTGACAAGCTAGGCAAGCTTATTTGTAAAGCTTTTTAACATTCTCTACAATATTTCTTAACATTGCAACAAAACTGCTAGAAAATTTTAAGTACAAATATTGACAGGTTGGTAAACAAAAACGATGAAATAATGAATTATATTCACCATCATTTAAGAATGTAAACGCATAGTAACTACCAAGTAGCATAGTTACGCACCATATATAGACTAGGCAGGTTTTTGTTACACACCAACACGTATCTGGTTATTTGCCTTCGAAAATACCAATCGAGACGACAGGACGTCGCAAAATTAAAATAACAAAAGTAACAAAGGTACGTTTTTCTACACGTGCCTCAACTCAGATTACATTTCGCAAAAGGGCATAATAACACGCGAAATGTTCAGGGGGGTAGTTACAATTCTACATTTAATTTTTTTAAAGACAATCTGCAGAAACTGGATCGCGTATGGCCACACCCATCGGATACAAATTGCAATATAGTAATTTTTGATAATGGAAGGGAAGCTTGTGCCATTATGGGTGGATATTTCCGTCGTAATAATTGTTTGAACTTGAACTATCAGCAGCACCTCGGGAGATCTAACTCTACTGGATTATCTTAATAACTGTAAGGTCGACCAGAATATGTTGATCCCTTAAATAACTGGTGTTGATAGAACTAGTTTCTAACAAGAACGGGATCAGCTAGATGCGACGGAAACGCGTGGTCTGCTCTACAGACCCACCTGTGGATTCGCAAACCCCTTTGTCGGTTATAATTCCCTTTATATTATTAATTGTCGGTTACTATGTTTTTTATTACTTTGCATCCGTTTGCAGTGGAATTGCAGATCATTATGTTGTCCGTCTAGTGGCCATACTGTTCGACATGTGCTGTCATCAATTAGTTGAGGCTCTTTAATCACTTAATTAGCGACATTAGGCGTCGTTTGATGAAAAAGTCGCAATTTGTTGTATCCGCAATGTGTCTTAGGTAGCCTTTGAGTTGTGAAATTGATTTATAGTTTACCGCCAGAGCTCATAAAGAAAATTAAATGAACAGATACTTTTTCGCCGATGACAAAACCGGACAGTAGATTTACAATCATGCGAATCATTGTAAACTGATAAGAATATCCATAATCTTTGTGTAAGTTCAGACCGTTTTTAAAAATATCAGACACTTTCCTTAAGTATAGGAAAAATGCAAAATTCTTGGGACGCAGGCAAGAATCGAGCCTGCGACTTACCAAGCAATCATTATCTAAAATACCCTTTTCTCATGTGATACTACGCAGCGACACCACCTCGCTTAATTAAAGTGATTTTTTACCTTGCATTGTACTTCTTAAGCACATAATGCACGTGCAACTCAAAAATACGGCCTTTAGTATTTTTAGAAGAATTCACCTATCATTTTAAGTGGTGCCGATGCGAAGCATCCTTTCTGGTGACGCCATTCAGTTCTCCTACTTCAATTCGAAATATTCTATTGGACATTGATGTACGTATGCTGCTTCTAAAGATTTTCCTTCTCATTAGAAAACTAGCACAATTCATACTTGCTCTTCTCTTTAGAGGAAAGAACAGCTGAGAACTTGGTGTCGTCGGCGTGATCAATCGCTAGTGCAGCTTGGTCGGGCACGCTCGCCACCGCTCGTGCGTCTACGGCGGCGCGAGCACGCGTGCGGCGCGCGCCAATGTTGCCAGTGTGATAGAAGTATGCAAAATTATCCAAAATTATCAACATTTAAGGAATCTATTTTTTTTTTTGCAAAGCATGGTTAGAACCTGATCACAACAGCTTATTTGGAATTCTACGAAATAAATAACAGCTTACTGTTTCATTGAGAAAAACTTTTTTTTTTTCGGAACTAATCCAATTGTGCCTTATGCCAAGCGCGATAGGATAATTAACTGTGTAATTCAAAGCAATATTTTTTTCGGATGAAAGAACCGCGTCTGCAGGACTCCTGCTGTAGCGCATTTTTGGGATCAACTCTATTTACATACCAAATTAAAAAAGTCATATAAATTACACAAATAAATTATATCAAATCTTATCTTATCACATTCCTTAATTTCACAGGAGGTGGATGAATTTATGAAGGCGTATCTCTTCAATACGGCTGTCGCTGTAACATTTAGGTAAACTTGTAGGTGCACATGTTTGTGTCACGTTTAGCTGTCTTGATCTGGACACTTCCAGCCGAGCCCGGCGCTGGGACGCCAGTCGTCGCTCGCCCGCCATACAATTTGAACATCAAAATGTAATCATGTGGAAATAAGTTTTGAGCAACACAATGGCCTCGAGACATATCCCGGACTTCTTCATTTCATCATCCACATACGACGAACAACAAACAAATATTATTCAACAAACTATCTCTTCAATAATACATATTTTATTTATCTACTGTAGCCTACAACAATGCAAAATTATCTTTACAAATCGAGCTTTTGTCATTTTAGATTTTTGTGGTTTAAAATGAAAATTTTATTTTTTTCAATTCTCATTTTCACTTTTAAAAATAAACTGAAATATCTGACAGTCTACAAACTTTTTATAAAAATTTTGTCGCTTCCTAAAAGCGGAGATGGTAACACATGCGCGCGCGCAGCGCCACCGCCGCCGCCAGCTGCGCGGTGGCCACTTGCGCAGAACGGCTGAACCGATTGTTTGGGGAAATCTGGAGGTCAGAAATGGGATGCAAGTGCGGTAGGAAAGGATTTTGGTTATTTTTAGAATTACACAGGCGCTGAAGAGTTTTTAGTTGTGTTTTGAGTCTAGTCGGTAGGAGCAAATGATGTGCTGTCATTGAAAGTTATTTTTATTGTAGAAGTATAATCAACAATATCGCAGCATTCCGTGTTTTTTGGGATCTGTTCTCACACTTGGCGCACCATGCAGTGCTAATAATATACGCTGCGTTAGCGTTACGCAGCTTGTGTGTTGGACTTGCGTCAAGAGCGTTTTTTAGTATGGATCTGACAGACGCATGCGTTACGCAGCGTTATTTTAGCGCTGCGTTGTGCGTTCAATGTACAAAAAACCTAAAAAAGGGTCTTTTTAGTTGTTGCCGATAGTACTTATTTACAAAAAAAATCGGCCATAAGCTCAACCGTGGTGTAAATAAGTTTGTAGGGTCTTCAAAAAAAGCAAAAGTATTCAGTAATTCGGTCAAGGACAAAAATTGAGGTTTATGTGATGCAATCCGATACATGCATGTTTATTTGGGCAATGTTTTGATTTTTTTATTTTCTTTGTTGTTCAGAAAACAATGCCGTCATAAATCGGGGTGTAATTTAGTAAGCAGCTGATTTCAGTGTTCTGCAAAAAACATAATTTTATTAGTTGAAACCCTTGAAGCAAAGTTTTCGATAATTTTCCATCAAATTCCTTGGAACTATCATTCTTTCACAAGTATTTACCTATTTAGCTATTTTTTTCGAAATTCTTCATGATAATGACAAATCACAAGAAATTTACCAATGCATTTGTATGTGTAAATCTACATTTAAACAAAATATACATACAGAAAAAAGTTAAACAGGTAATGAAGATAAATATTATGTTGTCCACCAGAGTCTTCAAGATTCAGCAGAATCGTAGAATAACTCTACAATCCTACATTCTCACCGCAGCAATGTTTAATTTACTCATTATAAACTTGAAACTACAAAACGATTCGTAATTTACCATCCATTTAAAAAGATCCTTGCATATTTACGTCGATCTCACGACAAATTTCACAAAGGTTTTTATTAACTACACTCCATAAAAAGATTGCCACAACTTTCAATTGGAATAAGAATTACTGGATTCCATTCGAATTTTACAACCTTAAATGTTAGTGGATAATGTCCTATTCATTGACGATTAAATTAATCAGTCGGTCTGGTGACATAATAAATTGTCAGTTCGTTATTTGAGATCCTTTATGGCCGTTAATGAATTGGAGAGGCGCCCTCCAAGTAGCAGGTAGGTATCTTTAAAATAGCTTGGATTCTTCCCAAAATTCTTGTGAAATAGACAAGCATAGTGCGATTCGAGACAAGGCCCGATGGGACAGGGGTCTTAAAGCCCGCATTTAATTGTGTGACCCAGAATGCCGTAAATTCTTTCTCTTTTGCCGTAAATTATTATTACTGTGCGTAGTAAAAGTTGAATAGTTCTGTAAGCCTTAACGATAGAACCACGGAGGTACTTCTGCCATTTAAAAAACTCCAATTTGCACTTTGATATTTTAGGTCAGGTACATTGGGAAACTTTCTAGACAATCATCGAGTATACGTATACATAGATGGCGCTGAGCTGAACTAAAAAAAATTCTTTCCTAGAAAATGTATTAGTCTCGTGGAGTATCAATTTAGCTCAAAAGTCAACAACACCTTTTTTACATTACAAACGAGGTCGAGAAGTGTCAGATAAAAAAAATCCTGGTGATGAATAATTTTTACAATTTATGTAAGAAAAAATCCACAATTTTAGAGTTTACGTGTACTATTTGCTACAGCAGTAACAAACCACGTGCCAAATGACCACATTATCTTTTTATTTCCTCTTATTTTCCGTAACGATGCTAAATTATTATTTATTGCTCTGCCAGCACCTAATAACAATAGAAATCTTGTATCGTAATAAGCATTTGGTTTTTGTAAAGAAAGCTACAAAAAGCAAAAGCTTACCCATTCACTCACTTTTATAGAGGTGTCGGCACTAGATTATATGCAATCACTTTAAAATTAAAGTGTTTTTATCTTGTCTGTCCGTATGTTCAGCTTTGATAGAAAAAACTGTTTTCTCTTAGGTAAAAGATTTGCATTAAAAGACTACTAGACCAAAAAATCTTTGACGTCATTAATCAATGTGATATTATGTTCCTAACAATGACGTTTAAGGTACACAAACCTTTCTTACGTCGTTGATAGACCAAGTTGTTAGGGATGCTCCTGCAGCTTACGGTATCTCTGATAAATAAAAAAAGTAAATTATAGTGGTATGCATACACGGACACGAGCCGGTACACCCAAAACTCATGCAAGTGAAGCAAGGAGTAGAAAACTAGTAATTTTATACCAGTCGACATGAGCAACGCACAGAAAAACTAGACTTTAAAACTAATAAATCTTTATTAAGAAAACTGTAGAGTCAATATTATTTTCTTTAAAGAGTTTGACCGCAATATGTAGCTGTTAATTATTCTACATTTTTACCTCTTCATATATGACTTACCCAAATTTTTTGATACCTATAGTACTTTCTTGTTTCCATTTTTAGGATTTCATTTTCACGAATTGAGTTTTTTGCTCGCAACAAGTAAAGAACAACACATTTTTTTTTAATTATAAATTTGAGTTTCATCATTAAGTACTTGGTAAACAAAACATAAGAGGCACAAAAGAAGACTTCTCCCAGTAAGGGAGTTTGATCATTGTAGAGTCTACTTACTTCTCGCTAGGGAGTCCAACCGATGTCCTATCAAAAATACATCGTACGTTTAAGATCTTCTCAGATCTATTTTTATAAATTTTGCCTTATAGACTCCATGCCTTTTCCTATCCCTGTATCGGCTTGGTCAAAGGGCTGGTGTGTCGCGCTATTCAAATAATTAGGGCCGATACCGCCACTGTGATCAAATTAAACCACATAAAAATCGGCCGGCTCGCCACAAAAACCTGCGCCTAGTGGAGATACAGTGATATATCGAAGGTGAAGGCTCATGTGGCTTGTGTAGACCCAGCCTTATTTTTTATCAACAGACTTGGTAAGTATTCAAATATGGAACACATTGAATAGTGTGAAAAAATCGAATGATAAAGGAATAAGAAGAAAATTGATGAGTAGATGACGGAAACGAAGATGATGATTGCTGTGAAGATTTTTAGCAGGTAAGTCGTGGTAAAAGAAAATATTTGTACCAACTCATACGTATCTAAGTATTTGTTTGACTGTTTGAAGTATTTCTTTGTCGCTTGGATTACCAAAAAGAGTCAGTAATGTGCAGAGAAAGGGTGTAAAAAATAGCTGCAAATATTTTATGGGGTAATCTAGCCCATGAAACTGAACAACTTTCCCCAAGGAACATAGGTTTAAATATGAAAAAAAAATTTGGACATTCCATACAAAAGGTACCAGCCGACCGTGGCAATTTGTGTGGAAGGAAATTTTTTTTTTCATATTTCGACTCATATTCCTTTGGGAAAGTTGTTCAGTTTCTTGGGCTGATTCATCGTTTGCAGCTAATATTTTTACACCTTATATGTATGTATTTCCTCAATCCTTCTTTAAAAATAAGCACAAAGACCTTATAACTCGCAAAAATAATACGTACCTAAATACAATACCCGTAAAGTAAACTAATTAACACAGCTTCCTTTTTAGTTAGACGGGAGTCTGTCAATATGAATGATTTACAGCCAAACCATATCAAGGCGAAAGCACGTGTTTTGTACGCGGCTCCAATAATGCCTTAAATAACAAAAGTAATGAGCACCCTTATCACTATGGAATGCCATGACACTCGTAACACCAATTATGCCCTTCACACTCCAAATAGGGACGTTGTCAGAGTGAAAATGGAAACCTGACAATGTCTGTATCAAAAGCTCACAGATCTAAGATCTCCGAAGACTATATAAAGCTGTGCGAAAGTCATGTTTTCAGATTCTACAAGCACTCGAACACGCCCAATCAATCAAAACCATGAAATTAAGATGATTAAAATATGATTAATCTTTAAAATCTCTCAGTATCGACAGAGGTAGTTAAATTGAAAATTATGAAGTATGGTAAAGAAAACCACAACACTATTTATTTTTTTTATCCCTAAAGGCGGATCGCACAACAGAGCGCTATAATATCGCAGCGGTCTGCCAGATCCATTCTACAAATGTCAATCCCCATAGTAAAACCGCTCTCGACGCACGACGCTGCGCTAGTGCTAAACATTTCTAGTATGGATCTGACAGACTGGTGCGACAGTTTAGCATTCCGTTGAGCGTTAAGTGTGGAAGACACTAACTTGTAACTATATTTTAAAAATCTAAGTGAACATATGTACGTCTAGAAATATTAATTGGTTTTAGGTTCTGGTTTTAAAATAAACCGCGTCGTATTCATATCTGATTCAATAATCATTTCAAGCTTCACCGTGGATATTCGCAGGATACCTTCTGAGACAATCGTTCCCCTGAGCAAGAGCTGAGTTATATAACAATAAAGGGCAACGACCTCTCATACCAGGTGGTGAGTGACAGTAAATATTATGACTTTATCAATATCGGAAGAAATTACGTTTACTGTCGTCGCCGTCAACACATTGAACTGACCTTTCATAATACGGTACGGATTATGGTCTACTTGAATGTCGGTACAATGAGCTCCATGAATGTATTTAGACTTGACGGCTGTCAGATCGATTTATATTATTAAATTAATGTTTGATACTGCATAATCTATTTTGTAGCTTAAAAAGCTCTGACCTTTGAGGTCTGGATTATGTTTTTATTTCATCCAATATTCATACTCAATTTCTTTGACAGGTGATAAAAATAGATACCTATCTGATACAAAAAAAAAAAAACAGGTTCTAAGTTAGCCCAATGGCCTACATTGCCTACATGGCCTACTGTTATTAACTTTAAGGCTTTCGTATAAGGCTTACTTCCTATAAGGCGTTTTTTTACACCTAACGCATAACGCAGCGTTCTGTCAGATCCATACTAGCCTTAGGTCTGACAATTGAAAAATTTTGGTATGTTTGAATGTGATGTACCTATAAGGATTTTCACGCAAAAACTTCCAAGTTGTTTGAATAAGACGTCAACGATTTCCACGCAAGCTGTCATATCTCACATACATACATGCGTACATACACAAATCACGCCCTTATCCCTTGCGGGGTAGGCAAAGCAATAACGATCATAAAATTACGCTCGTTATCGCCACGTCTGACAAGTATTAATTAAGGGCCCTTTCAGATGATTCGTGCATTATTGTAGTGGCAGATTGTCATCCTGTCGCCTAAAGTTGTAATACACATGGAACCCTCAAGTCCCTTAGTTGCCTTTTACAACACTCTCGGGAAGAAATGGGGTGATACTATTCTAAGCCGGCATCACACGGCACACAATAAAAAATCTGCAAGCGAATTAATACTCTACTTGTTTCCGCCGTGATGTTTCCGAGTTACGCCGGCTTAGAATAGCATCATCCCACATCCTTCCCGCGGGTGTCGTAAGAGGCGACTAAGGGACTCAAGAGTATTGGCGTATAACAATTTTTAGGCGACAGGCTGACAACCTGTCACTATAGTGATACACGTGCTTTCTGAAACAACCTTGGAAAACAATACTTTAAAATCTCAGACGTGGCGATAGCAACCGTATTCTTATGGCCGTTAAAGTTCTGCCTACCCCACAAGGGACAAATATGTATGTATTTTGTTTCCGCCACCATTGTTTTCCCAGACATCAAGTAGACTTCTGGAACTATCACAGCACAGAGCTGTCACTTAGCCGCACCAGTAATGATGGCGTATTCAAAAAAGCCACTCCGCCGGTGGTCTGACTGTCACTTATGCCACCAGCACCGTTCGCCATTATGCAACAACTTGTATTGACTGATGTGAATTACTTCAACGTACACGAGGGAGGATAAATTCGCTAGTTTCCTGGGTCATTAATAAAAAATAAAAGCTTAAAACTGTTGTCCAAAAATACAACGGACTTCATTCAAAATTTTTCGAAATTATTAGAGTTTGAATAAACAGAAAAATAGTGTAAAAGTAAGTGTTTTGACGCTATCCAAATACTTGCGGCGTGACGTTATACTTTCAGTTTTTCATACGAAATATAGTTTTAGATCGTTATAAAAAGTAGTTCATTTGATCTGTCAGGAATATAACCTATTGTACTAGTACTCTGCCAAAGACTGATTCTTGAACTTACACGTGGAATGTGCCTAAAACAAAGTACATATTGAGACATTCACCTACGAATTATTTTAGTGCTCTCAATACCAGCAATTGTTTTATACTATCTCACTAGTTTTGTCATTTTGCTTGCAATGTTCTTAGTGAATTAATGATTCTGGCAATTAGTTATTTAATATGTTGGAGGCGCTGATAGTTTCCTAAAACGAGATTTTGTAAACGTCAACCACCAAAGGATATAAATGCAGGAATCAGCACCTTTGTCTGCACTATAAGGTTATCATCTTTCGCAGCAAAAAAAAAACAATTTAAAACTTCGGGAACAGGAAGAACCTTATCAAAAGTCTTTCATCAGAAAATTAGCTTTAATTATGTATTGAAATTCATGCTCAGCATCTGTTTTGGGTAATTTCGGAATCATTAGCTGACTATTACCTCAGTGTCAAACCATTTGCCGACTAATGCCCCGCAATCGATAAGGTTCAACCTGTACAATTTCCCCTTTCACGGTTATTAAAAAAACTCACCCCAAATTCGCTAATAGCATTCTACCGCTTTATCGAGTGCGATTCGAAACGGCGATACTTATGGTCTTATTTCACTAGCCTGAAGTTCGGAACAGCAGAATCGATTCATTGCTGTTTATCAAGACTGATTCATTACTATACCTTAAAGTTAACCAGCAATGTATGCCGAGATGAATTCAATATTCACGGCAATTCATTATACTCTTACGCTGCTAACGTGTTGCTTGCGACTGGTAGGCATTCATTAAAGCACCAATACTGAATTCTGGATTTCAACGTTCAATTATCAACGGAGATCAGATACGAAGTAATAGTGGCGCAGACGCAGCTTTTCCGCAATCACGCAATCGACTATCGACATCTGTATTCTGATTGATACAAAGGATGTTACATAAATGTAAGAAACTATTAAACCCTGTTAGTTGTTCTCATTACAAAACACATTATCTTCTACGCGCTTGGAATTTAGGCTAGACGACGAAAAGTTATTTTATATCTTAGTTTCTATACATATATATTTATTTATATAGATTTCTTAAGAGAGCAACATTTTTCCCTATCTATATCTAATACAATACAATACAAATGCTTTATTTGTACAAAACACGTAACAAAGAAAAGTAATAGAAATAAGGTGTAAAAAAATAAGCTGCAAATATTTTAAGGGCTGAACCAGCCCATGAAACTGAACAACTTTCCACAAGGAACACAGGTCGAAATATGAATAAAAAATTTTGGACCCCCCATACAAATTGACTTAGTCGGTCAGTAATTTTGAATGGGTGGGCCAATTTGTTTTTTAATTTTTCGACCTATGCTCCATAGGGGAAGTTGTTCAGTTTCATGAGCTGGTTCATCCCTTGAAAGGAATGCATTAATTTACCGGTCATTTTGTATATATATTTACACTTTATATAATGTCATGTTTCTTAAAAAGAATTTCATTACCATCATGAACCGGATCTAAATTTTGCAGTTTGTTATATCCCGTACATAATCAGCCGTTTAGAGCGTCGATTGTAAATTCCTACACGCCCACGCACCAGACGACACTAACAAAAATACACCACGGGGACATTCTCACAGTACTAATCAAAGCTATTATCTTGATATACTGCTTTATAATCATAGAGCAATCGTGGGCCGTTTATCAGAAACTAACGAGCTGATAAATTGATCTTTGGAGATAATCTTAAAAACAAGCTACATTACAAAAATATCCGTCCAGAAGCAATTTGTTTGAGGTTATCCCTAAAAGGTAGCGCCGGGTCATTACGAGATTCTGTCATTTAAACGTATCTTCTGTGGACTTACGTGGGACTTACACCCATGACCTCCTATCATTTTGTCGGGTCCGGTTTTTCGTCGAAAGTAATTTACGAAATCTTAAAGAAAAATTGGATATCATGACACACGTCACTGGATTCAATTGCCGCTGTCACAATTTGTCATTTGTATGAGGGCTGTCACTAGCCGCAAGATTATCCGGCACGTGTGCAATTCACCTCAGTTTCATAGAATGGAGCATTTGACAAAGCGTCGAGATATCGTAACCGATCTACTAATTCAAATTCTGATCCACATATTAACTCAGCCTTATCTCTATCAACGTCCCCATAAAGCTTAATATGAAACGTTTTTTCCATAATCTTTACATCGTACTACCATTATCACTGGGATGAAATTTATCTGCTGTGTATCTATCTTTGGTTATTTTATGCATGGCATCATTTTTCAATTTGAGGTGTAGGCATTGCAAACCACAAAATATTATCATTTTATATGAGTCATTTCACCTATCATTGAACTTGTAAGTGTTTCTAGCAAACGTTGGATGAATTTAGATCAAAATTGCAGTATGGAGCAAATGACAAGGCCATCGCCTTAGCAACACAGATTGGTCCGAATTGCTGAGATCCTGTTATCATTGACTCGACGAAAAAGAAAAAAGTAGGTAGACGCCTTAAGGCTATTGATTGTAATGATAATCTATCTAGTTTCAATTCAAAGTAAGGTCATGGTAATGTCAGTGACATTGGATCATGGACTGAACCAATTCAAATCTTTGTCATCGTTTGATTTGACCGCGTCAATTTTCTCACCAATTTTCTATGCGACTGCCTTAACTAAGATATGGCACGAGTCGTAACCAGTCAAGTGAGACATTACTGTGGTTGGTCGTTCGTTACCCTTAAAAACCGTGTCCGAGTAAAACTGGGAACTTTATGGGTTAATTCTAGAAAAGACATAAAAAGCGATAAAGAAATAGAAGCCGCAATAAGGTCTATAAGATAAAAGTGTGAACAACTCCTTTGGTCTGCGTGCCTTTAAACGTTTAGTTTCTATACTTTATTTGCATCAAGTTATTTTTTTTCTGCCTAGCCAAGAAGTCATTCACTATCATCGTGGGAAAAAATGTGAGAAGCACGGATCGGAAATCTAGTATAGATTACATTAATTAAAATAAAAGCAAATCCCATAATTGAACCCGACCTCTATAATTTCCTTAAGCCACGCTTTAATAAAGCTTCACTACGTTTAGGTGCTAATTTCCCAACGTTTGACATGCAGTTCCTGCAAAATACTTAATTCGGAATTACCATAAACGTCATACATTAAAACAACATGCAATCCGGTTCAATTGCTATGCTGTAAAACAATTGGTGGGACAGAGCTTTAATTTGAAAATTCCAATGGTCTATCATTAAGGGTATATCGGTAGTCGTCGATGTTGGAGGGGACCACACGGAGAGGTGTAAGCTTGGAAACTGGACTTGGAATGATGAGAGGTTAGATCCCGAAGCCGCGTAGTTCCGGTCGAGAGCATCTATTCATTTACGCACGAACCAAATTTATTGGGCTTTCTCATGCGATCAATGAAACAGGTCTTATTATACAGAGTTCATCCGGCCTCAATTTGACATACGTTGCTGGCAATGTTAAGTATTAAATGGCAATATGCTTAAGATAGCCAGCAACATAAGGCGAAAAGGTCTTAATAAACTGAAAAATGTAGTAGGTATTCATATTAATGTGGGTAATGTTGGCACACGATAACATGAAGCAATTATCTCTGCAGAAGCAAATGGCGTGAGGCTTCGGAGCCTTCGAAGAACATAATTAAGGGCAGCAATTACATGAACACGAGATCCGGAATTTGAATACGAAGGGGTTTCCGATCACTAGACACCTTCGATTAAATAGAACTGGTGCCATAAAATTATCGGTATATCAAAGTTCATGGAAAATATAGGCGTAGGGTACCAATTAATGGCAAAATTGATATAAATTGGCAAGGCAGGTGATATTCGGGACGATTCGAACCGTTATTGTACGAGAAAAATTAATGATGGCAAGTTCCAAGAATGAAATTAAAGTCAAAGAGTTTGTTTAAAAAAATGCTACATCTCAATTAATTGGTAAATGGAGTGCATCGAATCCTAATGATTATAATTGTCGTTAAGGTAAGTTGATGTTGACGGTAGACCAAAGAAGACAAACCATAGAAAATGTTAGGATAGGCAGGCATGTCACAGTAAAGTTAAAAAAGTACAATGCATTTATTTTAAAAGGAGACTGTTCGTAGCCTACAAATAATTATCTACCTGCGAACTTATATTACGAATACAACTATGACCAAAAAATTTGGTTGGCACTGCATACTTATAGCTCAAATATCAGGGACCAATACCTATACCCCTGGTTAAACGCTATGAGGTAGCAAAGATTTCTGCACGGATGGAGATGAGCAGAAGATTGCCAGAGATGAAGAAAATAATGATTGAGGGCATTATTTAGCGAGTATAGTTTTATTTATATGCAAGCAAATAATTACTTTTGATTTTTAACGACCTTCTCCAGTCAAGAAGAAGATGGAAGACAGAGAAAGCTGGCGAATAACCTATCAACAAAGGGCGTGCCTTTAAAAAGATGATGATGATGATGATCTTTAAAGATTCACGGCTTCTGCTTCATCGTGTTACTGTGGACCTGTGGAAAGCAGTAGCAGCGACTAATGGGCGGTAGTCGCATAACGAATGTGACAATCAGGCCGGCGTGGCGCGGCCGCGGCGGAACCAATCGCGTAGATACAAATCTCAGCGACGACTATTCCGCTTCACTTGCTAAGTTGACTTTGTAGGACTGTAGTGAGCTATTAGGCATAGTTTGTAATAGAAACCTTTGTAGCTTTTCATGTAAACTTGTTATTGACTAAGATACACTTGACTACACTTGCACTATTTCGCGGGCTGTGAGTGGGTCTATCAAGCCCACATGGTAAAGGCGTCGCCAGTACAGACGGCGGAAGTCGCACATTCGAATGCAGCCTGCGATAAAGATAAAAAAAAATACTAGGTTTTCATTAATTATTATGTCCCTTTGGGCGCATGGCACACTTAACGCACGACGGACCGCTAAAATATCGCAGTGGTCTGTCAGATCCATACTAGAAACGTCAATCCCCATACTAAAACCGCACTCGACGAACGACACTGCGATAGCGCTGCGTCAACAGCGGTATAGTGGTTTTAGTATGGCGATTGACATTTCTAGTATGGACCTGACAGACCATTGCGATTTTTTTGCGTTCTGTCGTGCGTCAAGTGTGTTCCTCACATACATTTGCACTATTTCGCGAGCTGTGAGTGAGCCTATGAAGTCCACGTGGTAGAGGCGTCAAGTCGCACATTCGAATCCAGCCTGCGGTAAAAAAAAATGCTAGTTTTTCATAAATTGTTATGTCCCTTTAGCTTATCAAAATTCTTCTTCTTTATCCTCAACATCCATATCAGCCCACTGCTGGTCATGTCATGCCTCTCCAAATTGTAGGGGGGCGTCCATAAATTACGTGAGGAGTTTTTTTTAATTTTCTGCCCCTCCCTCCCCCCCTGGTGAGATGTCGTGAGATTTTATTCAACCCCCTCCCCCATCTCGCAATCTCACGTGAGATTTTTCAAAATGTGAGTTCTTACGTAAACGCGTTGGATTGTTATTGTAAAAAGAAAAAAGAAAATTTGCTTCGTGCCTTTATTTACGACTAGTTATGACTAGTAATCAATGTTGCTGAGAGTTTAATTATAAGTGTAATAAAAAATTAACAATAGAATACTTAAATCGTAACTACTTAGATGAAAAAGAGTATCTACTCTAATTCAGTCCATGGAGAATCATGTACGGTCTCAAGAGAGGCTATTGGAACCAACATGTCCATATGATTTTCAGTAAAATCATCTGATCCTTCAACTTCGTTCTGATCTAGCCACTCTAAGCCATTGGCACTTTCACAAAGTAATTCATTAGCTCGTCTTGTGACAATCCGTGAGGGTCGCACTTCTCGAAACATACCGGAACATACGCGCCTGCTTCGCTGGTGCAATGTGGGCTGATCGTGGCGCGAAAACAAAGGACGGGCTACACTGTACCGTGAATTCAGATTGAATTGAGCTATTTGGTATAAAACAAATATGGTGGTTTGACAGTAAGTAAATGTATAACGTCGAAGTATGAATGAAATTATTTTTTTCAATCAGAAAAAATATTGCGTGATATTTGCCGAGACCCCCCCTCTCTCCAACGTAAGATTAGATGAGATTTGACTCGACCCTCTCCCCCCTTAAACACCTCACGTAATTTATGGACGCCCCCTAGGGTGTTTGCCCCAAGAGTTCACTGAACACATTTCTACCTATGTTTCTTTGGGAAAGTTGTTCTGTTTCATGGGCTGATTCACCCCTTAAAATATTTGCAGCTAACTTTTTACACCCTGTATAAAAGCAAACATCTGAGATAAAAGCGCAGAATCTGATTAGCACCTCATATAATGTCAACAATAAATACCTATTGCCTATTAGACACTTGTATTGAAGGTGTAGATTACATGATACGCCTTAAGTTTACGTGCGTACGCGCAAGTAGTTACACAGCAAAATTAAGTACCTAGATTATAATGTCGATTACTTTTATATTTTTCTACTTTTAGATATTAACTTTTAATTTTTTATACATAGGGTTAAAACAGTTATTATTGAGAATGCTTATAGGCTTGTTAAAAATATGGCAGAAGCAAAGCCAAACGATGAAGGCATAATAAAACAACAGTTCTATAAAAAATCGACACAGTGATGTCGACATACGAGCACATACTGAATGTATATAAGGTGTAAAAAATATTAACTGCAAATATTTTAAGAGGTGAATCAGCCCATGAAACTGAACAACTTTTCCCAAGGAACATAGGTCGAAATATGAAAAATAATTTTGGACCTTCTTTACAATTTTACTTGGTCGGATCGTAATTTTTTATACTTCAACCTATATTCCTTGGGGAAAGTTGTTCAGTTTCATGGGCTGGTTTACACCTTAAAATATTTGCAGTAAATTTTTTTACACCCTGTAGATGCGATTTCGTGATTTGTACAATTAGACAAAAAAATTCATAACTGGTAGAATATCTTAAAAATAATAATAGTTGGTCATCATAATATACGCATTTGGTAGTATTTCTTTATAACGTAGCTCTAGAGTTTAGTCATATGGGCACCCTGTATAGTTTGCGTACTGACTAAAAAACCCTATATAAAAAACCATCAGTAGGTTCTACTACTGAATTTCTCAACGCATAGAGGTCCCATAAGCTGCACTTGATGGAAGTAATCAAAATGAATAAACGTAGGATCTGAACGATATCAGTTTTAATTACGCAATTACTTTTAATTCACAGTGAGCTTGGACAATTTCTCATAATAACTAATATTACGAACGGGAAAGTAAGTGTGTCTGTTTATTGTTTTTTAACATTACGATTTGGTTGAAGTATTCAGTCAATGCTATTTTTTTTCATGTAGGCCAAAATACATTATCTACATTAATAGTTAGCATTTCGGATTGCTTTAATGTGATACTGAAAAATTTAGTTCGAGTAATCTCATATTCACATCTTATATTTCTTCTTCTTCTTAGCGAATCGATTCTGACGCTCAAATATATTTGGACCAATACTCAGCTACACCAATCTTATATTTAAATAAAATTTCACTACTGATTTACGCAGGAACACAGACCTTAAGTACTCATCCACGTGAAAATCTTAGAAAACATGTGGCTGGTTAAAATGGATCAAATACTCTTATTTATTAAGCCGGTCGTTGATCTACCACAAAAAGCTCCAAAATAGAAACCAAGATACTCAAATGTTTAGATTTTTAATTTATCTTGGTCAAATAAATTTGGACTTTTTCCTACATTTTGCCCTGTAAAAACAACTAATACCCTTTGAAAAATTAAAAAAAAACACGGGTAAAACCGCGAGATCAAACGCTAGCATGTCATAAAAGCCGGCTCTCGGTAGAACAGTACATCGCAATGGTAGCGGTCACGCATGCGCCGCGCGATTAATTCAACCAATCAGGGGCTGATTACACGCATTATGCACTTACCACGACAGGATGAACCACTTTTACACCTTAAACTGACCACGTAAGGTTCTTTTTTAAACAGTTTTGAGACTATCATGGTCTGTGATCAAGATCCTCAGCAGTAGCTTAGGGGATAGTGGATTTCACGCGGTGTCACCGAGACTGCGACGTAAGCACTGCCCGTAGGGGCATATTTGCGGAATAAGTATGTAAAAATCTGTCATTATAGCCTGTTCCTAGGGTCTTGACTTGTCCATTATGGCAGCACTTAACAGTAGCCCTGCGAAGTTTTCAAGTTGTACAGGTCTTTTTTCATTTCATACTCGAGTATGTTAAATGTAGAGTAGAGTTTTTCAATGCATATTGCATTCTATACTAACTACAAAAAAAAAAATAAAGAAACTTTTCTCTTCAGTACATTAATGATTTATCTTTTTTAAAACATGACTAACTTTAAGGCCAGGATTCAGTGCTCAAATCATGATTTCAGGGGGTGAGGTGTGGGGGGCCGCCCGCGCTCCCCGCGCTCTGACACATCATCTGGCGCTCGTACACTACGCACCCGTACGTCGTGTGTTTTATAAACATGACCGCAGTCCGTCCACCTTTTAAGTATATTTGAGCTTTATTCCGGCCGTGGAACTTTTACTTCTACTCGTGAATTATTATTTTTTTGTGAAAATGCGACGAAACGAATATGAATGTGGGTAGATGGATGGACGCAGAAGAGGAGGAAGGCCTAAAAAGACCGTAATGTCTACTTAAAACACACACATTTAATTACAAAGAATGTTAGCATAAGTTCTAAGTTCCTTTTATGAACCTGTCTGTGCGGAATCGCACTTTTTTGTATGATCTGTTGTATTTTTTATTATTTTTTATTTTTGACAAGATATTTTGACTCAGTGTCATTATAGTCGTGCTAGAGAAAGTTGTTTGTTTTATTCCACCAAAAATCAGGCCCCAGCTGATAAAGCAGCCAGCGGGCCATATCGGCTCCGCCACACTGTCCTTGAAACTGAACAACTTTCCCCAAGGAACATAGGTCGAAATATGAAAAAAAAAACTAGCCGACCCGACTTATATTCTATAAAGTTAAAAAAAGTACGAATAGATTGTACAAAAGATGATTATGAATCAAAAAGGTGTAAACAAATATTTCAATGCTGATAGAAAATGGTCCAAAAATTTGAGTACGAAAATTCAGTTATATTTGCTCTACGATGTACTGTTCTCAAGATATATGCACTTTTAGTTTCCATTCGTTTTTAATATTCAAAAATGATATTTTACTAAAATGTTCAATGGCGTTTTTCATTGGAGTCCTCTGTCACGCTTGCAACTTGATATAGGTAGATACTTCATTGATTTTGTTTTGTTTATGCTGCCGGCTCAAATGCCAACATCCGCCGACTTGGAATGTAGACCGTGAAATACTAGAATTTACGTCATGTATGTGGGATGATTTGTATGATGAGACGAACAACTGTAAGATGAAACGAATGGACAATTGAACGATAATTTTTGAACGTAAGACAAATGTTAGATGAATTTCTGAACTATGATGCTAAAACGGAAAAGCAATATAGGTGAGTAAATGAGTGTGAAAGAGAGAGTGAACACTTTTCAAATAGTATCTTGGGCGAAAAAAACCCGGGGTTATCTGCGTAAAATCCGAAAATTTAGTTATTCCTTCTTCTCCACAGCCACAGGGACCAGAACATGGGTCTATGTTATTGCAGCGAATATAAAACTAAAAAGCATACAAAAGGTTTTAGTTAAGCGCCCCATCCCATATAAAACATAACCCTTTTTCCAAGCCGGTCGGATAAAAAATAAAAAAAAGCAATAAAGAATAGAAAAAAGTACGCGTGACAGATAATTGGAACGCAAACGCCATGAAATATTTCAGAAAAATAACTTTCTTGAAAATTAAAAAAGAATGCAAACTAAAACTGAAAATACCGCAAAAACGGTGCAAAGTAGAGCAAAAGTAACTCAGTTTCGGTACTCATATTTTAGAACTTGTTTGATAATCTTAAAATTAAAATCGGGCCCCTATTTAGTCCACAATTGCCCTAGGCCTAGCCTCACTCACATGCACATTATTGGAGGCCTACTTTTCTAGTTATTTATTTCGCTACCTCATCTGTTCCAATTTCTCATTTAGTCTACTTTTACATTTGGTCAACTTCCTCATTTATTCTATTCCCTCTTTTAATCCACTTTCTCGGTTAGTCCAAGTTTTATTTAGTCCACTTTCTCATTTGGTCGTTTTCCTCATTTATTGAAGGTATAAAAATATCTCGTCAAGCCCACAATTACGGACTTTCTAGGGCCACAGGCCACTTTTTTATTTTGTGCTGAAAAATATGTCAAGTGCCACGTTATTTTAAGGAAATATAGATGGTGCGCAACGGGATACTGTGTATTACTATAATGTTATCTCTTTGATGGAAGCGTCAGTATGAACATAAAAGTTCATACCTAGCTCCTGAACCGCGCCATCTAATTTCACTGTTATACTACTCTTACATAGAAAGTGCCATATTACCCTAAAAATTTTATAGTCTGGCATGTATAGTTTTCGAGATAAATCCGTTTTTAGTTTGACAGCTGTCACCTTAAATCAAGAATTCGTCAAAACATACAACTATACCAAAGAAAGCAAAACTACTTTATTTCCGAAACTAAGGTTGACTAAGAAATGACATATATATATTCTATATATATTCTTTATTGCATGAACAATTAAATAAACATGTGAAACTTAAAATTAAACACAAAGGCGAGCTCATCTCTATAAGAGCCAACCTAATGGGGATGAAAGAAGGGAACAAACGGGAACAAAGAAATACAATAAATTATTGAATAAAGTACATAATAAATATTGAAAAAACAAATACATACATACATAAATATGTATATATATATATATATATATATATATATATATATATATACTAATACATACACGATATTATTAAATAAATATACATACATTATAATAAATATGCTCAATATATAGATGAGATAAAATGTTCTTTTACTCTAGTTTTAAATGTAAAAGCGAAGGGACTCTCTTGGATGGTTTTAGGCAGCTTATTCCAAAGCTGGGTGGCACGAACGGTGAAGGAATTAAATTGGAATCTGGTGTTTGAACTAGGACACTCAAGCATCTTTGCGATGCAAGCGCGCCTAGATCGGGAATCAGCGGGAAGAAGACGGAATCGGGAACGGAGATATTCAGGAGCAGATGGGTCATAAAGGATTTTGTAGAGGACGCATAGGATGTGCACATCACGGCGAAGTCGGATAGGGAGCCATTTAAGTTGAGCGCGAAATTCAGAAACGTGATCATATTTGCGAAGGCCGAAAATAAATCGAATAGCTAGGTTTTGTAAACGCTCAAGCTTATTAAGCAGCTCCTCAGTCGCATCCAGATAACAAACGTCAGCATAATCGAGAATAGGAAGGAGAAGAGCTTGTGCAAGCATGATTTTAGTTTTAAATGGAAGGAAATTCTGGAGTCGTTTGAGAGAATGGAATGAATAATGCATACGCCTGCTAACCTCGTTAACTTGCGCAGTCCATGACAGGTTACAGTCAAAAATTATTCCAAGATTCTTGGCTTTGAGAGTATAGGGAATACATATCTCATTGTAGAATACCCTAGGAGGATCTGCAAAGTCAATTTTACACCTAAGCCTACTACTACCAATAATCATGGCCTGAGATTTGAGACATCTCTGGTCTGTGGTTGAATGACCACCAACTGGATCTAATTTCGCACCGCTGTGTCGGTTTCTGTAATAAGTTTTTGGGGGAAAATTGTTCAGATGACCTGTCAAGCAAAGAGTTATCTTGAAAAAATTTACTAAAAATTACTTGGTACCTACTGTAAAAACGTTACTCATGTTCAGAATGCACCCTGTAAATATTTAGAGTGAATTACTAGTTATGTATCACTCCTTTCTTATTATAAGTAAAAAGACTTAGTTAGACTTTTGCTTTTGATTATCTTATAGATAAAATATCGTCTATCGTCAAGACTAGCTGAAGCGACAGCTATGATAAATTTGTTGCTCGTCTCGCCAAAAGACGTAACCGACGCAATAATAAGCGCATACTTAAACTACGCCTTCTAGTGTCAGCAATAAAGTATTTTATCAATCAATCTGTCCATGTCACTAACGTCATAAGTAAAATGAGCGGCGTTATAATTACGAAAAAATATTTGTACATTTTGTGGGAAATTTTGACACAGTACCGGCGCTGGCAAGAGCCATTTGGGTACTGGCGGGGTAGCAGGCGGTGAGGGATGTCATTGGGAGGTTGGTTTGTCGGCGAGAACCGTTCTAATTTTTGGAAAAAAATGATTTGTTGAATTAAAATCTGTTCATCCACTAAAATCTAATAGTGTTATTATTAGGGCATTAAAAGAGGAATATTTCTACATCAAGAAACTATATCAAAATAGTAGTCCAAGTTACGATAAAATTGGTTTGAAAATATTTTTAATGCTCTTTTTGAGATTTTTTTTATTAAAATATATCAAACCAATCGAGTCATACGATAGTGTTACTATTAGACAATATCTTTGAGTATGTCATATATTTTTTTGAGGTCTTATTAGCATCAATAACAGGCTTAAAAACTGGATCGAAAGTAACGATTTTCATCGGCCTTACTTCAGCAGCGCGCCTTTGAAATAACTAATTGGGAAACTAAATTAGATATATTGTTTCTTGTACCAAATACCTTGTACAAGTTTAAAAACTATCAAACAACTTTTAAAAAATTGTATCTGTGCATCAATTATTTAATGACCATAATTGATTTAGTTCCCCAAATTCTCCCGTCTGCTCTTTTTTCAATTTATGTTACACCTTCACATTATAATTGGGCCATTATTTAGCATTATTGGTGACCACACAGGACACCCACGTCACGAAATAGATCACTTCCGATCACGCAAACTCCTACAACAAATTACGTATATTATCAATCTTCGGTGGCAAAAGATGATTGCTCAGGACAATTGATATTGCGGACCCCCTGGTATGTTTGCGTCTCAATTTGTCAGAGATCAACCCTTATACTGCTGTGATTCCGAAGAAAATGAGACGTCACCTTGTGTGGCTAAGACCTCCTGGAAGGAAGATCCCTACCTTCCTGTTTCATGCGGCGATCCGGACATGCGTTTTGACGCCATTTTACAGATAAGAGTCAAGATAAAAATAATCAGAGCTTGACCAGTGCTGTGACTTACCTTTCCGCAAAAATCTCTAATGCGACTTTCAATCTATTTGCAGAGTAATACGATCGCTTTTCGTCTAACTCCACTTTGCGACTTCAAACGTGGGACAAAACAATTTATCATTCGCTGCCCAAACAGTCCTTTGTACTATCTGATTTACTTATTCAATTTTTTGCTCTAACCATTGTTTCTGGTTGACTTTTTTTGTTTTAATCCTGAGTGTGCAAATAAATTTGGCGCTTAAAAGACCCTCATAGTGGTTCCTCTTATCTTGATGAGTGTCGCCTGCAGGATTAAAAGTGTTAAGTTTAGATTTAACACGTTTTCTATGTTGCCTACATTAAGATATTTTAAAGTAACGGTTCTTTATCTTACTAATACCAAAATACTTTTATCCTAATGTTTTTTAAAACAATGTTTTTCTTTGTTATCGTCTGCATCCCAGGTAATTTTACGAGGCTTATCAAGAATTTCGATTTCTGTTCACTCTCTAAGATTATTGCTCAATAACGGAACTAAGACGTCAGTTGTTCATTGAAAGGTTTTTAGAGGCTTTCATTATGAGTTCTTTATTTCCTTTCCTTTCGATTTCGTCTGCGATTAAATCTTTCGATATCGTTAGCGAAATCGAAACCTACGATGCGTTTTGTGGCTGAATGTCCTGTCGACAATGAGCAGTACAATGACGTCCAGACCGCAGTATGAAAGCGTTTAAAATTGGAGCAGCAATATCGTTATAGGAGAAACTTCTATTGATTCGTGTTTATGCAGGTATGTTACATGATCCCAAAATCTAGACAGTTCAGTAGCGTCTCTCTTTGATCTCGCAAAGAAATTCTTTGACTCAATATTATGGACTAACTCGGTAAATATCGGTAATATTGGCTGTCTATTTTTAACACCCTGGTATTTCCTGCTATGCGACATGCAGTGAAGTTTAATGTTACCAGAATTGTATTTAAACGATAATTCAAGATGCGTCTCTATAGTCAGTTACTTAACCTAACTTCCTAGTCCTAACTTCCATCTCCAATCAGTGTTCTGACCCAAATCCTCGATCCTTTTGCAATCTTAGATCAATGTGCTGTACGAAACGGAGAGAAATAAAAAGTAAAATTGGAGTAAAGGAAGTGCACGGCGCGGCGGGCGGAAATGCAAACTGGCATTGTGCGAACCTGCACACGTGTTCCGGATCGTTTTGTGCGCGATTGCGCCCGCGCAGCCGCGAGAACCTCCCCCCGATGCCTATTTTCAGACGCGCTTAGTAACCACAGTTAGTCCTTTAGCGCATTTTTAACATACCAAACAAAAGTTTTTATTTTTAATTGTAATTGTGCCGTGTGATGCCGGCTTAGAATAGCATCACCCCATTTCTTTCCCGTGGGTGTCGTAGAAGCCGACTAAGGGACTCGAGGGTTTAATGTGTATTGCAATTTTAGGCGACAGGCTGACAACCTGTCACTATAGTGATACATTACTTATCTGACACGACCCTCAAATATTGTCAGACGTGGCGATAAAGACCGTAATTGTACGGTTGTTAACGCTCTGCTTACCCCACCAGGGATATAGGCGTGATTTATGTGTGTTATTTGTACCTAATAGTTTCATTTGCAATGATATCGCAACTGTCCTTTATAGTTAGGTGTTAAATCTATTTTGTTGGAATTTATCATACAAAAAGAGATGGTAATAGATATTCAATCAAATTCATAACAAAAAAGGAAATAATATCTGGATACTTCTTCAAATTTTATTCGTAGGAATGAATATTTTTTTTTGGATTCTTAGCAAATCTTATCAATCGAATTTTTTATACCTTCCACCGTCATGCATTCCTGCCAAAGTTGACCACTACCCGCGTCCAGTGGTATAGAATCGACCACAACACAAAGCCTCCAGAATAATAGAACACTACCTACATGACGATATATCACAGAGCATCTTCTATTACATTTTTTCACCACACATTCACATAGGAAACTTTTTCTGCGTAAGAAGCGTCAATAAACGAAATAAAATACGAAATTTGGGCAAAAAAGTCTGTCGGTCGCCCGGCGGGGTATGTTTGTGGCTTTTGTCGCGCCCACAACATGACAAAAGGCAAATAAGAGAACAGTGCCTACGTACGTCTGAAAAAATATCATCTAAATACCGTCCTATTGAGGTTTAAAAGCCGTAGAGAAACGCGCTTTGTCCGCAGGTCGAATGCGGTGGCGAAATTAGAATCGTATTATTTCGCGAAACGGGCGCGTACAGTGATTCTTATACATCATGGTGAAAACCGTTAAAATTGATAAGCGTTACAGCCTTCAATGATAATTGAATATCTTTTGAATGTAAAGACGTTGATAATTTTATTTATGTCCCGACAGTGTCCAAAATATGAACCGATCGACACTTTTATCGGCAGAATTGAAAGTACTTCAAAGACGGTCTTGTAACTCTACCTAGTTGTGTGCTGAGTTCTTTCGCAAACAGAAAGCGTTTAGCTAAGAGTCCCTCATAAACAGTAAGTTGCAGTAGTTTACTGCGGCGGTAGTTTTTACATGATTTTTTTCCTTGAATCCCGTGGCCAAATTGTAATTCGACCTGATGCTATCAGGAGGGTTTTTGCTCTTGTGGTCAGAGGGACAGCTGTGCTCGAAAGTGCCGTGTTTTTGTACATTGTTTATAGTCTACCACCATAATGGCGATTGCCAATCAATGGGCAGGTTTTGATTGACGCGATGTCTAGGGTCCTGCTGTGGACCACAGTTGGACTCACTATGTAGATTTATATCCAAAGGCTTTTTACAGATGCTACATCAAACACAACTACTAAGTTGCAAAATTATAATAATCGCTGGGTGGGATTTCCAGTCTCTCTTTTATACTCTTTTGCGTGAGCTGATATTTTGAGGAAGATGTGGTTTCTTTTTTCAAATGACATCTCAATTTTACTCCATCATAGATTTGCATGATGTATGGTAGAATGTGCTTGCACCTTATACATATTGTACTTATTGTAACCACATTTCTTGCAAATAAATCAATATAATTTTAAATTGTATAAATATCTTCTGATGTCATATTACAGGTACACAAAGGAAGTATCGGAAACACATACGTACATTTTAAGTGAGGTTGAGTAAGTGGATTTTACCAAACATCATTAGGTAAATATAATCTAGCTAGACTACATAAATACGTATACTTCAGTCTTTTTCGATTACCTCTCACCAAGCAAAATCAGAAGCTCAAAATCTATCGCAAAAACAAACAAAAACAATATTTATTTTAATCAATATTCGTATAAATTATGTTTGATGTATATTTCTTAAAACGACTCGCAGAAAATTGATTATTCGAAAAAACTATGAACTATGAATAAAATCTTAATCAGCGGTCAAACACAAAAGATAGAAAGCAAATACTGGGTCGATTATAAAATAAAAAAACGTATAGGGTCGAAAAAGAGGCGTGCTGATTAATTGTGGGCGAACCTTGTATAGATTTAGGCGCGGAACCATTGTCAAAATTAACGCGAGTTCTGAATAGATAAGAGTGACCATGATTTTAAATTATCCTTAAAATATTCTCTTGATTTTAATTATTTGAATCGCGCATTCTTCTTATGAGTTAATGAGCAGCCCGACGAACGGCAGTGCCACATTTCTTAATTTTAAGAAGAAAAAGTAATGTTTTCTGCCAGGTAATTAGGAACAATTTATCAGGTTTATACTAAATAACTAAGAAAGTCAAAAAATACACATTTGAGTGTATTTGGATGAAACATAAAAATAAAATGTGAGACTAACCACTCTACACTACGGTCACCCTACTCATGCATTCTAGGTTCTAAAAATCGCGTTATTAATATTTATGATATTTAAACGGTTTTCTTGTTTTTTTTCTTATTTGTTTAACAGCAAGGGGGTACAGGTGTTTCCTTTGATCTTTTCGCTATCCTAACTAAAGCATATCAAAATAATTTAACGAAAAAACTTTAGTATCGCAAAATTGAAACATTGGTGGACTTTGATTACTTTTTTAATTTATTTGTGGCAGAACTTAATAACGTCTTATTTTATTTTATGAATAGTTTTATGATTATAAACATATTTTATCACAGGTATGCGTATTTATTTAAATAGGAATCACTTAGCATGTTGAACAGTTTAATATTATGTATTTTACAATAAATACCTATTCAGACGTTTTTACAACCTTAATGACAAATTCGTAAAATTTATGTATATTTACTCATTTTCTTAAATTACTTACTTCGCAATAGTTTAATAAATAAGAAGTTTGTAACAAAATCACCAGTATGTTATGCAATTTTGTAGCAATTGTATAAAGGATGCGTCTGTCAAGCAACGCAGGTTTGTACGTTGGACCTGTGAGCGTTCTTAGTATGGGGAATGACTTTTTAGTACGGATCTGTAAGACGCATGCGCTACTTTACCGCTCCGTTATGTATTATGTGTGGGACCGTCCTTATCGTTGCTTATCGTATCCTTAACAAAAATTGATAACCAGATAACTATGTCTTTCGCATTGGCTACCCATTTTCCACTGTCTATGCCTTTTTCAACAAATTAAGCGATCCGTGTGATGCCGGGTGCCGTGTGATGCCGGCTTAGAATAGCATCACCCCACATCCTTCCCGCGGGTGTCGTACGAGGCGACTGAGGGACTCGAGAGCATTGGTGTATTACAATTTTTAGGCGACAGGCTAACGACCTGTCATTATAGTGATACACATGTTTTCTGAAACATCCTTGGAAAACAATCCTCAAATATGTCATACGTGGCGATAGCAACCGTATTCTTACGGCCGTTAACGCTCTGCCTACCCGCAAGGAATAAAGGCGTGATATATGTATGTATGTATGTATGTATGTGTGTAAGATCCATTGTTTTCAAAGCTAAAACTATTCATTTTTTGGTAAACTATTGGCACAGGCAAGTAATTTACAAAATATGGCGAGAATTATTTTATTGTGCTGTTCTAACATCTATTACTTTAACGTATGGAAAACGACAAAAAATGATATAATTAACCTGCTATGCAGCTACTGAATCTACTGCTCGACTGCATAATGACTTTCCAAAACGATGTAAACCAAAACGTAGTTATATTAAAACATCACTTCTATTTTAGAGAAAGTTCCTACTTAATTGTTATTTTCGTTTGCGGCGTCTTTCATCTGGACCTATTACGCACCCATTTCACTAATTCAATTAATTCTGGTACACCGATATTTAGGGCAGAGGGAACCACCAGCCTTCCTGATTTTATGGCTCTAATCAAACCATTAGTCTCATTATAGGGCATTATGCCTACTATGAACAGAAAAGACGCCCATAAAGGCCATATTATGAATAGTAATGTTGGATAATATTGCTCGATACTTTGTTTTACATACACAAATCACGCTTTTATTCCTTGCGGGGTAGGCAGAGCGTTAACGGTCAGCCCCTTTTCACACGCTGCATGGTATAGACCTCCTCTCTACAGCGCCAATCCTCACGATAATGCACCGGTCGTGTCCAGTGAGGTCCTGTCCCTAGTCTTGACGATATTACCGTAGTTCCAAGTTCTTGCTTATAAAATATTTTATGCTTATAGGTAGATCTAGTAGTGGGTTCAAAATCACTATTAGGTCAGCTAGTAACATGACTTTTGACACAATTTCTCACGAGTCCTGCGGTAAAGGTTACCTATGTAAGAAGTACGTGCAAGTACTTACTTTCATTTAATTCTCATGTTCAATGTGTAATACATGCCCCACATTAAATGTGAAAGCTTACCGCTAACCAAAAAAACCACTAATAGCTCCTTTGACAAGCCAAAACATTAACCACAAAATTTGGAACCATCTACGAGAGAAAATGAATGAGAAGAGAACCTACATAGTGCCTGAGTATTTCATGTAACCCAACACATTTTAGCTGTGCGATTTTAAAAGATTACGTAAGTCCTGCAAAAAAAACTGGTATAAATAATAAAATCTAAGTAGAAGGAAAAACACTTTAATGTTTAGTAGCACAGCAATGAAAAATGATAACTTTTGTTGATTTTTTGGTAAAATAAATATACTTTAATTTCAATACTTATCCAGTTACCTATTCTGAATTTCGTGATTTGTTTCATTTGAATACATCACTGATGATGGTCACGTGTGGTAACTGAGCTACCACGACCAAGATCCCATTTTGTGATAATCATGCAGTGCACAGAGCATTTGCATGGCATTGACTAAAAATTGCAATCTCAAAAAAAACTAACTTGATAAGGTAGGTTTTACCAACGTCACATTGTAAGCATAAAACCATTTACTCAACACGAGTTTCAGTTTTTGTAACAACGAGGATTGTTAGTGATTAGTTTGACAGCTTAACTAAAAAGGATCATGCGCTGTCTTTCGGGCAATAAACAGTGAAATAAATAAATGGATGTCATTTTCTCAAAACTTACATTAAATATGAATTTAAAGTTATTGTAAGTAAAAGTAAGTATATTATTTATGATATTTTCCCTACCTGTAGACAATCCATGTATTTGTTTCAAAAACATTTAAAATACTTGTAAATTCACATTTCTATTCATCGCCAATCTCAGACCAACTCATAATAATCAGCGCTACTTAATTGGAACACTCCAATGATTTGTTAATGGTCTCGTTAATTTTTATTCGCGTTATAGCAATCAGCGCGTACGCAGAAAACGATCATCAAACACACGCCACGCCGATTCGAAATTTAAATAAGTCAATATTTATCGATCCATATACAACGATTTTATTCAACACCTTAACACTTCGTAGATTCGATACAATAACAATTATAACGATAATGTTCTCCAAGATAGAAGATACCGCAGTTCAATTAAAGAGAGAATATATGGCATTGATCGTTCCCAAGTCAAACGGCGCGATGCGATATTTTATATCGTAAACCGTTTGACCCTTAATTAAGACGTTTGTGTCCGGATAAAAAGTGATTCAGTCGAAAGGTACAACCGAAATATACGACGGCCTTCACTAACACAAAGCGACCGAACTAATAGTTACTGACAACAATTTATTTGGTCCAAAACCTATTGGAGCTCCTATAAAACAGAACTTAATAGGTGTTGATTGGGAAAATGAATCCGTCGGAATCAGAAAGCTCGAGCACAACTCAATCGAATTTGCATTTTGTTTGTAAACGAAGCCTCGTCGGACACTAACGAAGTGTTAGAGGATGAATTTTTCGAGATCTTCATCGAGATAGTGAAGATTTCAACGATAGACCCTTGATAGCCACGCGGGATGCTTGTCGCTT
Source organism: Keiferia lycopersicella (assembly GCA_029255805.1). Lineage (NCBI taxonomy): Eukaryota > Metazoa > Arthropoda > Insecta > Lepidoptera > Gelechiidae > Keiferia > Keiferia lycopersicella. The sequence goes on from JARACZ010000001.1 coordinate 28,170,412, forward strand.
AGACGTTGATATGTAACTTCCGATTTTCTATCTCATTAGCTCTTAGGCCTTTATTATAACGGAAATCTTCTACTAAACTTTATATAACCTTCCCATAAAGTCATTTATATTATCATTGTTCTATTTAAATCATTCCGAATATTTTGTATGATGATTACAGGGCTATTGGTCCAGAAATGAATAGAATTGTAATTGCACCATTAGTAGCTGTGAAAATCATAAATCTATTGAAGGCGGGTAGTTTAGAATCAATCGAGGAGGTTATAATGGTGGTTGATCATCGCTAACAAGCAGCACGTGGTCATTAAGGCAATCACATATAAAAGTAAGAAGGTATGCCGATTTTTATATTATTATTAATACGAAGAGATGTTCCATTCCGATGGAGTGATCCATTGTGATGATTCAGTGAATCCTTTTCAATTTACTCGACATCCAAAATTTTAGACCAGATCACTAGATCAGACGTGTATGTAGCATTATGATCGAAAGGACTATAAATACCTTCCTATCTTTCAGGATACGTTCCAGTATCATCACAAATATTTTTTTATGTACTATTTTTTGTATTGGCTCAAAGGGTTGGTCCTAGCTAGTAGTAGGTAGGTACCTACTCTTACTACGGGAAGTTTTTTTTTTAAATTCTGAATCAAGTAACTGCTTCTGGAGTACTCTATAAAATGTTACATAATATTTTATCCATCTCTCCTTTATCTAATATCATCGGTCTGATCAATATGGTTATCTCCTAATGGACGCGGGATGACTTTCTATAAATTAATAACAACAGAACAGAGGCAAGATTGGGACCGGTTAATTAGGAAGCACGTCTTCATTTTCAAGCCAATCATAATTTATTCCTGTTCCACAAGCTTTTTCATTTTGTTTTTATCTGGATGACTTTGTAATTATTAAAATTCTTACAACAGTGTTTTTCTTTTCGAATCATAAAGTTCTATAAGCGTGGACTTCGAAACGCATAATTACTTAGGTCTTCAATATTTTCACTTCCCACTTACACCCACAGCAATAAAGTCATAACTTAAAAATATGCCAAATTAAAACATAAATTACGGTATTTAGATCGCTTCCGTATTACTTAATACAATTTCGATACTCATCTGAATGCCGAATTACCGAGAATCTTTCGCTTGTAAATCATCGTCATAAAAGTTTCATAGCAATTTTGTGTTGTTTAATACGGGTTTTTGTGTTGCAACTTTAGTACCATAAATATTTTACAACGCAATGATGGTTGTATGAACGGCGGTCAGTACAGTGCTGCTACTTCCTCTGATTCCTTTTTATGCCTTCAATGGGACACCGAGACCGGAAAGAATTTGTTATGGGCAAGTGCATTGTCAATTTGCGGAATGTCAGACAACCTCAGAATTCGAACAGAATATTTGAACAAAAGATCATAGTTTTATGCGTTTTCTCTTTTGAAAATATATTTATTTAGCTAAAGGTAAAAGAATAGACATCAGAGAAATATTTGATTGATTGGTTATCTAAGCAAAGCGTGAAATATTTCAGAATAATTCAAAACTCATCGGTCTTTTAAGAAAAGGCGTTGGTCCGGCGCCAATAAAACTGACAGCGTAACGAGCTTTTATTTGAAGAAACTCCATTACAAGACGTTCTTCTTTTAAATAGCCACAAGTCAGCTGTTCGCAGCATGACAAGTTCAGCTCACGGGCCGACTCGGCTCAAAGGCTTGCGCTCGCGTCGACGCGCATGCTCAAAGCCTCTTCACACATCTGGTAGTCATTGTGATGTTTATTTATAATGTTCTAACAATACTCGACATACACGACGTGCAAATTGTTATCTAGTGAAGGACTACCAAAAGTTTTGTTGACAAAAGATCACGCCTCGAGATTTCCGTGTAATTCTTCCCTTTATCTTTCCTGACCATTGTGGCGTGAAGTTGGCCATTTATTCTCCATTATTGTTTCTCTCCCGGGGGAGTCACTTGCGCGAATGCGTTATGTTTGCTTTGATACCGCTAAATGTTCTATCATTGAACAATATTGCGAACACAATATTCAACTCACTTCCTTTACTAGGAGACATAGGATTCTTTCTTTTCCTACCAAGTTGCTTACGACGTTTTTCGTTCCAATCCATCGGGGTGTAAATTGTGAATGAATAGGTTTTGTCGCGTAACAAGTGGACCACTTGCAATAATAGAGTGTAAGTACAAAGTGACAGTTGCTCTTTCCATGTCCTTCATTATGGAATTCTATCATTTCAATGTACAAGCTAAAGTTACATACAGACGCAAAACCTTTACAAAATCCTACTTCTGCAGAAATACGATCAACTTTATTTTTTTATCCACAATCGTTTTCGTCGAAAACAATTACTTTGACGTGGCAGCAGTTGTAAATTTAGTAATAAAAATTACTTGAATGCAGATCGCCCCAGTTTAATTGTGGTAACCATCTCCATTCGCCTCGGAACGATTAACATAGCGCAAAACTCTCAGCAGCAAAATTTGGCAAACAGACAAATCACAGTGAATTAGGATTTAGTTTGATCGTATTATTCTGTTTCATGTTTTCTTACTCCGCCTCAATTAAGTATTTTTCGTTCTTTTTGTTACAAACAGTTGTTTAATTGTTTTTAACTTTTTCGTTACAACTTACGACTTATTTGCTATAGCTTTAGAATTTTATTTTGAGAGGTAAGTGTTCTATCGTTTACCTACGTATAGGGTACCTAGTTAGGTATTGTTATGTTATAATCCGGCTTCTCCCTGGCTATTGTCTCATTTCCAGCCGTATCACGTTGTTTATAAAAAAAATAAAGACTTGTGATAAATGGGACAGCTAAAACTTACAATTTCAGATTAGCACTATATTCAGTGTTTCAAACTACAGTACAAGTCGTGGAATCTATTTTCGTCAGTGTATTCTTTCTCACGCGGCACATTGCAAACAATCAAAGATTTCTGTCTATAAATATTTAATTCTTTGTTATTTCCAATATTTGATTTACAACTGGACAAAAACGTGACCACTGAGCAAAGCAAGCTATTGTAAGTTAATTGTTCAAAGTCTATTTTCACTTTATATTTATATAGGAAAGAATTTACTTTTTAAAGTACCTCACAGTACAGTTTTTGTACCTCAGTTAATGCCAGGTCTTTTTATAGAGGTTTATTGTTCACTAATTTATCTGTTCATTTGTATCTCTCTCATTCTCATTTGTATTATATTTATATGATGTATGTTAAAAGTTTCCATATAAAAATAAAATATTTTTATTAACGTGTCTAAATATAAATCATGAGTAGTTCTACAGGTTTACAACAAAATAAAATAGATTTTAAATTATTTTGAAACATGATTCTATGGAAATACGTTTCGCTAACGGTTTTCCTAAACAGCAAAACTTGGTAAACAATGATCAAAATTAAATAATTTCAATATCAAAGGTTCAAATAAATATAGGTAGGTATAGCTCTTTGATATTGAATCTAACAAATCACTACTTTTTGTGGGGGTCTGCCATTATATATAAAAACCCATGCTTGCCCGTGCGTTGAATAATCAAAAATCCAACGCAAGGTAAGAAGTTTGTTATCAGTACAAATTTCTTAGTAACACTTCCTCACCGATAGCCGCCCGGTATCTAGAATCAATATTGATCCGGCGTGGGCGCAAGTATCGATTTAAATGCAATCAATGTCGATTTTACATCGAATCGGTGATATAAGTGCTTATGTTGTGCGTGTGACTACGAATTGAAAAGACATATGACTAGGTATGTATTTATAAGCCTGTCCTATGAATTATAGATGTACAACGACACGTATATTATTAGATCACCGTCAACATGTTTATCTAATACTATTTATTTAGTGATACATATAATATATGTATCACTAAATAAATATTATTGTTGTACGTCATTTCCGGCTTTTTTATAACTTACATAAATCTCTGATTTAAGGACGTTATTTATAACAATCAGTTATTATTGTACATGTAGTGGCCCGATTACGATCAATAAATTACTTACCTACTCATTAAACAAAACACAAATAAACATCATAACTAATACAATATGCTACAAATCCTGATAATATATTCTGACATCGACTGTACCTTAATTTTTTAAGCCATGTCCACGAAAAAGGACTTACATGTCAAAAGGTGTTATGATCCATATCTATAGTCTGTATCTCGGTTTTTTTTACTTTTATTTTTAGCACACCTTGCTACCTCAGTAGCACCGCTGCCTACAAAACTGTGACCCTGACCTCTTATCGGCCGGTGCTGGACTGACACCGTGCCTGTTTAACCCTCAAACCAAATATAGCACAAAAAATAAACCCCTGAAGATATCATAGTAAAGATTCCGATACTACGAAAAAAAGTATGGAGCATAGGCTTAAATTTCATTTGGGACTCTTTTACCTCTAATTTCAATAAAATCAAGTAAGTAAGTTTGTAAGATAATGTAAATCTCATTTTAATAGGAACTTGTTGCAACAATATACACGATTTTTTGCCACTAAACATAGAACGAGTATTGGCTACATCAATCAATTGATTTTAAATGCTTTTGATTTACAAACACTGGCCCACCGAAGTCTCCCAGAAGGCCAAAAAAGTTACACCCAAAAACTAAAATTAGAAGTTGTTGCAAAGTAACTCTGGATCAATGTTCTGAACAAAATTGAGAGCGCGATGCCACTTGCAATTAAGGAGACGTGTTGGGAAGAAATTACTTAAAGCACTGTCATTACGTGAAGGAAATGATATATACGTACAAAAGACAGGGTTTAAACTTATTTGAGAGAAAATTCATAAAATATACAAAAATATGTTGTTTGGTGATAGTAATATCATTAGCGTGCTTTTTTGCTGCTTAAGGCGATACAATTATAAAAAAATATTCAAATTTTGTGAGAAAACATAAGTGATAATAACATATAATTTTTTGCATAAAAGTGGTTTTGTGAAATGGCCTTTTGGTACAAAGGTACGTGCCTTGCTTTACAATAAACTTTAATTAGTAAAAAATTAAAGTTAGAACTAAAAAAAAGAATTAGGCGACACGAGTACAGTAAGTTAAAGGGAAGGAAATTAGAATCTTATTTGCTTTATATTTGCTTTCATTAGTTCTACAAGACATTATAACAAGAACATTCATCAAGATGACATTGTATTAATTAAAACAAACATTGTAACGAAACTCGCCGTAACTGAGCAAACAAATTGAAAGCAAACATTTTCAAAGATTTTAGCAAAATGCTTACAACAAAGTAAATACACTAAAGGAATTAAAATGGCAATGACCGAGAACCTTCCCGGCGGCGAACGAAGACAGGAGATAATATCTTGCGCAATGTTTACTCAAAAGCACTTCAAAGAGACCCATTTTGAGAAGAATCGAACACAACCTTTCTTGAAGAATTGTTACTGCCTGAAGATGGCAGTCAATAAAGAATTCCTCAAATAATAGCACTTAAGAACAACGATATAAATAGCTGCAGGACATTGAATTGCTAAAGGTTAAACAGCTTCGTTGCGCAACTGATGCTATTAACAGAAGCATTTCTGAAACCATTTCCTTTTCCAAACCTAAAAATTGGATTCTGCTAATTATTCCACAAAACATAAAGAATAGACTTGCTTGGAGCTTGGAAACACTTAAGCTTCTATGGATTGGTCAGAAAGAGACAGTACCTAGAGTCTTATTAATCTCAATTTGTGCGCCGCGTCTTGTCACGGTGTTTGTATAATGAAATGGAGCAAGTCTGTATCATTCATTAGAGTCGGACACTTCTATACAGTTAATTGTTTGAACTTGCCCGGGCTGCCGTTTGACTTCGTCTCGACTAATCAACGGTTAACAACATCCGCTGTGTAAGTGGCCGGCCGATGACTCGGCGTTGATCGCTGATGCAACATCTTCTGAGTTACGAAGTGACAATCAATTAAACACACTTCCGATTGAGTGTCAAGGATTCAAGTCAACAGGCTTGAACTTGCAAATGAGTTTCAATTCAGCGAAGTCCAGTTTCTACGAAGATGACGTCTAATGTGGATGATATCATGGGAGTTGGCGAAACTGTGAATGATGCTAGTGACGTTAACGTGAACTATAGCATACAGCTCTGGATGAATGAACGTGCACGCAATGGATGTCTGTAGTGTTGTCGAAAGACTCATATCGATAAACAGATGGAAAGTTTTGTTTAATTATTATTAATTTAAAAAAGCTAATATGCCTTTCAGCTACCTAATAGAAGATAACAGATAATAATTTAAATAAGATGTTCACAATAAAACCAACCTTGAAACGGAATTAAGTTGTGTTTATCATTGGATTAAATTGTGTTTGTGATGATATATAGTTGTGCAAATACATAAAATATTAAATAAAATCTTATCATGCTAAATTAACAACATCATGATTACTCGAATTGTCTAATACAGTAGTCGAACAGCAACCATAATTTGTGAGTACAACCCGAAAAAAAAACAAGGGAAATTAATTTGGCAAAGAACTTCACGATTTTTATTTCAGAAAGACGGTTGAATGAACTTAGTGAGTACGAAATGCTTCGTCCAACGATATCGATGCCTTGCCTCCCAGCCCTAGTGAGCACTTGCTCCGAAGTGGCACTGGAGACAGGTCTGACTGCTGGCCGCTGCATCAATTAAACCACCGCCATTACAATTCATTCACGATTATTGTTATTCCGATGCGCGCGCGCCGCCGCCGTCGACGTCTCGCACGCACATCGTGCACGTTTCCACGTACCTACGCACTACAGCCGATAAGTAGTTGTCGGAACAGGCAAAATATCATGGGCATGGGCAAAATTTATCATTATGGTGCATCACACTATTCCTATTGTGATCTTGATGTATCTAATCTTAGTAGACCATTACTGAATTTATTGGGAAAATAGTCTTTTGTTCCGCTATTTTGTTCCGCTATAAACTGGAGAGAACAAAACAAAATATTATCTATGATGATGTTTCAGTTTTTTTAATCGTTTATTAAAATTGCCTGTACCTACAAGATTTTAATGAGATAGCAAAACTTCTAATAGGGTTATTCTGCCTTCCTATAGCTTTCACAACTTATGATATCCTTTCTTTCTACTTTTTTCAAAAGAATTTAATGTTTCTGGATGTGAAAGTGGCGTGTAAAATATGTTTAGGTCTAACGCTCTAATACCTATAAGTTGACGGTTGTGGACACCGATATCGGATACAGAAATGTGGAAACACTCTTTCTTGACACTACCTGTTTTCGGCTGCCTCATTATTATAGCGGAATTCCGTAGATTTTTGACAGACACAAACAATTTACGCGATCAACTTTATTTTTACTCGACGTTCTTGATAATTCTCGATTTTATAAGTGTAGTTATTTGATTGCAGTTTTGTCAGTAAGTACTTTTTCAACAATCTTGGCTGTACTTACTGTGTATGTTACTTTTCACTTAATGACGAGGTGAATGTTTTAAGTGGGTAATGGGAGTAACAGACTTTTAAGAGAATTGTAGTTATTAATTGGCAAGCTCTTGCGTGCTTTTCTATAAATAACTAAATCGTTAAAATTAAATTTAAAATAAAATAAAATTACCGACAAATTCTACATAATGACGGCATACCGGGAGGTTTATTAAGATCAAGGATACATTTCTGGTGAAGTAGGTGAACGAAAAAAGCTGTGACAGGAAAACGTCATTCACTGGAATCTCATATAGAGGCAATCTACAGTCTCTTTGGATTGTAGAGGGGTATCCTTGGGACCTCGAGATGTTTATGATATTTCCCGTAATTACTGTAACTGTAAAGTCTTTTAATTGCCCTCACTAGGTATCAGTAAATGCTGGTTAACGTTACACCATCCCGTGGACTTGGACTTAAAAGATAATGTCCAACCGACGCCATTTTGTACATTTTTTTTCTTTCCGCGCAATGGCAAACTTAATTAAGCGACAATCGCAGGCATCGCTCATGTTTTACAGAAAATTTGATCATCTTTACCATAATTCCGCTTTTGAGTAATCTCTCTTGACTGAGATAATAACTCTCGTAAAAGTAAACAAAATGTTACATCAAAATACGTCTTCAATTTATTTTGAAATTAATAAACAGCCCTTGCAATTACAGCGCATGGAGATGAAAAACCGAATTTGGAAAAAGTTCGTAAATGATGGGTACAAAGGTTTATTGCAAAAGTTTGGAAGGATGAGGCTTGTTAAAATCTCATATTTCGGGCTAAGTACAGGCTTCCGTGTAGATACCCGCTTGCTTACTAAGGCGTTGCACCGCTCAGGAGAAAAACTGCACTTCCCTTATCAAGGAACTTTTAATTTACGATAAAAAGCAGAACTCATTAACTGTTCTTATTACCTCTAATCAACGTAACTGGTCCTTACTTCGCAAAAATCGTTTTATAGCGCGATGATAAAAGAAATGATTCATTGTTTTCAAATAAGTCGGCTTAAGTGTTGATTATAGTCATTTTCGCATTCCCAAGCTGTTTTATTACTATTTTGTGTCTTCTCTACGACTAAACCTATAGTTTTCTATCGTTTCGATTTATTAAAAAACAATAAATTTCCCTTGAGTACCTTTCGCCGAAAGCCTAATGATATGAATTTAGGCGAAAATTCTGCTGACCTATTTATTATCAAATATCGTATCTTGGCATCAATCTCAATGACGTAACAGTTACGTTTTTTATAAATTCATAAAAGACACCGAATCTTCTAAAATTACCTGCCTATGAAAGGTTTTTTTAAGTGCAACATCTAAGTTTTGTAAGAAGACAGTTACAATTTTGGCCGTTATAATTGTATAGAATTTCTTTGAAAAAGATCTTGAAATGAAACATAGCAATATGTAGAGTCGCTGAAGAACTAATAGAATAAGTAAATAGAGCAGTGAGTTAGCAGAGAGCGAAGTATCCCGGCCGCCTCTGGCAATTTTCCAATTTTTAATTTTCATTTCTGCGCGAAACCAATGACAATGGTTGCTAAATGGGTACTAACTAATGAATGAACATTAAAAAAACGTGTGATCTATTTAAATATTAAGTATGAAAAATTAATAAAATTTATCAGTAAGTTAGGTATTGATTCCACTCTTACAAATTGGCTCTTTTAAATTGGCCGCGTTTTTAACAAAACCTAAGATTTACATGAAGTTTGGTGCGTATAGCGTTATTACCAAGATTTTCCCTGTCTTTGTGTCCAAACGAAAAATAAAAGAAGACAACATTCTTCCAAACAAGAGCGTCTCTAAACATCCTGTATTCCCAACATTGCGTACCTGCGCGTGAGTCGACCCCGCGCAGCGCTGAGAAAATCTTCCAAAACATAATCTATAATCCGTCGCTACACGTGCACAGCCATTATTGATTTTGCCGTTTTTGTACCAAATTGCATGACTGTCCCGAGACGGCAGAAAAAACACGGGGTCGTGCGAATGCGCCTTATTATAAGCTTGCGCAATGACATTTTGAGTCTGGAGGTTCTCAGGCTCGTGGCAACCATGATTTCATCTGTGGATGGCGTTTCGAATTTGATAAAACTTTTTTCTAAGTTACTTTCAGATCGTCAGTTAAAATCTCTACACATGTTGCCATAATACCAACTCCCACCGTAAGAGGGCCAACAATATTCCTATATTTCTAAGTACATCGAAACTTTTATGCCGATACAGACATATATCACGCCTTTATCCCTTGCGGGGTAGACAGAGCGTTAACGGCCGTAGGACTACGGTCGCTATCGCCACATCAGATTTTTTTGAGGATTGTTTTTTAAGGTTGTTTATGAAAACATGTGTATCACTATAGTGACAGGTTGTCAGCCTGTCGCCTAAGACTTGTAATACACCAATACTCTCGAGTCCCTTAGTCGCCTCATACGACACCCGCGAGAAGGATGTGGAGTGATGCTATTCTAAGCCGGTATCACACGGCACATAAATAATGTTTCTTATTTTCGTGGTTTCAATGTAAAAGAATCAAAGTCCGTTACCGGGAAGGTCAAAATTCTGTCCAACCAGTGCCAGTATAAGGTTACAACTCTATTTGAACAGGTTACACAAATGAACAATAGGAAGTTTCATTTCTCACTGTTAAAATTCCAGTAGCAGGAAAAAAGTGGACTAATATTTAGAAGGATGCAGGAACTGACTTTCGATCCTTGTTGGTTAATAACTACCGGAAAAGGGATCTAGGGTTACATGTGACGGTATGTAACCCTTTGATAGAAAAGCAAACATTTTTACTTTCAATGTCAACACATTTCACTTTTGTGATTGGATGTGTCACATTTTTACCCGACTACAGCAAAGCAAAAAGGAGGGTTATGATTTTGACCGGAATGTATGTATGTATGTGGCAATAATTCCTTTGTTCCCTCCTAGCTACGAATCTACTTAACAGAATTTGACAAATGAGGTGTCAATAGGAGCGTCTGAACAGTCCGATGGTTATAGGCTATGTCATGTCACAATAAAGTGAACATGGCGCCCTCTAGCGTGCATAAAGATACGAAGAAAATTTTTTTTTTCTTCAAGTGGTATCGTGTTGGGTATCAAACAAAAGGGCTTAAATAGCACATTTCAAAAATATATATAATGTAGGTGAAAGTTTGAAACTTTCTTGCATTTACGCAATGTCAATTTAGTATGAAATTGGTACATCGGTTTTTCTCTTTCTCTCTTTTCGTGTAGGACGCCGAACCGTCTAACGATTCAATTTCTTTTTTCGTGTGGGACACCGAGTCGTCTAACGACCCGATGGACCCTAGTGTCGGAATTTTTCAACCGCCTTCTGCAATAAAATTAGCAGGATTCTGACATGGTTGTGTAACGACCGCCGTCTACTAAAGTGATCATAGACAACAACCAGGACCAACGGTTTAACATGCCATTCGAAACACGGAGCCATTTTTCTTACGGACAATCGGGTGGTTCAGCCTGCAATGTCCTAACCAGACTGGGAACAAATTCACAAAGGGATAAATATCAACTTTGTGAGTGACCCACCGAGAATCGAACCCGGAACCTTCTGCGTCAAAGGCAGTCGCACTACCACTGCGCCACATTCGTCTTCAATGAGCCCTTATGTCAGAAATTTTTCAACCACTTTCTACAAGCAGCAGGTACATTGGTATCGGTATCGGTGTGGTGTCGGTATGTGTCATACTCGTGGAGCTGATCTGATGATGAAAACGAAAGGCAGACAAGACGTGATAGCACTACATACGCTAAATACCTGTGTATAAGCTATGGTAAGAAAGAGCTGCTCCTTAGGCTCAGATCTGACATATTTTTCATCATATTTAATGGGATCGAAGTAGAAAAGTACCGCGAAAATTATCGCATTAAAATTTATTTAACGCGTAGATAGGTAGGTACATAAGAGATCCTACTAATCCTAGTCCTAATTCCTTATATAATTTATAAACGCGGATTTATGTGTTTGTTAGGACTTGGCGCTAAAACGGCTGAATAGATTCAAATGATACTTTGTACAAAGATGAAATAATGTCTAGAATAAAACATAGGCTGCTCTTTACTGCGGTTAAATTTCTTATTTTTAGGGGAACACGCACTTTCCAAAATTTTTGAAAAAGGTAGTGCTATTAAGCCAAATCGCGTTTTAGGAAAACTAACAGCGACATCTGTTGTCTGAGACTGTTGACTTACTCAATTGAGTAGCTGCACCAAAATTGACGTTCAAGTCACAATACGTACTGCTACTGCATGTAAAATATGTTTGAATAAGGTTTATATCGTGTTGGGTATCAAACGAACTGTCATATTTTTCATCTCATGTAATGGGATCTAAGTTGAAGGTTGACGACCGATGTGGCGCAGTGGTAGTGCGACTGCCTCTGACGCAGAAGGTTCCGGGTTCGATTCTCGGTGGGTCACTCACAAAGTTGATATTATTTATCACTTTGTGAATTTGTTCCCAGTCTGGTTAGGACATTGCGGGCTGAACCACCCGATTGTCCGTAAGTAAGATGGTTCCGTGTTTCGGATGGAACGTTAAGCCGTAGGTCCCGGTTGCTGTCTATGATAACTTAGACGGCGGTCGTTACACAACCATGTCAGAAGGCTGCTACTTGTAGAAGGCGGTTGAAAAATTCTGACACTAGGGTTCATCGGGTCGTTAGGCGACTCGGTGTCCCACACGAAAAAGAAGAAAGAAGAAGTTGAAGGTACCGCGAATTATTACATTTAAATTAATTTAACGCGTACATAGATAGGTAGGCAGAGCGAAAGCGGGATAAAGGAGTGATATTGATATGTGTTTATATGTATGTATGTATAGATAGGTACATGTATGTATGTACATAAAAGATCCTACAACTAATATTCTAAAAGCAGATATTTGTGCATTTTTCTTAGAACTTGTCGTTATAACGCTTCATATATTCATATTAAATTTAGCTAAAATAATAAATGAAAACATCTGTTTTGGTAACGAAACTAACAGCAAGCATCGACCCGGAGGGTTGAGGGGGGCTTTCTCCCCTCGCAGAAAAAGAAACGGAGACAACTTTTTTGGTGTTGAAACCAGCAGCAAGCATCGACACGGGGGGTTGAGGGGGGCTGGCCCCCCTCACAGAACAAAGAAAATGAAAAACCTGTTTGGGTAACAAACCAGCAGCATGTATCGACACGGGGGGTTGAGGGGGGCTTGCCCCCCTCACAGAATAAAGAAACTGAAACATTTGTTTTTGTAATGTAATCACACGGGGGGTTACTAGCATATTTTATATACAGCTAACAAAATCATAATACAGTTTAAACTTGTACCTACCTATATCTTCCAACAAACAATCGTGAAAATTTAAGTTTACAACCCCAAAATAATTAAAATAAAAAGAAGTCTAAAAACTAAAACCCGACTACTGAGATATCGCGCTCTAAAAAGTAAGAAACAAGAAATCTGAAATAATAACTACTCACGATTGAATGTGTTTTTTGTCTCCAAAATTCATACAAAGTAAACAGCTATTATAATTTATTTTCATGGCAGTTTAATATAAAGTTCATAGTGGTTTTCAGGTGATAGCTGTGGTCGTTTGCCACGTTTCCTTACTTATTTTATAAACTAGATAGTAAGTACTAGAACACGTGGCAAACGACCACAGCTATCACCTGAAAACCACTATGAACTTTATATTAAACTGCCATGAAAATAAATTATAATAGCTGTTTACTTTGTATGAATTTTGGAGACAAAAAACACATTCAATCGTGAGTAGTTATTATTTCAGATTTCTTGTTTCTTACTTTTTAGAGCGCGATATCTCAGTAGTCGGGTTTTAGTTTTTAGACTTCTTTTTATTGTTGGTGTTTTGTCTTAACGTTCAATTAAAATATTATTGTCATAGTTGCATTGTCAAATCATCATCATCAAATTTAAGAGCTGAGCTTCTCTTTCCTGATAGTGTTTTCATCTCTTGGTACGACACGACTCGAGCCTTTTCTTTAATTGTCAAATATATGTTAAAAAATTTGATTTAACAAATTTAATGTATACTTGATTAGACTGACATGTCAAATGCATTGCTTTTAAAAGACATTTTGTATTTTGTATGAAAATATTATTTGGTGCCATCAAAATCATAACTTTTATATGAATTCTTTAATTTTGGACTTGGAATAATATTAAAAGTAATAAATGGCGTTTGTAGTATTTTTTGACATAAAATTTAACAATTCAACCTTTTTATTTCTTTAATAATCAACTATTAATAATATACGAGGTATACGCATTTAAATCTAGTATTTACGAACTAAACTTTATAAAGCTTTCAACGATAGCATTCTTGCAGTTGTCCTTGAATGAGACGTTTCCAAAAAACATGGTCCATAGTATGACACAATACCCTCGTGATGGCGACAGAAGACAATTCCGGATAAGATAAGGTGATCAGCCTCTTCGGTACAAGCCGTTTTTGACACTTATTATTCTATTAAGCGAGCCTAAGATAAGGTTATAGCGGACAAGTTTTGAGATAGTCCCCGTCAAAATATTTATTATAATGTGTGTGAGTTCTGTGGTCCTTATTTTATGGCCGTGGGAATACATTTTAATCAGTCTGATGTCTTAATAGGTTTCAAAGGTTTAAAAAATATATGCTTTTTTGCGTATACTTACGCTGATTCAGTCGTTGGACGACTCGGCGACCCATACATTAAAGAAAAAAAAGTCGCAGAATTCTAGACTCACGTAGGTTGGAAACCATAGTGGTTTAAAAAAGCAATACAATCCAACTTGTAATAATTTTGATTTTTTTATAGAATATATGTATTTTATCATGACAAGAGAATACTACTTCCGAAAAACGTATTCGTATTTTTTCGTGGCCACAGAAAGTTAATAAAAAAAAACATAAAACATATCAAAATAAAACTAAATATAATTAGTAGGTATATACGCTCAAAGCACAGTGCGGTCAAAAAATTAACATAGAGGAACTCACAGATCGCTTCCTTCGAAGCCTTATTTCAACGAGCCGCAAGATTGATGGCATAATAAAATCAAGTTTTTATGACTTACATTATTACTTTATAATCTCAAATTTGACTTTTATCTCGTAGAAAGCTTGTCCGTAGATAAAGTATCTTTGGAGACACGATCGGGCTGATTAGCCAACGAAACCATTGGCCACATCATACCAGCTTTGTATCTAATTAAGCCATATAAAAAAGAAATATATTTAGTTTTTTACAAGACTGTTATTTTTATTATTTAACAAGTTATTTATTCGTGCGAAGTTTTTTATAATGTCTCGTTAATTGACGAGTGATCGATAGTTGATTTATAGCAGCCATTTCAATTACAGCCACTTAAATAATAGTTAAGCTTCTGAACTTATAAAGATTGATTCATTTTACATAATTTATCTAGTTACTTATTCCGATCTAATAGGAGGATACAGTAAGATGAAGCGGATAATACATACCTTGCTTTAACTTCTAATTGGCTTGATTCTCATCTTTACCTACCTGCCTTCTACTTCTACTCAAAGCGGTTTGCTCTATCGAGCTTATAATCACTTCATATTTTGCGCTCTGTGTGACTGAATACTTGTAGTGAGTACTTATATTGTTCCGTTCTTCTTTCTTTTCGTGTGGGACACCAAGTCGTCCAAGGACCCAATGAACTCGAGCGTCAGAATTTTTATACAGACATTTAGTTTTTAGTCCAGTAGATGTCAATATACGAGGGTCAAACGCAATACCTGAGAATAGTTTAGCTGCACATATTCTTTTAATGTGACTTAATATTTCTTTAATAAAATTCGCAAACTTTAGGTATAAATCTATAGTATAATTTGGATAGCTGATAAAGTTGTTATGAGGTTGGCCGTATGCATGGCTGTTCTTGTCTATACTTTATGTAAGCCCACGTATAAGACGTAATGTATGTATTTTGCTGATGGGCCTGCATGCGTTTGGCTGCATGCTTCGGACATGTGCTTAGTTGTATTTTTTATGAACACCTGTAATTGATTTATTAGTAAGCTTTTGCATGCAAATTCCTTATCTGGAAAAACTGTTGGTGGTCCAAAAAAAAACATTTAAAGTTATTATTTATTTATCAAAGATCTTCTATGATGAATGTCTCCGCAAGTAGATACCTACGTTACGAGCTCATAAAACCATATACCGATACACAACCACGGCTTAAGATGGCTGACAGCTTCCGCTACACTTCAGCCTATAAAATGCTGTATGAATGGAGTCCGTGAGAGTCCTATCTGATGCGTGTGCGCACTTGCTAGGTGTCCGGCCGCTTTTTATCGCGCCTTGTAGGAAAACGATCGCCTACGCTCATGCCTGGTTGCGGACATGCCTACCTGTCATTTTTATGACGTAATAATGATTACAGCAATGTTTTGCAAATGTGGCTTAGGAAGTTTAGAAGTGGATTTATTAAAACATTTTGGCTCTACTCTTAAGTTTGAGAGGTTTTAACACCTAAGATCTAAAGGATGAATCAAAACAATGTTTTTCAAATACCAAAACCACCATCAATTCATAAAAAAATTCTTAGAGTAACATATTTATATAGGTAAGTAACCTTTACAGATATGACTTTTTGACAAAGAAGTTGTATTGGTTAAATCCAGCGCTATTTGAATATCTATTTCCGTAGGTACAGATGATTTTCGTTGGTACAGATGCTTTTCGTTGTCATGTTCAAAACGTCAAATTTATAGTATCTATCTAATTGCTGGCTGTCAAATTACAAAATGTTATAGCAGCCATATAAAGGTTCATCGGGTCGTAGGACGACTCGGTGTCCCACACGAAAAGAACAAGATTAGGTAGCAATATTCTAGGTACATGACATATTTTACGTAATTCAAACATTCTGCAAATCTGCTACCTACGCAGAATAGAAATCGATCCAAATAGCACGCAGTCACCTCTAAGTCTTTCATCGCCTACACCAGTCACATTGCTTCAACGTTCATTCAGTGATTTTCTTACAGAAGAAATCACAGACTACACTGCACTGTATACCGTTTTTGTACCAATAAGAATTTGTTCCTGGTTGCCTGCCAGAGGAATCTCGTTGGCTCTCATGCCTTTCCATCATAAAATGTAAATCTTTGTATTACTCTCATAAAGTCCTCGTACAATTACAGATACCAGTGCCACTCGGCACTTTTTGCTTGTAACTGAACCATGCGAATGAAAATGTTATTCATAAGAACAACGGTTTTCTTTCATACGTAACGCGGTAATCAAGTTTAACGGTCAATTGAGAAGCGATGGGTTTTGCGAAAATATGATGGGGGTTTTGGTATTTATACTGCGGTATTATTGATCGTCAAGTGTTCGAAAGTAGCACTGGATGGCTTTGCTGTCATATGTGACGTGAATATCATTATTTTTCCCGTTAAGAGCTACTCATAATTGCAATGAATATCTTTTTAATTACTCGGACTTTCGTCTCGCCGAAATTGAAATACCGACACGAGCGAATGTTCACTTAAACGACTTTATCATAATTTTATTCTACCCAATTATGAGTTTTTGGGCACAAGCTCGATGTCGCTCATTGAAAGTTACGGCAGCTGCGAAAAATATGACAAAATTAATATTCTTTACGCGCTGTGATGGATGACATGCCGTAAGTTTCAGGGCATAAAAGTTTCGGTCTTAATTATTTCAGGTTTTTACAACATTGACGCAGTAGCACCTGTGATTTATAAAAGCTGTAAGGCTTATAAGCACGCGATCAGATAGTAAAAAAATATAATCTCACTGATAAAAGAACATCTGACAGAGCTACTGTCCGTCTTACCATACATACACGCCTTTCAGTTCTCACTTTCAAAGGCTGCAAAAACGAAAGCATGTAGATGAGATCACTAACGCTAAATTTAACACGAGACACGTCGGCTGCGCCTGCGCTGACTTCGGCGAACGATACCCCATTGTCATGCCTGTTACAGGGTGTACTGTTACACTGCTTCATGCCACGTTACTAAAAATCCTTTTGTACTTTTTTCGGACTCGAGAGCTTGGACATTTTGTTTCTTTGCGATTTTTTTTCAGCTTACATTCTATGATGCAACTGGATCAGGTAACGACGGCACGTGAGGCATTTATAAAATAGGATCTATATCTATTTCAAAATGGTTTAGCCCAGCTTTCTACTGATTGTAACTTTTTTATTTTTCTAATATTTTTTACTTGTTTGGTAAGTGTTTTATTTCAGCAGCATCGGCATTAATAAACATCTGTTTTTTCCAGCTTGTGTAATTGTTTTTCGTGTTCCAAAACATACCACTTTTTTACCAGGTAAATCATGTGAACAAATGTAATTTCTGGCTAATCATTCCAACTAAGAATTTAACTCCCATTTACGTAGACTGGTCGTTTCTACTCTTATGATGCTTGTAACGAGCTAGTTTAGCTGTCTACTTACTTTTACTGCCATAGCCATGATAATTGTTTTAAAAGTACTAGCCGCTGGAGCGATGATGGCGGTCTTTAATCTGCAAAACAAGAATGGCCCTTTATTGCGATCTATACAGATATAATTCTCATGAACGGACAGTAAGAATTATAAATCGTGAATGTTTCATTCCGCTACGCAGGAAATTAAGTATATTTGCAGAACTAATGACTTAACTATTATGAAACTGGGTTCTTACCGCGATACACAATTTTTATTTTATGAGTAATCACACTGATCACATGAGCCTGAGTGCAAAGGTTTACAAAAAGTTTATTTGCACAATTGTGTATAATAAACCGAAATTAATAATGATACTACAATGAAAAGTGAATTTTCTTTTTAAAGTAAAATTTCGATTATGTGTCCAATATAAGTTCGATGGAGAGTTGCTCAATTTCATAGAGTAGTTCCCTTTTTTCCAGGTACATCTACTTCTCATAATATTTCTGGATCTCGATATCCCATCCATTTTAATTCCTTGGCGTCAGGATTGCCCGCGAGCTGGACGGTCTACGTCTAAACGATGTGGCTGTTTGATTGATAAAGTCTATGCCCGAGTTAGCTACGCGGCTACCAGTCGTGGTACCACCGTGTTTAGACTTAGAGAAAAGAGATAGATATAATGCTGTGAACCTTTACCGCAAAAAATGTAGACGCACGTTGAGGTATATTTAAAAACATCTTCATACAAAAATAACGCTCCAGTCGTGGTTCAGACCAAGGGTTATCTGTCACTATTAAGATAACTTATCAAACTTATATCATTCAATATTTTTCAGACGTGGCGACAAGGACCGTAATTTTACGATCGTTTACGCTCTGCGTACCCCGCGAGAGATAAAGGCGTGACTTGTGTATGTATCAATCAAAGTTTAGTAATACGAAGTTATAGTTAGTATTATTTAGCAGAACGCAATTTGCATACAGTAACCAAGTTTCCTGGCTTCACTATGTTGACAGTGAGTGCTCCATCTATTTTTTTTTTTATTGTAATGCTTAGTCGTGATGCTGTGTTGATGAGTTTAGCTTCAAGCTGCGCATGAGACGATGCGATTGTTGTAAATGTTCAGGAGGTTAGCTGAACGATGTTGTAGATGTTATAAATGCTGTAGTAAGTGTAGATAATGATAGGGTAATAGAAAATTTTCTTAAAATAACATATTTTATGATACTAAAGAATCAGTATCATTAACAGCCCTTCCGGAAATTTGAAACATCTTTTCTAGCGTAGTAATAGAAAAATCACCTTATTACAATTATCGATTCAATAGATACTGCGTATACGCTAAAAAAAATATAGAATATCTGCGTAAACGGAAAAATATAGAACCTATACCACATTTTCAACTAGTTATGCATATGCGCATCGCACACTTAACGCACGACCGACCGCTAAAATGTCAGATCCATACTAGAAACGTCACTCGCCATCATAGCGGTTGAGCGGTTTTATAATTATTATATTATTCTTTATTGTGTACAATTACAATTAAATGTGAACTTATAAACTAGATTACAATAGGTGAACTTATCTCTTTAAAGAGATCTCTTCCAGTCAACCTATACAGTGGAATTAGATATTAGAATGTAGACGGGAACAAGACCGCACACACATACCATAACATATGAATACACAAATAAATATTAATACGTACTATACAAATAACTACCTAACATACCTATATACATACTTATATATGTATATATATATAATATATATATATACATTAAATAATATACATTTTAGTATGGATCTGACAGAACGCTGCGATATTTTGGCGGTCCGTCGTGCACTAAATGTGCGATCCACCTTATAGTCAATGAAAACCAATCGTTAAGATAGATTTGCATAATTTATTTACCTAACAGGTCGGGTCACTGGAACACTCGTTATCTTCCCGCTCGAAAAGAAGAAGACAGCAACGCTAAGAAATTTCAAATGCATTGTCCAACATTTTAGTATAACTACGTAAACTTTGTTTAGATTCTGTCGAAACGTTATTTGCGTTGGCTGGACCACCATGTCGAAAATAAGACGCGCGGCAAATTGAATCGGAACGGATCGAATGAAACGAATGAAACGGTCGAAAGCTCGTGAAGGCATTAGAATCGAGCGATCTGCGTCTCGAATAAATAATTCTCCCGATATTGCCAACATCGAGCACTGCAGATGGCACAGGCTGCTCTTAAATTCGGTACTCCACGAAAGCAGGTAATAAGTGACCGAAATATAAAACCAAAAAATATAAAAATGTGCCAATTTTAGAAGCATGTAGATTGTTTTAAAGGTAATATTAAATTCTTTTATAGTATGCGCTGTTTGCTAATGGAAGGTCAGGTTTATGTACCTAAATCTATTCTGAAAATTACTAATTTTTTACCTAAATCACCTGAAATCGTCATAAGTCGCATGGGTCCTCATCGGTCGGCTGCAAATATTTCAGATTTCCCACCCCCGATATAGATACAACGTACCAGTTATACTATTTCTATGTTACACTGTAACAATAAACAAAACACCCTTAAACTGAGTTGTCTTAAAGTTCAATCACAAATCTGAGGGCCACCCGTTTTCCTTACCCCGGTGGTCCAATCTTCAAGATGATTAAATTAGGACTCGAACAGATATAACATGCAAAATGATATACAATGAGCCCGGGCCGATGCATAATGAAGCAATCAAATAGTACCCATTGTATCAAGATATTGGAAACTGGGAGCTGAAACGCACGTTCACAATATGCCGTGAAATTGCGCATGTCGGATTTGTTCCTGACTGTCGGAAGAGAAAGAATCAGTAGGATTCCGACTTCACTTTGAGTAATCCTACCATTGAGGTTAAATGTTCTTTCATTAATATCCTGTATAGGTAGCCTACCTGCCTATATTTATTAGTATACCGTATTAATAAACCGCACTCAACTCTGAGATAGATCTCAAGAGCGATATTGACAAATGCCAGGCAGTATGTTTGTATTTATGTATGTAATTACTTTATTGTACCACAGAAATTTACAAAATGTATTGAAGAAATAAAACAAAGAGGTACTAAGGCGGACCTATCCCATTAAAAGATCTACTAATGACATCTCAAAATTTAACTCAAGTTCGAGCGGTTTATTATTACTAACAATTGGGTACAAATGTCGGCAGAATAGTACATTTGAAATCATAAATTCTACTAATTGAAATATACTCGTCATAACCAAGCAATCAAAATCCGTTTCAATTGAATAATATTCGTTAAACTGCAGGAACCTAACATTATGTGCCTTTACTGCTGATTAAAATAATCGCCAGACTCTTTGCAATACAAATACTCTCATCTAACAACAAGCTTTTTCCGACAATAATAGGCCTATTACACGTAAATAAAACTGACAAATGAACTCGTCAAACAAAAATGAAAGTATTCGCAAGGAATTTAGTTCTATTTAAATGTGCATGAGATGAGGGTAAAAACAGTAACCGAATGAATAAATTTCAAATAGACTACTCTCACTAGCTCATTTAAGAAAAAAAGTTCAAAGTGAGGCTTTTACTCAAGTTACGAACACATTGCTACCTCGAAAGCGTGATATAGAAAACTTGTTACTCATAAAGTAGTAGTGAACATCGAAAATCCAGTGATCTATTCCCTAAGAAAGGAACAGTATCAGTTTTGAGCAACATCGAGCCTCGCCACTGGTCTGCATTCGCTTTGCATACGATAATCCCATTCCGATGCATTTCAACAAAAACTTCTTGCATTTTAAAATCCTTTGCGAAAGCTAACATTTGACGTTTCGAGGGAAATTGAGCGGAAGGCTTTTTGTACAAACCTTTGGAATTGATTGAAAGTTTGATTAAGGGGGAGTCGAGAAGCTTTCGTTCAGACCCCGAATCCTGCGCCTGCGCATACGGAATCTAATTGTATTATTACCATGACCGGATTTAAATCACGACTATTTAGAGAATATCAAGGCTAAAAGAAATTGTCGGACGATTCGTATTCAGAGAAGCTAAATACAATTGCTCGATCCGCGTCTTTTAATTTTTTTGGTCGTAGAATTAAATTTATGAAAAAGCGATGCTGTAAATATGAAGACAACACAAAAAGCTGTCACATAACTGGATCAAAGTTGTCTAGCAACACTCGGGAACAAACTGATATTTTATTAATGAGTGTTAAGGCCGCACAATCGCGGGACGTTGGAAGATGATTTAAACGTTCCTCGTTATTGATTTACTTCGATCTCACGGCCGATATATTTTAATATCGCCGCGGCGACAACCGTCCATTCATCGATATTATATTTCTTGACATTGTCAATATGGCGCCTTTGTTCGCACAAAAATTTATAAGAAAGTTTTTTTTATTAGACGACGGCCATTGTGTTCTGCATGCGACAAAGCGAGGTATTTATCCCGATCATATCCTGACGTGTGGTCAAAATGTGTCGATGCGTTAAAGATTTATATCGTGAAGGGGACTTTAGGCCAATGGGTCATTTTTTATCTCCTAATCTAAAATGCTTCCCTATATGCAAGAAAACTTTATTGTTAGATATCATGATGAAAAATATATTGTGTAATGATATAACAAAGATCTGATCATAGCGAGGGGTTCCGGGCTATTTGTATTAACCGCCATTTTTTGGGATACGGACTTTTATACATATTTGTACTCAGCGAATTTTTCTGCGTCGTTTGAGCTCGGTTTGGTGATGATCGGAGCAAAAAAATTTCGCTTAATACAACCGTATTTTTTGGGCCTATTTCGAAGTGCCATATATGAACCGGCACAAAATATTGACAAATTTAAGGCTTGTGTACTTAAGCTCACTACCAAATGACCACACAGTCGTTTAAACCTTTTTGCCTGGAACAATAATTTACAGGGTGCATACGTTCAACCATTTAGCTTGACCTTATAAATATATAGAAATGTCGCTTAAAACAGTTAGCCTCTTACTAAAATTCATGTCAAATGTCGCTTAATACAATAAGTCGAATAAACAAATGTAGTCATATTTTTAGCCATATTTATCAGTTTAGGATATGGTATTTAAATTTATTAGCTTAGGATTAAAATATGAATAACTTTTTGGTAAAAGCAAGTACTTACAGCTAGTATTTTCAATTCTAGGTACTAGCTTGGAACATGTATTAATAAATCTAGGCGGTTGAGTCATTTAGCCTGGAACAAAAAACCATAACCTCAGGCGGTAAAGTCATTTAGCCTGGAACAAAAACCCATTATCTCAGGCGGTTAAGTCATTTAGCCTGGAACAAAAAAATGAAAATTTTGGGTCACTTTGTATTAAGCGTCATATATTTTCGTTAAAAAGAGGAATATCAGAAAAAAATATTAATCAAATTATAGATAATGAGTAACAGGAACAGAAATTTTCTTCGTTGTGATAAAATAATGCGATTTGTTATAGTTATGATTTTTTTTCTGAAACTTTAAACTTTAAACTGCTCTGGTGTAAAGTTTCAAAAATGGCGGTTAATACAAATTGTCCGGAACCCGTCGATAGTATTTCGTAGCCACTGCGGGATGCATTTCGAATCACGCAAATAACACTTGAAGGAAAAAAACAAACAATACACTGGATATCAGACTTGTAAGTACGGTCTTTCCCGAAAATATAAGCTGAATAGGTCAAACTAAACCATTTTCCCCGAGAACCATAAGTCAAAAAACTCAGCCACACAAACAATTATTCTATGAGAGGTATTTTTTTCTGTGTACTGACTTATATTTTTTCAGTGGAAGTTGTTTACTTGCTCAATTTTTATTTTAGTGTTTTACAGTTTATAGAGCTTAAAGTATTGGGAAAGCCCATCGTTTGGTACGTACTACCATGTACTACCCAGTATAAATACATCTGACAACAATGTTGACAGATAGTTTAATGTTCAACAGTGATTTTTACAACCTTTAACTCGACATGAGATGCGATAGCTTTACGACCGCGATCAGAATCTTTCTCACAACTTTGGTATTAAAACCATCACCGTACGCGTTTAAGTAGCTCTATTACACCTTAACCATGATGCTCAACAACCGTAAAATATCATTACGCCTAATCATACGCCCGATAAACCACTTATGGGTAAAACGGTGGCAAATTTAGAAGTAGAAGGTAACAATGTAAGTGGTAAAATTTTTATAACTTCTACAGAAGTCGGTTTACGATTGATCTTTTCTCCACTAACTGACTCCGCCTTCTCCGACCGCGGTGTCTTTTACTTTTTTTATCTGTTAGTACCAACGATACTAATTTTATTTATTAGCATGTTTTATTATACGTCAAATTGCGGAATACTACACTTTGTCGTGCGGTGGGCGGTTCGCCTTTGTGTCACCATGGTGTGTCTAATCGATTTTGTTTTAGGGTTCTGTTGTTCAATGGAGAATATAATGCCAATACAGACATGCTCTAAGTTTTTTTGAAGCTTCTGATTAGTATGTAAATAATACAAGGTAATGTAGAACAAAAGGACGCCATAATTTACAAATACAACGACAACGCTAACTTGATTGAAACATAATACCCAATATGCCAGTAAAGTTAAAAACTGTCCTATGATGACAATTTCTGCCATGGAATTGAGCCCTGGCGATTACTTTTTTGACGATCTGCTAGAACTCTTAATTTTGCTTCTTAAAGTCACGGATTCGATTGTAAATATCCTGTATTATTTCTATACCAATTATAGATAAATTCTGACAGAACCTGTAAATAGGAATGCAGCCTCCGCTTTTAGATTTTTTCGTTTCATTAGACGTCTTTTGCTAATCAACAACCTGTTTGAGATGTATTAAGCCCTCCTAACTATTTCTGAATAATGAATTCTAAATTAAATGAAGGAATAGCACTCATTAAAATATCTTTGATTTCAAAGTGGTAAAATCATTTTTAGTTTCATCGTTCTTCTAATATACTTACCTACTAAAATACCTTAGACATGATAAACTAAATTCTACAAAGTCACCCTATGGGCAGAAATAGGTTAACCTAATCACGACTGACTAACGCAAAAGAACGTTTGACCAGAATAAAACAACGTAATAAATCATCTTATCAATAAGCATACTGATACTCCAGAAAGTACTAAAGTAGTTAGAGAAAATAAAGCTCAGATAGGCGCATTCACCCCTAAGGCAGTTGAAGTCGATTCACACCTTGTACTGGGTCAATAAGCCGACGATAATGTACCCTATTACGGGTACTGGCGATTTGAAACACCCTTAAATGGTCTTACATACAGACGGGGCATTTGAAGAGCTTTTTGAACTACGAACCTTCGAAAAAAGTTGTCAGAGTTCCTAATTTGACATGTGTTGGTTGGTATCATTCTCGTACCACATTGCGATGTCAACGTTAATACCTATCTTCTAAAAAAGAATACTTACTTATATTATAGGAAAGTACCTTATATTTAATTTATCTGATTAAGTATAAGTTCTACAGCACAATACCTATTGCGTTAATACATAAGAATTAAACGCGGGACGACGGACATTTCTAAATAAACTAGTTAGTAATGAAACATTACAAATCTGTACATTATATCGTCAATGAATGTATCGTAGGTAATACTACGCCTATCTTCAATGTTTCGACAACCTTACACCTTGTAAGTAAGATTTCTAACATCTGCCTAACCCGTGCAAGCGTAATCAAAATAAAAATATTATTTTAGTAGATTTATTTGATAGTGGCCGGCAGATGCGTCGGCCGGCGCGCGCGCACCCAAGCAACATACGTCCACCATCTTCATTTTTGTTGATCCACATTGTTTGGCCAAGGATCCTCTCCTAAAGGGTCAATATCTTTAAGCTTCCGTTCTAGTCGGATTTCCTTTATTTCTTGTTTTGTCTGTAAACATCTTAAGTGCCCCTCGTCAATCAAAAGAGTCAAAGGGTTTGCAAAATTGCTTTCTCTGTGCCTTTTGTTCTGTGGGTAGCAAATGAATAACAATATGTCGTAATTTTGCACAAAAAATACCAAAACAAAAAGAAAAGACTGGTTAATAACGGTTTCGTGATTAGAGTACGAGTATTAGAATTTTATCAATATAACAACTTAATTTTCATATTACGGTTTAGTAGATTCTAAAATATCTTTTCTCACTTGCCCAAACGCCTTTTGTAAATCGTGTTGATTCCAATCAAAATATTTTAGATTCTACATTTTTCATTACATCGTCTTTAGTAATCTCTTTTTTGAAGTTGGTTAATTTATTATCATTTGTATGTGGTTCTCGCGTTGGATACTAAATTGATTTTACGGTAGCTCTTGGTGGATATTTATCCCTATCAGTCGGATTGAGTTAAGTCACGACCCGGGGAGCATTCCCACACTGCTATTGCAAATAAACTGTCTAGCTCCAATTTGAGTCCACCATCCACTAAACATAGATAATAACATCTACAAAACTGGCACTCGGAGGCTCAGATTGAAACGGGTGGCGCGAGAGAGCGGAGACCTTTGCCCTGAAATGGGATGTTGAACATGCTAATTAAAAAAAAACTTTTACGTTTTGACTGAGATGTACAGATTTAAAGTTAATGTTGGTTAAAAGCTTGCCGCTGCATGAGATCCGATACCTTCAGGAAGTCATACATACTTGTCGTAGCAAAACTTTACATAAAAAGGGTTTTTTGATTTAATTGGCCTACTGCGGTAGTCATGGCGTTACCGACGTTGCTAGTAATCATCTTGGATGGTTCAATTTGTCTTGCATGTGGAGGTAGATAAAAATTATATTCTCATGCTCAAAATCATCCCGTGCTGTGTCACAAGCGTCTATCACACATCAGCGCTAAAATAACGTTGCGTAACGTAAGCGCCTGTTAGATCCATACTAGAAACGTCACTCCCCATACAAGAACCGCTATCTACGCAGGTCCAACGCACTACGCTGCGTAAGCTTTGGAGAGTGGTTTTAGTATGGCGATTGACGTTTCAAGTATGGATCAGCAAGGCGCATACGTTAGCGCAGCGTTTTTTTTACGCTTAAGTGTGGAAAAGACCTTAGCGAAGTATACCAATGTCCAGTAGTCTAACATACAATAACACTAGTAGAGAGGCATGCATCCGGCGTCCATCTTGGATAGGATTAACACTATTTAACTTGACTGCTTGTTTCGCGCGCCCGCCGACCGCCGACCAGCCACTTGTCTTTTTAATGTGTAAATTAATTTAAATCGACCTTTGGAGCATGAAATTCCCGATCCATTACGCGGGAGACAGGTATGCGTGTGCGCATGTCTATTACCCGACTTTGTTGCAATACTTCACGTTCCTACTGTCTTGTGGGACTGACATCAAACGAACAGTCGAAGTTGGATTGCAACTTTTGTTGTCTTAGAGATACGGACTGTTCATCAAATACACACAGTAGAATCCGTTTATAATGACATTGAGGGGAACTGACAAACGCGTCATTATAAGCAGACGCCATTGTATTTGACCTTTTTTCAAGAATGTGATGCGAAAACAAAACTAGGTTAAGTAGGTAATTACGTCATACTAGGTGGTTGGTCAATTTATGCGGAGTCATAATAAATGGATTCTATTTTGGTTTAAGATGAAGTCGATTTTTATATTTGTATGTCTGTCTGTAACGGAGACCGCGAACTCCTCCTAAACCACGCAACACATTTTGAATAGATAGGAGAGAAATGTTTATATGTATAAAACATGCCCGGAAAACGTTACCGACGAAGTCGTCGGTCGGATAACACAGATCGGATAAGTAGCCAGTTAGTTAGGTCTCTTGTCATTCTTCTGGTATCAAAATCGGTACAGATTTGAAAGCCATAAATTAGGTCGTTTCTCACGGGCGTTATCTGCCTCGATAAGCATAGAAGAACATAATAATTGGAGGATCCTAGAGTCACCTTCACAGCCATTACTCTGAGCATTACTCCCACTTCATTAGCAGTCTTAACGAGAAGCTTTTTCATTTTAATTCACTCTTAATTAACCGCACGTAGCTCTCTCGACTTGAAAGGTTTATCTCGCGTGTAGGTGTTGCTCACAATACCACTAGTTAGTTACAATACACAATTTTTCTATTCATTGCGGAGTCAGTTAGCCGCTGAAAAGCTACTTTACGATCAAGCGACGCAATGTATATCGAAAAGTTGTAAGAAAAGATAGTACTTTTTGAAATGTTTCTTAGGTGTTAAGCTCTAATTGATAATAGCAATAAATGGATCCCCTTCAAGTGGACTAATAGGCGTGCGGTTAGTGTGAACGGGCCGTAATCAAGGACCACTTTTCAGTTGTCGTGTGGTTCAGTGGTGTATTCGGTGATGCTAGCTCGGGATTCGGGGATTTCAGGTGCAATTTTGGGTGAACAATTAAACTGCTTGCCTGAAAAATTAATAGGTACAAACAAAGTGATGACTAGTGTCGACATTTCAGACATAAATGTATCATGTATATTTTTCCCCACAGTGGCTTACCTAATGGCTTTAAATTAAAAGCTATACAACAAAAGTTTCTTGCTTGTGGAATATCCAGATAGCGAACGACTTCTCGACCCCTGGTGTCAGAGTTTTTCCAGTGGTTGGTTAATGCATTTGTATTTAGTTCAGTCATGAAACTATACGTATATACATGAAAGATTTTCCGCTTAAATTATCATTTTCAAATTGGTACTTCCTTTTGCAACTATACGCAAGCGATTTCCAACCTCTATCATATAACTATGTCGTCAATTTTATTTGTCGGGTTTGTTATGAGGCAGCCCTAGCCACAGATTATAGACGATCTCATTACTTGTAGGGTGCTGCTATGGGAGCTTAATACCCTGGATGGCGGCGGGATACGTTTTAATTTTGCACCCGCTCTACTGCAGTATAATACAGAGTGTAACTGTAAAAACATTATAAGAAGTATTTCAGAAAATCCATTGAGAATTTCCGGATAGGTAAACCCTAGTATCCGATATTGTGGGACTGAGCAGGAGGTAAAAGCAATGACATCAAAGAATTGTCCGCGTGAATTGATTGATACATAACTAATAACTATCCTATACAATCTAAACTTCCGCGACTACAATAATGTCAAATATATTCGACTTCGTACCTATATTGCCATCCTGTATTCCCCTGTACGGTGGCTCGATGGGGTATCCGCGATTTCTTTGATTGTCAATTACCTTCGAGCATTCACAGTATTCATATATGCGAAAATAAGACGATAAGACAATATTGCCAGACGTGGAAACTTTCGACGAATTTTAATTTTCAGATTATGTAAAGTGTAAAAAAAATAGAATATGCAAATATTTTTTAAGGGATGAATAGAATCTATAACCAGTCCATAGAATTGAACAACTTTTCCCAAGGAACATAGATCGAAATATGAAAAAAACTTTTGGTCCTTCCATAAAAAATCACGAACCGTCAAAGTCAAATTGTATACCAAAATTTTTTTTCATATATCAAGCTATGTTTCTTGGGGAAAGTTGTTCGGTTTCATGGGCTGATTCACCCCTTAAAATATTTGCAGCTAATATTTTTACACCTTATAGACAAACTACGAGTATCAAATCACCGGAAACATTTTACATTGTAAGTAGAGCACGATGATAATATTTCATTGTGACTTTTAACTTTATTAATGCATCGAGACGCCCGTCATATACCACCTTTGACAATTTCAAGTGCGTGGCGACTGAATAAATGTACGAATGCCAAGACCAATGATTAAAAAATATAGCCCCTTTGGAGTGCTAAATATCGCAAAAGGGCGGCCATATTTTCAAAATAATTACGTCAATAATTGGCACGCACACTAAGGTGCCTTCGTAGACCCATCTCATTATACGAAGTTGGGGTTTTACCACCAACCGCGTCAGATTAATAGTTTAACTATATCATAAGTTTGTTCTTGGGCGAGTATAGGCGCTGTGTCAATTACACAGTAAAAATACAACTGTCTATTACTCACGCTGTAGGTAAGTGAAAACCATATAGCTTTGGCATGGGAACTTACCTACGCCATAAAGTATCAAATGGTTACTTGCTGAATACTTTAACTTAATCATGTTGCCTATATAAAAAGAAAAAGATAGTTTGTCTGTCTTCTTCTTGTTTTTATGCTGTCTACCTTGATCGCCATCAAGTGGATGTGTTGGTTAGCTGATCTTGTGGACATAATGTTAACTTAAGTACAAAATAGCAACCAAAAGTCTGAAACGCGCTAGTACTTAAGTTTTCTATTTGGTTCTAAAATGTAAAGGTTAGTTAGAATTGAACCACAAGTAGCCACAACAGTCCACTGCAGACGTATAAAAATTAGTATTGTTGTGGAAAAGAGAAAATTGTGTCTTACAATTTCCTATATTTTTACATGACTAATTTGGTATAAATGGCAATCAATTAGTAAAATAAAATTTTCTAATTTGAATAAAAATATTTTGAGTTTCAGTATAGTTGACGCAACACGGCGAAAATGCTTCTACGGAAAATCGTGGAAAATTCATAATAAACGCAAGTAAAGCCACAAGGAGAAGGCTTGTCTTGCCAGTATTGTAATCGGGCAATTCAGCCGTGACTTACTATGTGCGAATTTATGTACATTTTCGCGCATGCGTAAATCAAGGAATACAATGATGCACGTTACTGAGTCAACAAACCATTAAAAAGCCCTTTTAACTGACTTCAAAAGAAGGTCAGACATCAATTCGACCTGAGGAACGAAAAATATTCTCTGAATACTGAAATATAACAAATTACATATTTCGGTCTCATATAGTTTCTGATCGGGTTAACAAAATTTAAGCTTTTGCGCTGATGATCAGTATTTTTTCTTTTTCTTTTTCGTGTGAGGCACCAAGTTACAATTTTGAAATAAATCACGCCTTTATCCCCTGCGGGGTAAGCAGAGCGTTAACGGCCGTAAGAATACGGCCACTATCGCCACGTCTGACATTTTTGAGAAATGTTTTCTAAGGTTGTTTCAGAAAACATGTGTATCACTATAGTGACAGGTTGTCAGCCTGTCGCCTAAAAACTGTAATACACCAATACTCTCGAGTCCCTTAGTCGCCTCTTACGACACCCGCGGAAAGGATGTGGGGTGATGCTATTCTAAGCCGGCATCACACAGCAAAGCCGGCATCACACGGCAAATAATTTAACTTAGAATTAGCAAAAAATTATCACTTTCTAGACGTAGATAATTTGTTACTTATTCAGTTTATAATTCATGTCCATTATGAAGTTGGTTTTATTTTTGCTAAATATGACTTGTTGTTACTTATATTTCTTATTTTATTCTTACCTACTGAATCCATTACGGCTATAGTGACAGATAAAGAGTCCCTATGGAGTTCCATCAATTTCGGTCTATTGAATATGAATCTTCATTTCAAAGTTGCCGATGTACAATAGCGTTGAAACATGGATCCTATCGATCTGTGGATCTTAAAAAAAAACGATGGATCAGAGCATTATACACTCACACTTTCAATAATGATCAACAATAGAAGATCTCTGATATGATCGATGAAGGATAAGATTCAAAGTTCTGTGGTCAAAATATCCAAACATTCGCGATTTCAGATAAATCGCTTTAGAATGATAAGAATCTGTTCTTAGTAGGTGTCAAAGCTTGCAATTTGTTTGACCACATGGTGGAAATAAAATAAGATATAGATACTTTATTGTTCAGTTCAAAGACAGGAGACATAAATCTGTATCGTTTGTGTTGAACGTCCATATGTAAAAAAGTACCTAAACAAAACTTCTAAAATAATACTTGTACAAAGTTAAATAATCACGTAATCAGTGTTGAGTTATTCGCGAGTTGGTATAGTTAGTTAGTATTCATTGGAGACATACAGACAGAACTTTTTTTGCGAGGATTTTTTAACAACACTTTTGATCCTGACATTCTTGACACGCATTCAACTTTACTAGTACATCAGATCCGCTTGCAAGTACATACGTAAAGCCTATATAAGGTGTAAAAATATTAGCTGCAAACACTTTAAGGGCTTAATCAGCTCATGAAACTGAACATTTTTCCCCAAGGAACATAGGTAGAAATAAATATAAAAAAAAGTTTTGGACCTCCGATACAGTTGACTCGCTTGGCTGCTACATTTTGTATGGGAGGGCAAAACTTGTTCAGTTTCATGGGCTGATTCACTCCTTAAAATATTTGTACCTAATATTTTTACACCTTATCTAACTACATATCAAAATTATTGATTAAGAATATCCAGCAGATGTGGCATGTCATTATAACCTCTTTTACCACAAAGATGCCTACTGAACTCAAACCAAAGAGTTGCTTAAATCAAAGTAAGTACTTACGTATGCGAAGGAAGGGTGTACTTTATTCAAATACAACACGTTTATTTGCATTTGACGAGTGGTAACGTACTTTTACTATCACTTTGGTTAAGTGTAGGGCTGTCAAAGGAAGAATTTAATTATATAAAAGGTACTTTAGTTTTAGATGGAACCATCAAAACATGTACGAGTTTTGAAAAAATGCACATTTTAGCATTGAAACATTTGTTGAAGAGGTACCCAAAAAAGATTTGGTTGGTTACGCACCTCTAGTTAGTCATGACGAGCTGTAATAAAACGTAACGTGTTTGCAATAATTGTGTCAGAAGTATAGTTATAAGTATGCAACAATTTATATAATGCAATTAAGTTTATTAATGTTAGTTATAGCCTTGGGGAAGAGCTTGTTTCTGTCTTAATCGGCTATGAAATGTCTTAATTTTTCTGAAGAAACCAAATAATATAAATTATTACATAGCTTCATAGTTACAAACGTCAAAACATCCATATTTAATGTTATCGCACATAAGATTTATGGTCTTCATGGCAAGAAAAGTTACAAATCAAAATTGTGTTTAATCAGCGCGTAATACTTTTATAACCCCTTAGCTTTGGCACCCCTAAATACCACCACATACTCTCAAAAACGTATAGCAATGCGTTGTGCCCTCAAACTCCCTCGAATAAGGGGTGGTACACACCTGTCCCGCGCCCTCGCGCCACGCGACGCACACGCAGCTTGCCCGCCAGTGTAACTAGACCTCGTGTGATGCTAGTATTATTAGCGCATTTCTACTCAGTTGAGATTTGGAAATTGTATGGAGTATTATATTGATTGCTGTAGAGAAGAAGTCTTTGTCCTATAGTGGGCTGAAAATAATGATGATGATGATGATAATACTGATTTATTTTATGAAACATTTTTAAAGAGGAAAATAGGATTTCAAGAAAATATAACTTACAATAAAAGGAGGCTGCAAATATGTCCTTAGATGCTACATAGGGTCCTCGAAATCAAATTTAAGACTGATTACTAAAGTAAGTCTGAGCCAACTAAACAAGGTTAGTTGCATATTCTGTCATTAATCGGGTCGTTGGACGACTCGGTGTCCCACACGAAAAGAAAAAGAAGAAGACTGCTCGAACATGCTCTAACAAAGATCTTTATAGTTTTTCACAAAGATCTATATAGATTTCCTATTGACTAATCTTATAGACACCATACCAAGCGGATTTGAAAAAGAGTCAAACACAGAAAATTTAAAGGTCTGTTTACACTGGTCACTTGATACGTAGGGTGCGATATGGCCCTAAATCTGGTGAACAAGTATAGTAATGTGCATTGTTATGGTGGTGCATGTCAGATCGGGCAGGTCTGACAGGGTGCCATTTAAAATTATTATTGAATTTGGGACAGTATTATTATTTTGTCATAATCATGAGCAATCTACTCATATTTATTTTCTAATAGTAGAGTATAAGTTGCTATGTGTTTACTTATAGAATAGCATTGTGTGGAAATGTTAAGAAATCAAAGGCCTTTTTCATACTTAACGCAAAACTCAGCGCTAAAGAAACGCAGCGGTCTGTCAGATTTATACTAGAAATGTCAATCCCCATACTAAACCGCTCAACTGCTGTCGACGCTACTGTGTCAAAATAACGCAGTTGCCTCAAAATAACATCTCTAGTATGGATCTGACAGATAAATAAGATAATAAATAATATGTAAATTTTCACGAACAATCTTCAATCGTTACCAAATTCGAAGACTGAAAATTCACAACTCAAATATTCTTACGCTGTTGTGCTTTGACTTGAAACTAAATACCATCTACAAGTAGACATAAATTGAGAAGCATCTTTTTCTGCAACCGCTGAAATTACGATAACGGTATCGGTATTCAAATTTATTTACAAAAAATACCGTCACAGGTGCATCGTTCTCAAAGCACACGAGAGCAAGCGACCATCATGCAAGATTAAGTTATCAAGTCGTTACAATTTATGTGCCCAATAAATGTCACGATGCGTATAGTATACCGAGTACATACTCACTCGCTGGATGACGCTGAGTCCCAGTTGGTCGCAGGACCGATTCGACATCAAAGTTTCACCTTTACATGAGTTTTGGATTGTCAGACTTATAGCAATTGCTTTATATCCACAGACACTCTATGACACACGACGGAGCGCTAAAACATTGCAGCGGTCTGTCAGATCCATACTACATAGAAAGGTCAATCCCCATACTAAAACCGCTCAACCGCTGTTGACGTAGCGCAGGGTCGTCCGTCGAGTGCGGTTTTAGTGTGGGGAGTGACGTTTCTAGTATGGATCTGACAGACTGCTGCGATATTTTAGCGCTCCGTCGTGCGTTAAGTGTGCGATTCGCCTATATAATAAGTATACGATTTAATTTATTTATCCTGGTTCACCACAGCTTTTTTTTCATATAATGATTTATCCGACGAGATAACAAAGCCCTAAAAGATGGCTCACTAAGGACAGAAGCATATCAGTCCTGTATTCGCCGTTGGTAAAAAATACACATCAGGCATAGGCGTATATACGAGTTTATGACCATTGGTTTTGTTAGACTGTGAATATAACTCTGTTACTGTAACGAATCGGAACTGCTTTTTATGTGTGGCGAACTGGTTTTGAGGTGAACCAGGCCTAATTCTTTTGAGCGTGTGGGGTAAACTGTCGAGTAACCACAGGTTACCGCGAAACTTATTAAAAATTACGTTAGCTGATCGCAAATTGCTTCCGACGTCGATATATTATTTGTAGCTCGATTCGTAAACACACACTTGATCAGAATACGGACGCATAATGTACAGTATTCGAAATATCCTACGTACATAGTGTTTGGTTAAAACCAGTAAGAAACCAACCTTGATAAATCAGGATATTTTTTGCATAAAATTCTAACTCGAATAACACCCAAAAGTGACACAACGAGTTCTAATTGGACCACATATCAACTCCTTTGTGCTTATTCTATTTGGTCAAAAGCCAAACGGTGAGGGTAACATGAATACAACTAGTCATGCATCGTAATGAATAGGCCCTCACCAAATTTTGCATTTCAATAGTTCAAAATCACGTAATATTATTATCAGAGGGTGTAACGGCGCGTGGCGCACGCATAGCTAAATCCTACAGGTGTGCAGCGAACTTTATATTAGGAGGGAGAGGGAACGGACGGACAGTAAAAAAAGTTTGCATATTTTTATGAGGCATGCGTCAAAAGTGTTGAACGTTAACAGTTTTTGTAAAACACTGCTGTAGTTCTGACCGCCAACCGTTTAGAGCGTCGGTGGCCAAGTGGTTAGGACACTGGTCTTACAATCGTGAGACCCGAGTTCGATCTCTGTCATGTACCTACCGTGTTTTTACTTACGTTTTACTGACTGCTGTTACGGTGATGGAAAAACATTGTGATGAAACCCACATCCAAATAAAATTTGAATTCAGATGATATTTGAATGTGACTGAACCTAGGATTCGGGCCAGGTTTGTTTTCGCGTTGCAGAGGTCAGACGGCAGTTGCTCTGTGTAAAAACTTGGTTCTACGTCAAATCCCCTAGGTTAGGTAGCCGACCCTGACAGAGAACGGGATAAGGCAAGGAAATGATGCCATTGTCAAAGACTTAAATGTATTTTTTAAAAGTAATTCCCATGGTTGGACTTGGACAGGTATTTTTAAATTGACTTCCTTTTGCTCACACATAACAGAAAGGATGTTGACAATTTACATAGGTTCTGACATGTAAGTTTAAAAATATAAAAATAGAATGCGATAATAAATAACGTTTCATTTAATTTAAAACCACTGTTTTTTTTCTTACGGCGATTATAAAGTTCATTAAAGTTATGTTCATTTGTTTGACTATTTTACAATAAATATATAAAACAAACAATCCCTATTCGTTATTAAATTGTTAAAATTAATGAGAAAGATTTCGATGTTATGACAAAACGAAGGTAGGGAACGAAAACTTTGTTACGTCAATGATAAATTAAAAGCAAGTTATTAGTACGTGACTGAAAGTTCCTAAAATTTCATAAGGCAAATATGTAGAGAACCGAAATCATAATTTTGTATTAAATAGTCGTGTAAAACCACGAGTAAACACCTTGTTTACAATCGAGTATATCACTTGTTCCTTACTAGTAAGGTGTGAAAGTGAAAAAAATAGTGTGATGTGTGTATGTTTCACCTATTTCAGCAGAACACAATGGACGATTCATCACTGCCACCTTGTCAATGAGAGCGAACAGACAGACGAACAGACAAAAGCAATTGTTGACACAGAACCGTGGACGCTTTTGTTGGCACAGATCGCACACTTGATGCACGACGGAGCGCTGAAACATCGCAGCGGTGTCTGTCATATCCATACTAGAAACGTTATACCCCATACTAAAACCGCACTCGACGGAAGACACTGCGATAGCGCTGCGTCAACAGCGGTTGAGCGGTTTTAGTATGGAGATTGACATTATTAGTATGGATCTGACAGAACGCTGCGATATTTTAACGCTCCATCGTGTGTCAAGTGTGCCATCCGCCTTTTTGTTGGCAATGGCGCAAAAAGCGTAGCATTTAGTTGATATCTGCGAAACATCATTTTACAGGAATGCTATAAATTTTGTAGATATTTTATGAATGAGAAAAATGGAAATAAGACTTCCTTTTTTGTAACATCATCATTTTATATTGACCGTGAAGTCGTGACATGAAATAAACCTACAATTACGATTTACCTGCAAAAAACATCAACTTACTTTTTTTCGATAACCGTGAATTTCAAAAACAGTGAGTTTATGAATTTCGATTGAGTGAATCATCCTGTCGTTCGTTTTAGTATACCAAATATATAAGAACAGAAGTGAAAAATAAATTAAAGTAAGTAAAATAACAGACTCTTTCTTTCTTTTCATGTGGGACACCGAGTCGTCCAACGACCCGATGAACCCTAGTGTCAGAATTTTTCAACCGCCTACTACAAGTAGCAGGCTTCTGACATGGTTGTGTAACGACCGCTGTCTAAGTGATCATAGACAGCAACCGGGACCTACGGCTTAACGTGTCATCTTACTTACGGACAATCGGGTGGTTCAGCCCGCAATGTCCTAACCAGACTGGGAACAAATTCACAAAGTGATAAATATCAACTTTAAAATAACAGACAAAATGATTTAATGAAGTCTGTGATTTCAGACGCTATATTACACGTAATAAACAATTATAGCAAAAATAAATACAGGCAGGAAGAACAAAGTACCTTACGGCTATCAGATCCCCGTAAGACATTCAATTGCTCTGCGTTTCAATTAAAACAATTATTGATACTGGCCATAAATCGCCGATATTGCGTTTTGTTCGAAACGTCATGTTCGATATTCAAATCGGATACGGGAGCCAGTAATTAGCGGTCTGTACACATGAATCGTATCATGACGAATCGACGTAATAGCCTGTCTACCTGTCGGAGTAGGAACTCTTGTTTCTTTAGACTACAAAGTGAATTTTATAACTATGTTTCAAAGTCAGCTTAGTTTTTGCCATTTTATTTTTCTATGGCGTATCAAAAATGTGCAAGCACGAAAATCAGCAATTGAGCCTTTGTCAAATAAATTGAACGTCGAATCTCGGTATATTTCTAGAAATGTTAGGAACTATGATTTCAGTCGCGTCGCGGAATTTCAGATTGAATGGAATATTATTAGCGCGTACAATCTTTGGTTTATATTATTTAAATGAGACATTAATACACACAAATCACGCCTATATCCCTTGCGGGGTAGGCAGAGCGTGAACGGCCGTAAGAATGCGGTCGCTATCGCCACGTCTGACATTTTTGGGGTTTGGGCATTAATAGTAGCAAAGAATTGCATTGTTCTATTTCTATCTATTTTCACAGTGTAAGAAATATATACCATTTCATAAAAACATTTTTTTATTCAAATATTGTAGGTAAACACGTGCTTCCCGTCATTTCCATAGTTCCGCGGATTTTCCTTTACTTTTTCCCTTGCAAAGCTGCGACATGGAGGTACAGTGGCCGTCGCAGGCGCAGGTCCCGGTGGCCGCGGGCGGCAGGCTAATACCCCGGCTAATATATCTGCACTGATTGCTGGGACACTCGTATTTATTTACCGCCGTGGACCTGCAACCAGAGGCGCCGTGTTTATTTTTATGTTAATAAGTCAGTTCCCACTTGTTAGGCTGTAAAGGAGAACTGTAGGTATTTCTAGATCCGTTCTTGGTTAAAGATAATGATGATGAGTTTGATTGAACTCAAAAATTCAATCAAACTCATAGTCTCCCTCTCTCTTGGTGTGGGTCACTGAGTCGTCCAACAACTCTATGAGCCATAGTGTCAGAACTGCTGAAAATAGGAATTCCCCTATATGCGGAAGGTCTTTGCCATACATATAATGTGTACCAACAAAACACGCTGGTAAGCAAGATGTTAAAATGACAGACAACACTGCTGCCCATTTTCAGGTTGGTTGTCTTTTACATACACATATCACGCCTTTATCTCTTGCGGGGTAAGCAGAGCGTTAACGATCGTAAAAATACGGTCGCTATCGCCACACCTGACTTATATTGAGGGTCTTTCACTGATAGGTATATTACTGTAGTCACAGGTTATCAGCCTGTCGCCTGAAGTTGTACGTATCGTCTTTTACGATTTTCCAAATTTTTTATCAGATTTTTTTATCTTTGCCTATACTTAAATTCATCAAAAATTTTAGGACAGCTTCATCATTATGATGATGTAGTTCTTCCAAAAACCAAAGGAACTTCTCCTTAAGCGAGTGCCAGCAAGCGCCGGAGGTGTTCCGCCGATCTGCGGAAACGCCCGCGGGTTTTTGTCCGGCTTTCGGCTTCGGCTAATGAGCGGATAGAGCCA
This sequence comes from Keiferia lycopersicella, assembly GCA_029255805.1. Lineage (NCBI taxonomy): Eukaryota > Metazoa > Arthropoda > Insecta > Lepidoptera > Gelechiidae > Keiferia > Keiferia lycopersicella. The sequence goes on from JARACZ010000001.1 coordinate 28,209,655, forward strand.
CGCGACCTCCGCAGTCACAACCGTATCCGTAAATACAGGAGTATTTAAAAATACCTACCCGTTCGGTTTAATGAACAGTTATTTTTTACATACATACATATATCACGCCTTTATCCCTTGCAGGGCAGGTAGAGCGTTAACGGCCGTAAGAATACGGTCGCTATCGTCACGCCTTACATTTTTGAGGACTTTTTTCCAAGGTAGTTTCAGAAAACGTGAGTATCACTATAGTGACAGGTTGTCAGCCTGTCGTATTCGTATTCGTATTCATATTCACTCTTGCCTTAAAAAGGTTTCAAGTTGTAATGTTCCCGGCGGTTCGCTCATTGTACGAATGTAGGAATAGTAGTGTAATCATGGTGGTAGAAGGATGTCATCGTGACATTTTTAAACGTGAATTTTCCAGCACACTTTGCTTGCAATGCGTATTTTCATGCCTTTCTCACATTTAACTCACAAGGCAGCGCTAAAAGAACGCATCCGTAACACAGCGGTCTGTCAGATCCATACTAGAAACTTCAATGCCCATAATAAAGCCGCTCAACCGCTGTTGACATAGATGCGTTATTTTGACGGTTGCGTTATTTTAACGCTGCGTTGTGCATGAAATGTGAAAAAAACCTGAGACGAATAGTGCTTTATGCACCCCTATTATCTGATCTATTATGATGAATATGCGACATAAGACGAAATCAAGGCAAACATACTACGAAAAGCCAAGTCCAGTTTTACTTAGTTATTCAACCTTTTGGGTTTTATGTTTATGCTTAGATATATTTAGCTTCATGAACAACTATTTTTGCTATAAAAATAATCCTAACACATTTAAATCTCTAAACAGTAAAAATAGTGCCGATATTTTTTACACTGTACTTTTTAAATTACCTTTAGCCTAAGTGTTTAAAACTTTGATACCAATGTAATTAGATATAAGTACCTAGTTTAGGTGAGTTAATCGTTTATTAGAGCGATTAACAGGCGTGTTTTAATAATAAGTGCCAATTTCATATGGCCATTACTTTAAAATAAATAAAATAGAATCCCAAGAAGTTTTAAAGTGCATCCTCCTAAACATACTACTATTTATAAAGTAAATTTGGTATTGGGAGAAAAACAGTAGGTACATACATTCTATATTTAGGTAAGTAAATAGTCATAACATTGGCAGGAACCAGACAAGAATGGAAATTGCTCCACCGAGAAGAGCATGGCTCATGATATTGATGATGATGAAGTAAATAGTAATATATTACTTTATACTTATTCAGTTTACCTACTTTCACTATTTAGATTCGTAAATTATATCTACTAATCTTGGCTAGAACAGAGTCAAAAACAATAGGTAAGTCGGTAGTTTATTGTTGTCTCTACAATCAGGTTTTCTCAAATTCTTGATGTTCAGTCGCCTAAAATATCTAAAGCGTATTTTCAAAATATTTCCTACATGCGACTAATCCACAAATACGCGGAGATAAAAGCTCCATTAAAAATAAATTTGTAATTAACAAGAAATCGGTGCCCTCCGCTCAGGACGTAAGTAGACGAACTGCACTGCACCATCCCAACTACTTAGTGCAGTGCTGTTTAGTACCAGTACATTGTTTACGTGTATTTTTTTTAATCATACCGCCTTGAGTGTAGCACTGTATATTAAATTCAAGGCTACAAATATGTTCTACGATTACGATGAAAAGAACAGCCACGGAAAGAATGTACCTACCTATTCAAAAGTGGGTCAGATACTTCAAAATCGAAGTACTGACTTCCTTTCAAAGGGGTGAACCAGCCTACGCAACTGAACAACTTTCCCCAAGGAACATGGGTCAAAGTATGACAAAAAGGACCTCTCATACAACTCACTCAAATATACGGAGTGTACTACTAAATATCGAAGAACACTATCGGCATATTTTTATCAGATCGGTGGCCAACTGCATGTCAACCGCATGTTACTTCACTTTCAAGTCGTTCAGTAAAGCCTGTACAGTACTTTAGCCATTATTGCTTCTCTGGCTTCTTCCCAACATCGCGAAACCAATTAACATTGCCTCGTGTCGTTAAAGCCAAAGAAATTCACCAATAATCTGAAAGAATTTATGAAAATTATTCCTTTTATAGACAACATTTTGTTGGCTTAAATTTATTTTAATTGATCCTTTTAATCTCATCAGTTTTGGTACAGCACTTAATGTTTGACAATAAAATAAGAATTTAATATGATACAAGTAAAAGTGAACTTACTTTTTTGTCTCCGAGGTAAATAATGTGGTCTTACGATATTAGCATTTGAATCTTAAGCGTAGATACCTCATAATTAGATAATAAATTGGAATTAGATAAAAAAAAAGTGGACCGATATAGCGTGCGTTTACTGATTCCAGTACAAACTAAACTATTTCACACATAAGTTGTGTTTGAATACGATTTACCAAAAATTTAAATAATGCTAAAAACACACTTCTTGTATTCTAATTAGAACAATTTAGGTCTACCGAATTATGACGAAGGCGAGAAACACACTTGAAACACGACGGAGCGCAAAAATATCGCAGCGGTCTGTCAGATCAATACTAAAAACGTCACTCCCCATACTAAAACCGCACTCGACGGATGACACTGCGATAGCGCTGCGTCAACAGCAGTTGAGCGGTTTTAGTATGGGGATTGACATTTCTAGTATGAATCTGACAGACCACTGCGATATTTTTGCGCTTCGTCGTGCGTCAAGTGTGTTCCTCACCTTCTAGGAAGGTAATTTTTATTTCCTACTGGGAAATTAAGCTGTTAGTGCCTTGTAGTAGGTGGCGCTCGTGTGAATGATAGAAAAACTCAGCATAGATTCCTATCTATTACATAGATTTTTGTTTGGGCAGATGATGATCCTTCTATATGAAAAAGCGGTAACAGCGCCACATATAACTAGTGTTGCTATCAATCCAAAAAATCTTCCTTCCATTGAATGAAAAAAAAACTGATGCAAACAGAAGCTTTGCTAAAATGCTGCTACCTAATGTTGCGCCACTTGAAAGTAAATTCCAGTCTTTTTTACTTTACAACCTGATCCTTCTGATACTAATCGCATATTTTACTGCTCAGATTCTACAATGTTTACGAGATCAAACAACTTTCTGCCTTTACTTAAAATCCGCGATTATCTCGTGTCCAACAATTAGAACAAGCATAAGGATTAAAAAACGAAAACCCGACTACGGTAATTTCAAAGCTTTATTTTGCTTTTAAAATATTTAATATTGAATCCATATGAATAGGTACTACAGTGTCACTTACGCTGCTGAGACGAATCTAACGATACCTCATCACTCAGCCTAGCTAGCTGTTTGGATAGTAGGCTTGTAGCCCGTTAAATAGAATTTACTTGTCCACATGACATTATATTGTCGAATAACATAACTCACCTTCTGAGACAGTCGGTTAAAAGGCATCCCAGTAAAATAAACCGAGTAATGTTTTGCCACTGTTTTCCGAAGTGCTCGGATAAAATTCGATACTGGCCGGTTTCTTTTTATTCGGAGTTGCAATCGAATTTTAAATGTGGCTATAAATTGGTACGTATGCGCCGGCGCACTTAATATTGACGCAGTGTCAACGCATCGAATATTGAAGCGGTGTCAACAGTGGCGCTGAAAAAAAACGCATAATTCATTGATTCCGTTTCGTGGGAAAGCACACTCTTCTGTAAATCGCAGACGCACCCGTTAATAATATGGTTTTTGAAACCTACTATAAGAATGACAACTTTTGATAGCTACGATTTGTTTCAGCGCTATGTGTCATAACATACGGATTTTTATGACATTTCGTAAACTCCTCAAAACCCCGGATCCGGATAAACACCGCAAAATCATGCGTTGCGTGTGCGAACTGCCTTATTCTTGTCGTGTGGTACGCGGAGTCGACGAACGACCATTGTTCAACAAAGATTGATAGCGGAAACACTTCGAGGAACAGGTTTATTTGTCATCCCGTTCTTTAATTCGAACTCGGTAATTTATTATTATCAAGATTAATGCGATAATAATTACGAAAGGCAGTTAATAATGTCTGAAATGTAATTTAATTCGCGTATAATAGATTGCGTGAGCATCAATCATAGTTATCTATTCGTTAAGTAGGGATGGGAAACCAATCGTAAATTAGTAATTATTAAACCGACTTCAATATGAAGAAATACTGAACCGATTTCGAAGATTGTTTTCTTTATGTCTGTATGTATATGTATGCTTAAATCTTTAAAACAACACAACAGATTTTGATGCACTTTTGTTTTATTCATTGAGTGATTCCAGAGAAAGTAGTGCCTGTTGTGTTTTTTGTCTAAATGTGATTGTCCTGTGTTTTATCTTGTATGCAATAAACAGTTAAATAAATAAATAAAGGTTAATTATATGTATAGGTTTACATCTTATCGCCACGGGAAAATGAGTTAGCCTCTAGTTATAAATAAATGGATAAAAAAGTATCATTGAAATGGGTCTACTGTTTTTCGTAAAATGCTAGGTGAATCCCGGGTTCGAGCATCGGTCGATTCGTTTTTATTCAAATTTTCATTTACAAGAATAACATATAACTGTGAGTGTGAATTAAAATCCCAAGGCAAGGTAAGGTAAATTTGATAAATTGGTAAAGGTTCTGAAATTTTTATCCTCAATTAATTTTCTAAGTCGGTTAACGAAGTCAGCAAATAAAAAATGCGTGCGGTGTCGTGGGAGTGCGCAGGAGTCGTTATAGACTCGTTTCGCATTTCGCGAAGAAAAAGGGCGGAGCAGCAGGACCCTACCTAGTAAACTAGATATTAATGATTATCCAAAATAAATGATTATTAGTTATATCTTCCTTTTGTTCGTATATGGCGTCATTGTTTCAAAAAAAAATACGTAATAGGAATCATTTAAATTGTTAGGTTCGTAGAAGCACGCAAATAATGAAATTCCATACCACTTTTAGGTCCTGGCCCTAAAAATCTTGTGAAACTTCACACTTCGTGAATTAGGACAAACAGAGAGAAAACTATTTTTTTATAGTATGGACTCTCACGCAGTAAAAGTGAATCCAGGGAATGGGCAGCAGCGTTCCCTGTGAATATCTACAATATCTTGCACTGCGCTCGCTTTACTTAATAACATTAACGTAATTAAAAGTGCCGAGTGATAGAAATTTAAAAACGTGTGGTCAGACCAGTCGTTGCGGACTTCCGTGCACAAAATTGAATTATGACATCTAATAAGTAGTATTTAAGACCTTAATAACTAGCCTATTTCCAACAAATAAACGATCCGGAATTCTGACGTTTCAGAACCTACTAAGCTCCAGGATATAAGAACTGGCGGGCGTGCATCTTAAGAGCGCATATACCTCCATTCGTCAGTAACAATGACGATGATTGAAGCTTCTAAATACCGCAACCTTGTACGGTAAGTGTATGAACCGCCTATCTCAGTAATTAAAGTGTTATCTTGCGCTGCGAAACGCCGTCATGCGTTTATCTTTGCGCGTCCACTGAACGTTATCTTCATTACTATACGACTTTGCAGTAAGACTTTAATTCACCTACCTTCCCATCCATTTATTCTAAAAGCACAGTTCGTGAATGGGAAATTATTAATCGATTTTCGAAAAATAGCTCTACAGACAAATTAAATAGTTTAATTAATGATTTTTTATAGTGGTTCAAGTGAGCGTTTCTGATCTGTCCACCTCAGAAAATAAATTTGTTCTAAATACGACCGAATCAAAAACAAGGTTGTGTCTTTTGTGATGTTTTTGTAGCGGTCGTTTTCCCATAAGAATAAGATTTTCTTCATGCTGTAAAAGTAGTCTATGTTATTTTACAGTCTCAATACTAATTCCTGTCATAAAGTTTCTCTGAAACCGCAAAGAAATACAGAAAGACTTGCTATGGACGAATTATAATAATTTCAAGTGAGTTGTTTTAAACTACGAGATGATATACACAGCCTTCTCACTCATTTACACAACATAAATATAAGTAACATCATTATCACTTCTTAGAGCGAAATTTTACAACTCGAACAAAACGGTAGGTAATTTCAGGCTACCTTACTACAAAAGCCCTTAATTGAGCACTTAATTAGTACCAGCAGTTCCAACTTTTGATGCCAAATTATAATTTATGTACGTACGTTTAAATACTCTCCCTTTTAAACCAATAATTATCTTAACGTTAATATGGGCTTAAGTTTCCCACAGTATCATAAATCATTGGAAAATCAAACGATGTCAGAGCTTAGTAATCATCTCCTATGAGCTATGTCGAAAAGGAAGATAGAAGAGTCTGTAGTATAGAGATAAAGATTAATAGTACTACACTGATTTAGAAGAGCTTAAAATTGAAAGAAGGACAACTTACGCATCATCACATAAAAAGAAAAGTGCCGAATTTTCAAAAGATTGCCGTGTTGTGCCGGCTTGAAAAATTATCACTCTATTTATTTCTTGCAGGTAGGTATCTTGAGAGGTAACCAAGTGATACGAGGAATCAATCTACTTATTAATTTGCTTACTATACGTCGACTACAATGATGTACTTTTTTTTAAATGATTAAGCAGAAATTTGAAATTTGGAAAGTGGAAATTTCTCTGTAGTTCACGTCCGTTTGCGCTCTGCCTACTCCACAAAGCGTACGAGTGTGATGTGTAGTACAATGCTTTCACTGTACTCTGTACGGTAATTTACTGTGATCTGCAGTCTCTGTTTAATTGCCGGTTTGCGTTACTCTGTAATCGTTTGAAGAATGGTGTAGAGCGAGTAATTAGAGTGTTGTTTTACAGAGATAAATAGTCGTAATTGATAATTTATTTCTGTGAAGTATAGATCGGTCAATGTTTCAAAAGACGCTTATATGTGCCGACTTTGTATGGGGTATAAACCAGCATGAAAATCATCAGCGAAACAGCTTCTTCAGAATTACGTGCAAGAATGACTTTAATTTGATGTTTCTTATCGTTTTACAGGCTAATAAAAGAATAAGCAATATTTTGTAAATAAAAGCTTAGAACTTATACGGTGAATTTATTGGTATTATAGGTTTGCAGGTTACCTTGTAATTTCATACCATACTCAGGTACGTAGAAAAAATATAAGTACGGCCTAAATATCACCATGAAACTTTAGTCACATCACGGCTTAGGCGGATCGCCTAGCTAACGCACAACGGAGCGCTAAAACATCGGAGCGATCTGTCAGATCCATACTAGAAACGTCACTCCCCACACTACAACCGCACTCGACGGACGACGCAGCGAAAGGTCGACAGCGGTTGAACGGTTTTTCTAGTCTAGCGATCCGCCTTACTTTCTTACATCAATTTACGGATCAATATGCAAAAGCAGCTTCCATACCATGAACAGCAAATAATGATCTTATCACACTATTTACTGCTGATCATAAGCCCGAACAAAAACCAAGGAAATTAGCTTGCCAATTCCGCCCATACATCGAATGGGCGGTATTCTGTACCGCAGTTAGCACCATAAGCCGTCATGATTGATTATTGGCTACCCATTTGCCGCTAGAGGGCGGCACTGTACACCCACTTCATAAGGATAAGTCATCCGAATTAGCGATTTCTATCAGAAAAATAAATTCGAGCAAGATAATCGGCAGCTAATTATTTGACATGCGAAAACAGGCAATTAAGGAATAATTAATGTAGCTGTGGTAATTTTAAATGTGAGTCGTAAACAAGCGAGGAGGTAACTTTAACAAGTTGTACGTTTAAAATACCTAAAGGAAAAAACGATGTATGCAATACCTAGGAAACGAAAGGCAACCACAAACAAAACAAGCAAAAGACGTCGTTTTACAAACTTTACTTACATTGTTTGACACTGCATCACCTGTGATTCAGTTAGGAATCAATCCTTTTTTGAACAGAAACAAAAACAATGCAACATTGTTCCAACATTTCAGACAAACTAAATCGCGTGTAGAAAAGGTAGCGGCCTGTAGCGTAACCGTACCCACCTAACAATGGTAGGATGACACTGGCTACCTTAAGACTGCGACTATCTTCAAGAGTTAGAAATAAATTAATCACGTGAGAAAAGGGCCAGTAACGTGTTAATCTAGCAAAACCTGGGCGATGCTGCGTGCAGACGTCTAGCTTTTTTTTTAATTTTGATTCCACAGTATGCGATATTCGCGTGTTTCGATCACGAACTAATAACAATATCAATTTGCAGCAAGGGCAGCCAGCGTCCTCTTGGAATAATCGTTTTAATTATCAGTAATAGCGTGTACCAGGCGGAATCCTGCCGAGCCTACTGCCACTTGCGTACCCAGGAACGTTCTACTGTGCTCTAAGGCCCGTTCTAATAAACCGCACTCAACTCATAGATCGATCTTGAGCGCAATTTTGAGATATGGTAAGTATTGGCTGACATTTGTCAAAATCGGTCTTGAAATCGATCTCAGAGTTGAGTTCTATTTAAAAATACGGTCTAAGAGAGTCGTCCTTTACCATGTTATTACCAGGATATGGAAAAATAATTTAAACACTGTTGAAACGCGGCCTTCACTTATTTGCAATCACACCGGTCTTGTTCTGGTATGTGTGTTTTCGACTCTGAAAAGGCCGCCTACTGCCAATTCGTTTTATACATGTGTGGCCAGTAGCAAGCTAAACAATTGCCTACTTATTTTGCACATGCTTTTCGTATTTCGGTTTCTTTTACAAGTTTAGAGTAAAATCTGTTCTATCAAACTATATTAAATAAATCAATCTGTTCTTTTGTTGTACTTCTTTATATTTGTTTGTTGTGCAATAAAGTTTGTTTGATATAAAATATAGCAGTTGTCCCGCTAGGGCACAAGAAGCTTATTGTTAAGAAGATCATACCGAGTTGTCGTTATGCACTCATGAGACCGATACCTCGCAGATTCGCATCAGTAGTCCCTATGAAAGCAGTTTGAAACCTAAGGAAATCATAAAATAAAAATGACAATAGGATAATGAAAACTCGAAATCCTATTGTTTTTGGTAAAAGAGGTGGAACGATTTACTAAACGCAAGTGGAACAATTCAAGCCCTAGTGTTATTAAGTCTATTTCTCAACCGCATATTAACATGTCCGATCTCACAAACAAAACTCTATTGATCAACCCGCGCAATTTGTACCTGACCGGCTATGCGGGAATTAAACCGCAAACACTTCGGTATGTGCACAACGGCTTGTTCTGAAAATCGGCCTAGGTATGGCATATGGCTTATGCCTAGAGAATAATAATGTTGTACATTATGAGAAACATTGTACAGTGAAGCGAAAAACAAATGAAGGTAGACATGTATGTTTGCCCATAGCAGCCACCAGATACTCGTAATGATAACGCTTACTTACAACAGTGTGGAAATATCGGGAACTCAATAAAATTAATTCGTCGGTAAAAACCTGGTAAAATGACTACTATGAATAATGTTAACAACTGCAATAGTTTAAAATTTACTTCCTAACGCAGCCTGAAATTGACTATAAGTAGGCGGATCGCACACTTAACGCATGACGGAGAGCTAAAATATAGCAGCGACCTGTCAGATCCATACTAGCAATGTCAATCCCAATAAAACCGCTCAATCGCTCAAGCGCTGCGCTGTGCTAGCGCTGCGTCGTCCGTCAAGTACGGTTTTAGTATGGGGAGTGATGTTTGTATTGATCTGACCTTCAAATCTGACAGACCGCTGCGATATTTTGGCGCTCCGTCGGGCGTTAAGTGTGCGATCCGCCGTAGTGTTTGCAATTGTTCTGCTCTGAACACTGATAATGGAAAAGTTTCACGATTGCACTGTTAGTTCTGTTATTGGCGTATGCTACGATTACAGAAATAGGACCACAGAGTAAATAAATAGTTCGACCGTTGACTGTCTTGAAGATAAGACATAGTAGGATGAAATTTGACAGACTGGTCATAAGAAACAATTCTTCAAGAAAGATAAGTAGGTGAAAATATGAAAAGTTAATTTAGGTCTCCAATAGGTATAGCTAGGTATGATTTATCCCGTAAGTATGTAAGTTTTCGGTATGGTCATTGGTCTCTATATGAATTAAGCTGATTTATTTGGTTTATGTAGCATAGTTGTTGAAAATTATATAGCTTTGATACGTGTCTTTAAAAAGAGGTAATTACACGTTACGTAATTGGAACACCCACATACAAAAACCAAAGTAACCGCATTCGGTTAACAGTCCATTTAGATTTCACAGATTTTAAAACCATTGTTAAGACGCGAATAACTACACAATTTAGTTTTCATTACTCTTAATCTCTGGTCGGTTAACCAAATACGCTAACAGTTAAAGAACAATAACAGGCTGTTAAAAATTAAAGATTTTATGAATATTTGACGGCTGTATTTAGCTTAATTGAATCTTATAAAACCTTCTCTCAAAATTGCCACTGGAATTGCTATTATCATATATATGCAGGTAACAACATTTTGATTAAAATAAAATGGGTAGGTAGACAATTTTTATAATCGTCGTTTTATGCTCACGTCAATAATTGGACAACTATATTAAAGTTAACGAAGAAACACAATACGATCTACAAGAAAATACTAAATTGAAAATCCTGGAAGCGTTTACAATTAAAAATAAAATAACTGTAAAAATCCAATTAAAATGATCCAATAAAATTACGAGTTACAATGTTCGAAATTCGAGTGAACATTTTTGAGTATATTAACCTTCAAGTTAATTGGTGTTTTGCTTCCTTAGTGAATTATTCAAGTGGCACGTGGATGCGCGGGCGCAGCGCGTGTGACGTCGGGGGACCCGTTTCCGAAACCACTCACTGTAATGAATGAAATGCCTGCCCGGCTACCGGGAATGGGGAATCAAATTTTCCTGTCGTCCAATTGTGTGATGATGACACTTCCTGGAATTAAGCTGGTGACAAAGTTCTTACTTGAAGAATTTTTTATTATGTCACCAAGAAAAACAGGAAAAATTCATAAAAGTTCTTCCATTGCCAATTCTACCCTATTTTGCTAGCTACCGTATTTCGTAATCACTTTTTCGTTGACATTTGCCTCTGATCGTTTAAAGCCAAACTTGCAATCTTTTTGGATAATATTTCGCACGTAGTTTCTGATCTTCATAATTATAGTAGGTACCTAGGTAGGTATTATTTTCAAACCTACTTTTACGACGGTACCTATGACGTCTATTTTTCTATTGGGATAAATTTTCATGAATCGTCGCATGCCTTCAAAAACTTTTTTATACATGATTTTTTCTGAGACCGTCCCATATTTTTTGTAAGATATCTTTAATCAATGAAAGAGATGTACGTGAAACATCAATATTCGATGCCGACTGCAGAAAAAATAAGAGGCATGAACAAGTAAAACTCATGTGTTGCTCCTGTTTGTACACTGACTGGCCTTAATTGCTTGTCAACAAATTCTTCAATGGACAGCTCGACTGGACACACCAGATTCTGCTTTTTTTATAAAAACCGAAATACTTGATAAGCAAGGCATCAACTCAATCAACTTTAGAATCACTTGACGAGATTTATTGCAGGTCTACCAACAGAACATTTATCCCAATTTTACAGGAAGTTCAAGTATAAAACTCGTATTTTTTAAAATCGGAGTTTCGATATGCATTTTTTGTCAATAAGCTACTTTCTGAATAAATATTGGCGTGTGCTCATTCTTTTTGAAATTTGCTCGCATTTTTTTAGTTACTATTTGAAAAATCAACAGTTTATATAGGTTGGTCAATTCGGTCGTACTTATCTAAATGACTAACTTGGCCGTACATCCCGTTTGAAAGATGAACCGATTCTACTGGCCAATTACATTCAAAGTGCAATTCTATTACTGAACTCCATTAGTCCACTTCTTCGCAAGAATTGAGTCTTCTATCATCATTAATGCAGGTACAAAATAAAATCGCATCTATAAATATTCGTTATTAAAATACAAATACCTATGCAGATCGTCCGCCAGACCGAACAGCTATTCTTGCAGCTGTACTAGCAAGAAAATTATACAAGGAGCTTACATACAATGTATGTTATCGACGTGAAAATGTATAAAAATAGGTACAGTAGATAAGTTTTTCTAATAAGAAATCGGTGTACCTATATAATAGGAAGCATATTCTCTAGCTGTGAATTTGTTTTGACAGCCAAAATATTTAAATTTATATTCTTTAGTAATAGGTTACAAGCAGTAGCTATAGTTAAGTATATTTTGGTATTAATCTGCTAAGATATAATTAGTAAAGTAATTTCTCAAAAAAACTGTTTCTGTATTCTCTTTCTGTTGAAATTATGTATATGACTTGAACAGAAATAGAAAAGAAACATACTTAACAATAAATAAAATGACATAATTTACGTTTTTATTTCAAGCAAACTTATTAAACCCTTTAGGGAAGTCTAATGAACAGGGGCAAAGGAACCGGAAAGCCATTAGAAATACAGAAAATAGTACTTATATTAAGCTCTCTCCCATAGAAACAGCATCATCTCAATACTAGTTCTTAATTAAACAGCCGAGTCGTAGGACAGTCGCTTTGCTTATTAAGAAATAAATGAAATACACGCCTTATTTGAAACGAATCAAAATAAAAAGAAAAGTTTAATCCACATTTGTTGCGAAAACAAGAATTCTCGAGAGCTAAAACGGGAATAGGATGAGGAGTATGAATTAATTATTTGTGAGGTAGATAAGGTTTATTTTGAAGTGGTTGGTAGTGTTTTTTTTTAGTAATCGGCGGTTGGACAAGTGGTGGAACCAGCTCGGTGGCCGGTGGCCGGTGGAGGCTGCGGCCTGCCACGCGCCGCCGCCGCCGCGCGCGCAGGCTGCGCGTCAGGCGCGGTGCGCGGGCGCACGCCGCCGCGTGCCGGTGCGCTCGCGCCTCCCAAACAGTGCACTCGACAGTTCGATACTCGAATGTTAAAATGCTTTTTTAAATCTTCATTTTGTTAAGGGCTAAACTACAGTACATGCCAGCCTCATTGTTCCTCGGCATGTCGGTCTTTTGTCACAGATAAAAACGTAATTAGTAATTTGTAATAAATAGCCTAATAATTATACGACAGGATCACTGTCTTTAAACTGAGAGGAATACATTGAGAACGCATGTGACGTGTTATTTCTTTGACGTTTTAGTTCTCATTATGAATTTTGTATATGATGCTACATAATTTTTAATGACCTGGCGCTTTTAAAATATTTTTTTCACAAAAATATTCCCAAGCATCTCTAAAATATCAAAACTATTAAACTGCCTCAGAGTATCGTGAAGTTATTTAAAATTGTCATACCTACTACAGGAAAATTAAACTAAAGATAATGAAATTCAATAATACTAAAGTAAATAAATTGGACATTGGATATGATAAATACTTCTGATTGTGTTTTTAAATACAGTAATTTGTAAAAATTGTCTCATTAACTGAAGGTAGGAAGGTGCAAATTGTCAGTATGGAAATTATTTCCATCACAGCTCCCTGCTGTTCCCATGACAGAAATTTGCTTAAAACGCTGACTTAAAGACATTTTGATAAAACGTTTTTAAATATATACCCATTCAAATAATTTATCTTATGTCGTAGTTGTTCCATTTGTATTTACAATGGTTCTGGGGAATCTTAAGTTCTTGTTCCCCAGAAGTGGTAACTTTACCTAGTGAAGTATTAACGCATAATGTCTCATCAATCAAACTAGACTAAGGAGATATCAAAAAAATATACCTTTTAGACTTTACGCTCTAACCACACAATTAAAATTCCAAGCTCCACTTTTGGCGTAGACTGTTTTTGCGCTGATGCAATTTCATGGCGGTTTTTGCCACTACAGAAATAGATGGTGTGCCTGATGGGCTGATGGCTGGGCTAGAAGGAATCCCGCTTACGGCCTTCGATTATCCCTCCATTGCCACCTGAGACAATAACTAGCAGCCAATAACCATCGTCCAATTATCGGTAAGTTCGGAGCTCGAAGACGAGTTTTTGTCCTCGCTCGGACCTGGTACTGGTCCACCACCACGCTTAATTGGCGGATATTCTTCATTAGGTATGTGCACTACAACTTTATGCGGTTAGAATGACTTTTTTGCATTTTAATATGTGTGTTACTCGCGGCTGCCTGCGATGCGTGTTTGTGAAATTTGAATATTCATATCACATCTTTGCGGATAAAACTAAAAGAAAAGAAACAAAATATTGGTTTTAAAGGAATGAAGCCGCATTCTGCTTAACGACAACTCATCAAGATATTAATTAACGAGTGCCATTCAATTTGTTTATCAAGAATCAGAGAAAAAAGGGCGTTAACCACTAAGTCAAATGTATGCGTTTTAAAATAAATATGAGTTTAACACCCTGCGTTCATTGTAAAATTCTCGAGCATCTGATGGATGTCGATGCGCAGCCAATTACTTCTCATGTCATTGAAAAGTTATTTACAGTCGTTTCTGTGTACTTATCTCGAGATAAGGATAAAGTATTTATATTCAGTCGAAACAACTGCGAGGCTATAATTACATCGATTAACGCCTCCGCGTTATCGGCGACAAAAAGCAAACTTCTAACATGGACTCGGTGCGATTGCGGACCGAGACTTCTGTCCGCGCAATTTTTTATCTCAGCTTCGTTAAAACAAAATTCTTTTGCAAAATGCGGTTAAGTAACTGCGCACATGTGTGCACAGGCAGCGGCAAATTATGGCTTTCAAAATTGACGACTTTAAGACTGATCGGAGGGGACATCTCAATTACTACAAGTAGCGCTCGCGGCATTTCGCCGAGTCACACGGGTTCAAACTCGGCTGTAGGTTGTTGATATTTGCAGTGGCTAAGCAATGTGCCATAACTGGCTTGAAGAGCTGATATGGAAGTGGAGCAACGAGCAACCCTTAGCGACGACAACGCTGCCTCGGTCACGTGCCGCCGGCGGCGTCCGGAGTCTGGACCTCGGTTAATTAAAACCGTATCAGCAGAAACCGACGCGTCCCATACGTGCACGGTAAACATTACCCACCACGTCGCCAAGTTCTCTAATTGCCACGTTTACGTTCCCGGTCTACCTATAGCTAGATTTGTGAGGAATAGCGAACTGAAACGCGTACGTTCGCGTTCGCGAGCATTAGCCTGTAATGGGTATGATCGAAAACCTGCTGCGGTTACACATTATGTCCATAGCTCTCCGAACTGGTCCCAATATCGCTTATAATGTATCGCCTTTGTGTTAATCATATCTTTCGCTGAGTATGGCGACCGCGGCGGCTACCGGTCGTTGGTCTATTAATAAAGCTGGTCGATGTATGCCCGCAACCTGCTATTGTGCTCTAGTGGTTAAAGAATTTGTCTTTTTAATCGCGCTGCCTCTCCAATGTGCCCGGAGCCTATTATTAGGGTTAATTGGAATTATTAAAGTTTTTTTTCACAGCAGCTAGGAGTTTTAGCAGATCGTAGAGATGCATGCGAGATAGCTTTGAGAGTGAAGCGAGCTTTTAGATTAATTTATGGTTAGAGTACACGTTATGGAAATTTTAATAGACTGAGCTTTTAAGGCTCTCGTGCTCAAGAGTGCTTGTAATAAATTTTCCTTCACACACATTTTTCTTTGCTTGCATTTGTAATTCTAAATTTAGCGTACCACCATGGCGGTTCAGGTATTATATTGCAATATTGTTTCTTCGTGTTGAATGGTCACTCTTTAAATAGCTACATTAATAACACCCTTTTGAAACAAAGCCTGGTACCTCAGGATAGGAACGAGTAATCTTAACAAGGACTTGTACAGTTTACGCCAACGGCTATTTATTCATTCGATAAGGCTTATACATAATTTTCCATACCTAATTTGAAGCCACAAATTAATTAGTATTCCCAATTTGATCTACTGATCGCTTATCTATGAAGATAGTTTATTCTGGTCGCTGCTGATCGGTAATTTTAGAGTTGCTCTTGTCATTTCCATAATTATCGATAATTAGTCGGTAAATACCGTGACGGGAGTACCGTGGCGGACCAGTGGTGTAGCATTTATCGCCAAATTGCTGGAGCACCGAGACCAGAGATGCAATTAGGCTGGTTTATATCGAGAACACGATACAATGACCATAGTTATATCGATATTTCGAGACAAGAAGTTGATCATAAGCACTCATTGAAAAGTTCATTATACTTTTGATGGTAGAAGAGACAATTAACGACTTTGTTGCAGACAAAAATAACGATTTACGGTATTTTGTAGTTCTCTTCTGCTTTTATGTTTCAAATTATAATCTCCAAGAAGTATTGCATTACATTTGAGGAAGTGTCTAAGTAATGTAGAAGGTAGCAATATTTTATTTTTACTGCTGCTTTTTCAATTTTCTTTTTAATTTTTATTTTGAACTCAAGGTTACTCCCAAAATTAATCATCATAACTATGAATATAAAAGCGATAATATTCAAATTATCGATTATATTAAAATAAATGAGTTAATCTGTATAAGCGTGAAAGGACCGAACAAATTCATTAATACTAGTTCATTAATAAATCTTGGAATATGCATTGCTTCTAAACGTAGTGGTTAGCTAGTAAACCATTGAGGAAATAATTTACCGACAGTTATAGGAGTGCCAATTATACCAGACAATGTTTTAGGTTACCTAATGTAGTAATGTTATATGAAAAACATCGATTAGGTATTAGATACCTTATTCATCGAGTCTACAGTACTTTAGCAATTTCATTAAATTTCAATTTCTGATGAAATGGGTAAAAACATAGACAGTCGATTCAAACTTATGCGTTGAAGGAATTTTACCTAAAGTAAGATTTTGAGATAGGTATTGCGAAGTTACTTGTGTTATTTTATTATTATTTAATTTTTACTTGAACCCACTAAACGAACCCAATAAACAGCACTGAAAAAGAAAAAATTCTAGATAACTATGACGAGGCAAACTTTTGCCTTCTCCTTTAAAAGGGGTCAAAAGTCAGTCCTAATTGCTGGTATTATTCCTAGCTCTAGAAAGAAAAGCATAGAGCTTCAGGCGACTGCGGCTATGTTATCTATTAAATCTCAATCGAATACGCTCTTTATCATTAACACAGCATAAATATTTATTTATCGATTTCTAATCCCAAACTCAATTCAGAAGCGGGAAATACTAAGATCTGTTTACACTGTATGGGCGCCACTTGCAGTTCCGTCGTGGAATATAAATTGTACTAATGTCTAGGACAATTTCAACCTAAGATTTTCTGCTATGTTGTCATATTTGATGCGAACTGAAAAGTTCAGAACTGTTCTAAAGTGTAAGAGCAAATACAACACAAATTCTGACGAACTGATATTACTAGTTCGGCTAACGGCCCGACAAACTTGACTCGGATCAATGGAAGACCGGGTGTCTCACGTGAAAAGGAGAGAGGATGATCATCAGATGAATGAGGAAATATCTGCATTTGATCCGGAATATTATTTGGTTGATTTAATTGGACAATCACCAGATCCATATAATATTAACTATAAAGGCCTTACCACAAAAAAGTTAGACATGTGTTGAACGAGTGTTTAAAATAAAACTCCATACTAAAAAAAAGCTAGACACGCGTTTAACTCGCGTCTAACTTTTTGTGGTAAAGCCATAAGTGTACACCTACCTACACCTACTTTGTAAGCGAAATAAATCTCAGCTGTGTA
The DNA here is from genome assembly GCA_029255805.1 of Keiferia lycopersicella. Taxonomy (NCBI): domain Eukaryota; kingdom Metazoa; phylum Arthropoda; class Insecta; order Lepidoptera; family Gelechiidae; genus Keiferia; species Keiferia lycopersicella. The sequence continues at coordinate 28,227,348 of JARACZ010000001.1, forward strand.
TCAACATTGCACTTTTGCACCTATATTTCGATAGATACCTTGTAAATGCAATGTGTTATCTCCTTTACAGCAAGCCGAGCACCAAACCCAACACCTCATTTACAAGGGAATACGTGCCCCGCAGCGTTGCGCCTAAAACAAACAACTCTATTAATTCCTCTGGAGCCACTTAAGCAGATAAAACAAGAATTATACAAACACACGATATTAATCATACAAAATGTCCGCTGATAATCAATATAGATAGCTTTTCAGATATCCCAATTGAGTATTGACGACGGTAAAAAAGAGTGAAGGTACGAGTATTACGAGAATCAGTAAATTCTATAAAGCAAAGTCGCTTTTCGCCTATGTATGTATGCTTAAATCTAGAAAACTACACAATGAGTTTTTATGCAGTTTTATTTATAGATAGAGTGATCCAAGAGGAAGGTTTTTATGTTAAAACGTGCTGAGAAAACATACTATTACTACGGAAAAATTTGTTACAGCGTGCGTAAGGCAGGCCGCTAGTTTTAGGAATAAAGAAGAGATTTTTCTGTCTTGATACTTTGGTGGGACACACACGCGCGGAAAGTTACAGCATGACAGTCATGATGCAATCATACAAATGGGGTATACCGTGATAGTTCCGTTTTTATATGATATTCTGTAACCAGATCCGGAAAAACATCGCATAATCATACGGTGAGTAAAACGCATTGCGTGCATATAAAAACAAAGATTTTTATTTTATCCAGGAACACTTGGATTGGACTGCCTACTGGTCGAGATGGACACCAAGTCAACGTAACCCAATCGACTTTTAATGCAGCTTAATTCTTATCACACAAAAAGTAAACCTCCTAAATGTATTCAAATTACCTCCTAAATTGTTATATCTCTTTTGGGGATGAAATTATCGCATTTTGACATTTACGTACACTAGGGTTGTGCAAAACAATAAATATGTATCAGTAATTTCTACGTTTTTAAAGGCCAATATTTTTTCTCTACCATACATGTATGCGTTTACTTACCTAAATGGAAATAAGTGCATTTTTCCCTTATACAAATGACTAATAGGTACCCGGAACATCTTGATTTTTCTGTAAAAATATTCTCTTTCTGCTCCATTTATTCCATTTAATTTAGAATTTGTCTCCAAATATTATTAAATTACTTTAAAAATAAATATCTATCTGTATAGAGTAGACTATCGATATTATTAAGAGTATATCGACAAACTGGCAGCCCTAATTACACAGTAAGCCGCGATTTAAAGAATCGGTGATATTTTACACTCTACTTACCGTAATTCCCTCATTGTTGGAACTTAAATGTCGGTATCTTTGTACACAAAGTGTAAATGGCAAATCTTAAGGGTCATTAAGATACGTTTAACGTCGGATCAGTTGCTACTTAAGCATGACACATCGACTTTCTATTACCATCTTTAGAAGATTAACTCGAAAAATTGACTTATTGAGATATTTAAGATGCTTTTCGCTTCGCACGAAATTGGTTTTTTGTTACAATAAAATATTTACATACAAAAGAGGGGTAACCGCCGAATGATATACGCATCATACGGACCCCGAGGCGTCTCGCTCACTCGATATCTGTTAAGAACAAATCACTGTTTTATCGTTACTCCCATCGTAAAAAATATTGATATCAATATAAAAAAGTGGTCGAAAAACAATGGAATGGATGGATTGAAAGGATTCCCGCGTCAGATAACGAGCTGGTTAGAAAAAAGATATGTATTAATAATAGCTTGTGGTGTCCGTTTGTAACCGCCGGTCATCGTGTCATTATCAACCCTATGATATTCTGGTGATCTGGTTCAAAGGACCTGCGATGTTGCCAGTACAAAGGTTTTCAAAAATATTTGTTGGTAATTTTCAATTTGATACACAATTAGACAAAAAAAAATTTGAAATTAAAAATAATATGTAGGAAATCTTTGATAAGCACTTCAGCACAGATAATGAATTTAAGTTAATATGTAGGTACTTTTTTACGATACACAGACTTAGTAATATCGCAATTAATCTATTTGAATTCATGTACAATTCAATACTATACGTACATACAAAGGTGCTGCAATGGTTGTATCTATTTTGTATCAATCTTTTTTCTGTTTTACAGTACCTATTTCATTTCATTTATTCACTTTTTTTAATAGGTCAGTGAATAATAAAATATTATGACAAGCCTAGTTGGGAGTATGAGTTGGCAATACTGATCGAAATGTTCCATATACGGTGCGCAGACGCACACAAATCACAATCGTGACGATTGTGACGAAGTCATCACTATGGCGCCAGGAACACGAGATTAAATTGATACTCTACTGACTATATGAGGTGATAATGGAAGACAATATCTTTTTAACCCTTTGAACACTTTTATTTTCGATGATATAACATATTTTGTAATAGATACTTCGGGAAGAAAGGGTTACGGTAATATAACGCATTCCTTCTGATCGCAAGTACCATCATATCAAATCATTAATTGCACAGAATGCGTCTGAAGATAGTTTATCGCGTATGTTCTATCTTGTCCAAAACAAAACACATAAAACCACGTCATTTCATACATTTTGACATAGCGAAGACGGCCTGTAATTTTGCCGTGTCCAATGTCCAACAACTTTGAAGCAAATTTCAACGATTGGTGAACTGCAGTATTGACAAGCAAGCATAGTCAGTCAGATATCGATTAAAAGTACAGTAGAAACCAACTTCTTCTTCATCGAATCGATGGGCAACAATTAGATTCTATTGGACCAGTATTCGGCCACAGTGATTGCCTTGGGGTTAGCCTCCAGCTTGGCAGTTGAGGCAGGAGAAAAGGTGGTACGTGGTTTGTTTTACACCGCAGTACTGATGTTGTACCTACTGGTCTTCTTACATGAAGTCTTTTAACCCTTTTGTGACCTTTTAGGGAATAAGATCATTAAAAAATTTTGATATTTACCCATCCATATCCTTTAATATTTTATTCCTAATCAGGACAAAAAAAATAAAGAATCAAAATTGTTATAATTATGCGCGTCCTACGTTAATTTATCTAAAGTTAATGGATCTGACACGCGTAAGAACTTCCAATGCAATAATTAACAAACCAACGATCTTATTTGTAACATTATAATATAACTAATTTGCTTGATTGGATTAAGACGTCAAAGCGTGCTCTCCATTTTACGGTCGGCAAAAAAATATTGGGTTACAGTAATAGATACCCTTTCGCGCAGTGAACGGAACTACTGGATTGGCAGTAACTGGATTTCTTGTAGATCAATTTCAAAATCTCTGTCAGTTCTTTTCATAGCTACTGAAAAAGCACAGAATTATCGGTGTTACAGAACTGATCAAACAAAAAGAAATTATTTTGAATCCAAAAGTATTCTTTGTCATTTTAATATTATTTTCTTTATTTATTTCATCTCTTAATTAAAAGGATCACCTTCGCTTTCAAAGTACACAGAGAGGCATTTTACTCGTAGACGTCCGTCAAATATGTTTTACTAAATTATTTAATTGTAAAATATGTTTCACGTAAATTACCTATTAATAGAACATTTTACTATATAGTCTGAATGACAAAGACAGTACGCATATACATTAATCAACATTAGTAGACATAGTTAATTATTTTTCAGACGCTACTACTTTTCATCATGTTTTACCTGCCTATTTATGTTGGCATATTTTGACAAAGTGAGGCAAAAGGACAAAATATTTCAAACGATATTTTGCACTGGGACAATCGCGCAAATCGACAATTCGTATGCAACTAATATCATTATTTCTGCAATTAATATTGAAATATCATTCATTAGTTCTCGTTAAATATTTAAAACAGCTACACTTCTTGTGAATGACTTCATTTATGTATTAATCTATGGTATTTTGATCTTTGTTTTGTTCATTGACATAAAATTAATTTCCCTGACATAAATAGGTGGCAGTTTTGCATCAACGTGCATTTTTTATTTTTTTAAACAACACTCATTTGCAACATCAATTTAGTGCCTACCACACAGACACTCGTAATGTTACATCTTCCCGGTTGTACGGCAATCTAATATGAAATAAAAAAGCAAGCGCGTTTGAAGAAGTCCGATTTTTGTTATAAATCGCACTAAACATCGATAACAAATGTTGGATCTTGGAACAGTATCTGCGATGACAAGAAATCTGAAATATCGTTTTCGGCAAGTCGTCCAAAGACTGTTATCGCTGAATAGGAGGCTTATCAGCGTTTCCCTTGTTTTGTGGCACCCATAAATTGTTTAAATATACCATAATTCTTTGCTTCCTAAGATGGAGACACGATAAGTGTTTATTAGAACGCGGGTGGTAGAAACTCGTGCGATATAGAAAACGAAAACAGGTGAACAGCAAAAAACTGCCCATTTTGTTCGCCCGCAAATCTCAAAAAAGTCTCCGATCTTCAAGCTTGTTTAGTGTTATCGCAGTTTGTTTAGTCAATAATGAGGGTTGGTGGTGTTGTTAACAAGACGCGAACACGTAAAACTTTGTTTCTCGAATGGTCATTTAGTTGAAATAAATATCAAAAATTCGTCTTGAGTATTTAATTGCCGGGTATGTCAGCTGCTGTACTGTAGCATTACTTTCAATAAAACCAGCATGGGACAGGCTCGTCTTTAGCATACGTTTTGCCGCCCACTCCTTTAGTATGATCACTGTATTAAGCCGCAGTCAGATATTGTTATTTGCATAAAAGATTGGTGGTTGAAGACGGTGCGCGGTGTGTGTGGCATCGGAGTGACTTCAAGCTCCCGTGTCCGGACGATACGTCACAATTCAACCAAATTGAGGTTTCAGGAACACTCGTTAAAGGAGTAAACACAGATGCCCGAAGCGAGACGACGTGTAAGCACGCGGGATCCATCATTTTAATTGTCGGATTTCGTGCTTCATGAAGACGATAAGCGTACAGCTGGAGGGAAGCCAAATATTGTGCAGCTAATTATCATTTTTACCTCGCTTTCTCGAATTATACTTTAGACACAACGGTAAATACATCTATTCGGACATATTTGAAGCGATAATGTAATAAAGATACGAATGAATTACGATATCGGTATCCAGTTTGCTGAATTAACGATGCGGATCGACGCGTCCTGAGATATTTATGGGACAAATTTGTCTCCAGTGGCGCGTTGTCTCATTACCGTGGCCGACAAAGACGACACCGGCATTTGTCAACCGTACAGTTGCAAATAGCTAAATTCCTGCTTGCTTACAATTACAAACTGTGATTTCTGCACTTACTAATTGAATTATTTTAAAAATAAATGTAATAGACGACGGTAACGTCCTGTAGAGTTGAAGACAAATTGCGCAAAAGTAATCTTTAAGAACTTTTCCGATCTCTTTCACAAACACGCAACCATACCTAATATATGTAGGTATATAGATAATTATTTTAATGTCTTACAAAAGCATTTAAAAAATTAGAGAATACTATACTCTACTTACCTACTACACCTTAATAATAAATTCTTTATTATTATTATATCTTTTTTAGAAGCCTTGATACATACTATATTGCTCAGTCCTGATTTTTCCTTGAAATATTAGAACACGTTTTTGTCTGATCATCAATAAAAGTATTTGTGGCAAATATATCAAGTTCTACTTATTTTGATGGGTGTAATCGGACCGACGGGGCGTAGCAGGGTAGGCAGTAATCAGTGATCCTAATCGTGGGACGTTCTATTCGCTTACACGAGCCACTGGTTGACGGTGCTATTATACGACGCAGTAAAAAAAGATTACTGTAAAAAAGTTGTGTTTGTCGCATAGTCTAAAGAGGTCTAACTAGTAGAGTGGGTAGCTAGTTAGTATTCTTTGCTAGTAGACTTAAGATTCAGGAGCTGTAGATTTAATTTCTGGTCATAATAGGACATAATAGTCAAGTTGTGTACCATAGTAATTAGATCTAAAAACACCAACATCCAAATATCCATTGATCCGGCTGGTATTGACAGAGTGGCGATACTAGCGGCCCGCCCAGAGATTGCAACGGCTGGTAATCGTTTTCCCGTGGGAAAAACATTTTCCCGGCATGTATCATACATGTAAAGTTTACTCTTGAATCACTCTCTATAAATAAAGCCCTACGGCCAGTAGATGACTGCAATAGGCTAATGTGATAGTGATAATGCACCCAAAGTCAGTCCAGTACCTACGTATCCTCCCTTCCTTGCTCTTTTTTTTTGAAATTTGAAGCCTGGGAACCCTGAGGTCAGAGTTCCGGACATTCCACGTATTTTGGTATTATTTACGGCCGGCCATCAGATATCTTCTTTTACTTTAAAAAAAGCTATCTTTGATTGGTAGCGACTACCGTGGCCGTTGATTTACGACGAATAAAAGTTTTGGGACCTTTTTAGCGGCAATTAAAATATTTAACGAACTACCCTCAGTGGGTGGTGGCGACAGTTCTCACAAGCCTATTAAAATTAATTTTGTTTTGTTTTTCTAACGATTTATAGGCAAAAGTGTCCTGATTTATGATGGGGTGTGTCCTGACCTTTAGTTTATAGTAAGCCATTGTGGTGGCGCTCCGATATTTGCACTTTTTGCTTTGAAAACGACTTTGATTCTCTATATTGTTTGGCCATTTTATTATTTTATACCAACCACTAATTCGAAAAGTGTCCGATATATTTTTCTGTTACCTACTCTATTGTGGTAAATAAGAAAATAAACAGGTATTAAACTAAGGCGGATCGCATACTTAACACACAGCGGAGCGCTAAAACATCGCAGCGATGTGTCAGAACCATACTAGAAATGTCAATCCCCATGTTACAACCTCTCAACCCCTGCCGACGCAGCGCTATCGCAGCATCGTCCGTCGAGTGCTCCGGTGTTCGTTAAGTGTGCGATCCGCCTGATGGTCTTGTCTGTGCAGCATTACCTATCCCAAACATCTGCACAGTTAATTGTGTATCAAAATAAAAGCCCAACAATTCATAGTATCATGCCGATTAATTGCCATTGATTCAAAGAAACCAACCCTTTCAAACTATTTCGGTATGTCAACATTCATAACCGCACGATTTTATCAGCCGCGCCACGCATCCTAGCTCGAATAAAACAGAATAAAATAAAACTATTATCCATTATTATAAACGATTCGTAAAACGCGTTGTCAGCATGACGCGAACTTTTGAAATCAACTTTTTTATGATAAAGGGTATAATAGTTTTGTCCTGTGGACAATGTTGTGATGAGAGGGCTCAGTGGTTCTCAGCGTGAGGTTGACGGACTGTTCACTGTTTGGAAGCCACCAGTCACCACCCGCTTTGTGTTATTGGTCTGATTAACATATTATCTTCATTTTTAACCCTTGCATTTGGCCTTTAGCTCACTGTCGGCGGCAAGTTTCTCAGTTTGTTTATGGATACAGGAATGATGGCTTTGTAGACGTCCAAATAACTACAGAGGCAAAAGTGAAAATCCGTCTAATATATCCTCAATAAATATCAATACTTTTCCCAATAAACCTACCTAAACCAAAATTTCTTAAGCTTTTATTCTAATTTGAAGTTTTTACTTTTTTACGCATCTTTAAAGGTGCCTCACTTAAACATAAAAGTAGCAACCTGTACATCCTGGTACGAGAGCAGTCTTCAACTCTTCACCGTCATTACTATAAATCGACGCAGGCGCATGCTCCTGTAAGTACTGGCGCTGCGTTTAAATCACTCGAGAACGCACGCGTGTATTATGTTATCTATTGCAATAATTTCCGAGGCGTTAAAATGAACCTGACTGCCCGGCACGGTGCCGGCGCGCAACCAGAACAATTTAATTGAATAAAATTAGCCAATAAACTGCACTTGTCGAAGCCTCGAAGGCTCTACAATGGAATACCGCGTCCATAGCTCTCAGACTATAAACCAGCCTTGTTTACTGGACGCGGCTTTGGGAATCCGCATTAAGCTTCGCGATATACTGTTGGGAACGCTTACATGTGTCCATACCTTGCACGCAGAAACGGTAATAGTTTGTCCGGGTGTATTGTTACTTTCTAAAATATTGGCGACTAATTTAGTGCTATTAATATAGAGTCCTTGAAAAACCACAACGTTCAACAAAGACCAACAAAGAACGTTTTCAATTCCACCCATAGATATGGTACATTATTAAACCTATATATTCTGTAACAGTTTCGTGATTGAATTGTCTTTTCTTTTGCTGTACTAAAGTCAATCATACGTTTGCAAAAGGAGTTCATTAAATTCAAAGTGAAACCCACCTGTAGGTCCTAAAATTTGATAATTGTCTGCCAGTACCGTTGTCGCAAATAAACAAAATAGACGGTTCTCTTTGTACTTGACGGCAATTTTATACCTATTCTATTTCATTATCAATATTTTTGATTTTCTATGACGTTTTCTAAGAATTGGCATGAGGAGGTACAGGATCGAGATCAGTGGAAAAAAGGAAGGGGGGCCTTTGCCCAGCAGTGGGATCCCGATGCCTAGATAGATAGATAGATGACGTGAATGATCCACTAAAATATACATAAATATGTATTTTAATTCTGTCTCCTCGTTTATATGTTTCTCGAAAAATATTACACAATGTTGCAGGTATATTTTTAGTTTTATTTAATAAAAAAGTCAGAACCATCTACTTAATAAAATAATATTAATTTCCGGTTGTAAGTTACGAAAATAGTAGGAGAGAAAGTGACCCTTCTGTAAACCTTTTTACTCTGTGCCGCAGGGCTGCCAAAACGAGCGGCTGATCGAGGACTTAATCAACTTGCCAATTGCTTTGCACCTAAACTTGTGGTCCCCTTGGACGTCATTATCGATGTCGTACGGAATGTAAATAAGTGTATGTAATTTGTTTTCGACTGCTACCAATTTATGGTCACCGTTATGCCTAGCGCTGCCTTTTACGAATCTGATAAAGTTGGCAATCCTTTCAAATATGCATTGAAAGGGTAATAATAAATGTTTTTCGATAATTAAGTGTGGAAGATCAATGAATACCTACAGAATTACTTACCATTATATTTATTATATTCCAATCGTTGCGGTACCTACTCGCTGGAAGTCAATCAAGACTTTCGTTTAAAACAATAGTTTGCAAGATGTTTCTTCATTTACGTGGGATCGAAAATGAACATTTTGCATAACTTAAAACTCTTGTATTGTTGTCTGCCTGCCCCGCCAGGGATATAGGCGTGATATATTATGTGTGTGTGTATCTGCGTTTGTATCTCTTGCTATCCCAGCCAGCTACTCTAAGGTTCTTTGACAAGAGTTTGCAACTTTTGATATAAATTAATAATTATTGCAACCTACTTATAAAAAATAAATTTATTTATGTACCTAACTAGGTAATTTCCTACTTACACATTAAACTGCGCACAAACTGAATATTCAGGAGATGTAAATCGGGAGTTACAAGTAAATGTCATGCCGACATAACGAGGTAATTGTGAATATTATATTGGGTTATAATAAAAGGAAATTGGCGGCAGCCATCTTTATAATGAGCTTGGATGCTGCGCCGGCGCACGAGCCAGGATCTGTTAGGCATGAGGTTGTCCTGAAAGTTATGTGTGATTTTTTTTATGTTTTGTTTAAAATTAGTAGGCAAAGACCTCCCCCTCTCGCGCCACCAATCTCGCGATCTTGGGCCTCGGACTGCCAGTTTTGGAGAAAGACTTCAAAATCACATCTCCATCTTCTACGAGGTCGGCCTCAAGACATGTACCGATTAGAAAATTCAGCTATGAATGTTTGGCAGTAAAACATTAGGGGGCGTTGACTGCCCACGCGTGGCCTACTTGTGATGCAGGGCGCGTCGCCGCAAACCATGTTCCCGCGCGAGGCGCGTGCCTCATTATCATGATGCACTTCTTCCAATATATGAACCTACTTTATTTTACTTCAATATAATCTTTTATGTTGTAGGTGTAATTTATTCTTGTGTGAATTCTAAACATTTGAATCATCCTATTATATTTACTTCATCTTAATTAAAATCCACATAAAAACTTGTCATACTTTACATACTTGACTTGCGTTGAGTTTTGCAAAACTGAAATAAATTAGGTACCCATTTGATTTGTTCTAACATGGTATTCCTTATCCAATTTGAATAGTTTTATTTTCAAGTACATTTTCAACAAATACTTTTAGAATGTCAATTACGTTATTTTCAATTTTTCACGTAAATGGATTATTCATTGTAAAAATCAAAAATGTTAAGACACAATTTTTTCTTTTTTAAAACAAATTTATGTTGCTAGTAAGTAAAATCGCGGCTCGAATGGACGACATACAAGAAGGTATTTTTAATACAATAAATTGGTCCCCAAGTAGCTATCCTCCCTCCCTAACGATCAAATAAAAAAAAAACGAATCACCAAAAATTCTTCCGTAAAAGAGTCATTCAGAATTCATCAATCAATCATTTGCAACAAGACATCATACTTACCGGAATAGAGTCAATAATATGCGACTGTTTGTTTTTCTAACAGGAAACCTATTTAGTAAAAAGTTGAGTAGAAAAAGTTTTTGACCAAGTTTGTATCGTTTAAAAGTTTGCGGGTTCAGCAAAGGAACCTACCAAAATGGATGAAAATTTTGAATTTTGAGAAAATATAGATGTTGAATTTGTTTTGCTTGGTTAGGTACGAGTAGCTTACGAAAGTCTTGATTTTAAGTCATGATTACTATTTTACTATCAGTCTTTATTCCCCATTGTTGGGCAAAGGCCTCCCTATACTAAACATATGAATAAGTTTTAAGATGAAACACCAACAACATCTTTCAAAATTAAGAACTTGACTTTTCTGTTATCCTAGGTTCTAGGTGCGATTAAGGGATTGCCAAGCAAGATCAAATTGATACTTCATCTCATCACCATCAACTTTTATACGCTGCACTTTGTCGGTGGAGTATTTTCCAGATGAACAGTCTGGTATCTAGTATTTGATCTCTCCCAAAGGTACCCTAAATAAATCGTTTAAAAAACGAAAAAGCAATGTGGGTGGCGGTTGGCCCGACGACAGTTTAAGTAGCGTAACTCGATACCAGTCCAGTAGTAGATTGTTTTTCTTAAACACTCCAAATTGTCGGAAGCCAATGAGATTATGATATTATTTTGCCGGAGACCCTTCATCTTCCCTTCATAGGGCTTTTATGACCTTTTTTGGCCTTAATGTTTACGGAAGCGACTTCTTATGGGTACTCAACAGCAGTTTTTGTAGCGCCATTAAGACCAAAAAAGTATTTTAGGTCGGGGAAACTTTTATGCAAGCATGATGTGGTCATTGTAATCAAATAATTTCGTGACCAAAAAAATAAATTAGCAAAGTAGGTTTTGAAATTTTCCAATCAAATGAACAGGAAATCAGAAGAAACATTACACCTAGGTAGGTATAGGTAATTACTTATTATTACTTACATTATACGAGCACCAAGACTGTATAATGATATCTACTTCCTCAATTTTAATAAAATAAACCATAAATCCAATATAAATCAGAATCTGGACACAAAGGCAGAGATTTTTACCCGAGATCAATAAAATGATCGAGGGTTCCGCTCTCAGTCAGGTTTTCTTCTCGACGGCCGTGAGGCCGTCGGGGAGACGCCATCGAGGTAGAACCTCCTGGGCGTAGGGTCTACCGCCGCCCGTTAAGACGGGCGGGTCATGAGATGTGATGGCCGTGGCTGGTGTGGGAGACATCAGACCACGGCCCGAAAAAGTCAAGTTAGGACCGAGTGTGACTGGGCAGAACCAGTCACCGACTCGGTCCGAGCGTGCCGCCGGCGAGGCGCACACCGGGTGGAACCCTGGACTATCCCAGGGAAGCCCAGCGAGCGCCTTCAAGCCGGCGGCGAAGAACGAAACATCCGGTTAAGGCCGGTGAGCTTGACCCGAGTGAGTCGGGCCCGCTCAGCCGGCCGGTCAATCAGGGTAGTCACAGTCAGTGAGGTCAATCCTGTGGGGGCCGCCGACTGGTGCGCGCCGTCAAGCTGACAGCGCGCTACCAGCCGGCGGCTAAGGTCATTCCGATGTTTGGGTATCCTCCGCGAGCTCCTCCACCACTGCGAGCTCGCGGGGATACGGTCTCCAGTCAGGTGGGCGCGCGTGGTACGGAGCCAGATTTCGAAGGTGCTCGAAATCTGATCGGTCCACGCGCGCGAACATCCTGGTCGAGAGCCTGGAGACGAACTCATCCAGGGTCTCGACTTCTAGATCCCTCCGGATAACTTCGTTGCGGACGAACATTGGTGCGTCAGCTATGGTACGCAACACCTTGGACTGCTGGGCCCGCAGTCTTCGGCGGTTGGTCTCAGAGACCAACGCGTACCACGCTGGTGCGGCGTACGTCAGGCGGGACCTGATGTACGTCTTATAGACACCAATCTTCATGCGCAACGGGAGCTTCGAGTGAAAAATGGGTCGGAGCATAGCAGTGGCAGCCCCTGCTTGCCGGATCACACTTCTCACGTGCTTGACCATGGATAGATTTCGGTCTATGGTCACGCCTAGGTATTTAGCCTGGCTGGACCACCCAATCTCTAATCCTTGGAGCTTCAGCTTCGGGGGATCTCTTCGACCACGCCCCACCATGATCGCTTGAGTCTTACCCACGTTGACTGTCAGTCTCCATTTCGCCAGCCAGGCTGGGAGGGCGTCCAAGGCTATCTGCATTTTCTTCGCCGCGTGCCTCGCGTTGAGGGACATGGCGAAGAATGCAGCGTCATCGGCATAGAGCGCCAGCTTGGTGCCGCCCTCAACCGGGATATCATCCGTGTACCTGGCGTAGCAAACCGGAGACAGACAGCTACCCTGGGGGACTCCAGCAGCGATCCTTCGGACTTGGGAGAGAGCGCCTTCCACTGCCACCTGGAAGCGCCTGTTCTCTAAGAAGGTGGCCACAGTCTTAACGACTCGACGAGGAGTCGTAGACGTGGACAGCTTATATACCAAGCCCGGGTGCCAAACGCGATCGAACGCCTTCTCCATGTCCAGAAATACTGCTACGGTGGTCTCCCTCTTATTGAGGGCCGCCGTCGCGTCGTGCAGTACTCTCGACAGTTGAAGGGTCGTGGAGTGCTCGGCTCGAAAGCCGAATTGCTCCTGGCGTGGCATGATGTGGGGTATCATGTGACGCAGGAGAAGTTTCTCAAACACCTTGCTAATAGTCGGTAGCAAGGTGATTGGCCGATAGCTCTCAGGCTTCAGGGTGTTCTTCCCGGGCTTGGGGAGCATGATTACTCGCCCAAGCTTCCACGCCTCCGGAAAGTGCCCCGACCGCATGATGCCATTATAAATGCGCGTCACCGTTGCGACTGAACGCGGGGGTAGGTGACGCAGCATTTCGTTCGTAATGCCATCAGGGCCGGGAGCCTTTCGGAGGGGAGTTCGTCTCAGCGCCCGGAGTACCTGGCCGGGCGTAAAGACGATGGGGTCCTCTTCAGGAGGTATCGGCTCAGCGAAGTAGCCCGCCAGACTTCGCGTAACTTCTTCCTCGTCGTGGTCGGAACCTGGGTTCGGCCGGAACTGGCCCTCCAGCGACTCAGCGAAGATTTCTGCTCGATCCTCGGCTCTAAAGCGGGGGCACCCGTCCCTGCCGAGGAGAGGTCTCACTGGCGTCGCCTTTCCGGAGAGCCGGCGACACAGTCTATGGATGCCGGTCCAGTCTTCACCGGCTGTCTCTATGGTCTCTTGCCAAGAGTCGGCGGAGACGGCGTCGAGCGCTGCCGAGATCTTCTCGGCAAGGGCATTCAGCCGGGACTTCATGGTGGGGCAGCGAGTGAAGTTATACTGCTTGCGCAGTCTTCGCTTGTCAGCGAGCAAGTCAGCTATGTGCCGTGGTAAGGGCGGAGCGGCCCCCGTAGTGGGGACATCGATCACGGCACTCTGCTTAGCCCGCTGGACAGCGGTCTCCAACTCGCTAGCCAACGCATCGACATCCGATGGAGTTGAGACTGGTCTCATGGGAGTATTCTCTACCATGAACCGGGCGAATTTTTCCCAGTCATACTTCCGCTTCGGCGGCAGCAGCTTGGATCTAGCTGGCTGGTCTGAAACGACCAGCAGGACAGGTAGATGGTCAGAGCCCGAGTGAAAGTCTAGTGTCTCAACGGTGGGATCGGGCCGGAGCCCCTTGACCACCGCGAGGTCTATGACATCTGGGAAATGCGTGTGGACATGCGGGTAGTGGGTCGGAGTCTCCGGCCCCAGAACCACGTACCCGCTGGAGTCAGCGTCATCGAAGAGACGTCTTCCATTCGGACAAGTCCGCATGGAATTCCAACCCACGTGTTTACAGTTCCAGTCTCCGGCAGCTATCGTCGGCCCTGGGGAGTCCAGAAGTTTCTGGACATCCGCCAAGACCAACCGCGCGTCCGGAGGCTTGTAAACTGCAAACACGCGAGTCGGGACGTCACCGAGAGCGATCTCCACTCCCAGGGCGTAGATCGACTGAAGATCAGCATGGGTGAAGAATGGCAGCTGCTGGTGCACCAATCTTCTTCTTACCAGGACGGCTAGGCCTCGATAGGCACGACCGAGGTCGCTGAGCTCGTCCTTCCGGTATACGAAGAAGTTGGGGATCTTCAGAGGATCGGCGCTCTTCAGATGGGTCTCTGAAATGAGCGCGACGTCCACATTCTGCTCCTTCAAGAGGGCACGAAGAAGGCCTATCTTAACCTTAGATAGGCCTTCGGCGTTCCAGTGGACGATTCTCAGAGACACAACCATTGTTATGCTCTGAGAATCTTGGCCATACCGGACAGAAGCACTGGGATCGGATTTTGGTCCGTTCGCAGTGCCTCTAGCACCTCGGCCAGCACCTCGATGGCTGCCGTCGTAGCCGACTTCCTGCCGGCTTCGAAGGCAGCCCTAGCGTCCGACGTCCCCTTCCCCTGGCTTGGGGCGGGGTGTCGGGCGGAGGTGGTGGGTTTCCTTGAAGGTGCAGCATGGGTCTCGGGCTCCAGCTGCTGGCGTCGTGGCGGGGTTGGGATTTGGGGCAAGGGGGGACCTTCAGCTCCCTTCCCTTTGCGCCTCCTCCGCTTCTTCTTCTTTGTGGCCTTGGGACCGCTCTTCGGTTCATTGGCCTTGGCCATGAGCGACCCCTTGGCGTTAATTTCGCCTTTGGGCCCGGGGCGGACTTCGCCCACCTTGGCCTTGGCGGAGGAGGTGCGAGCTGCGGTTCCGGCCTTCTTGTTGGGCGCTTCGCGCACGAAGACCGGGCAGGCCACATAGTTGGCCGGATGTGGCCCTCCGCAGTTGGCGCAAGTCGCCGGCTGCTCCCTGTCTCTGGGGCAGTCCTTCGCCGGGTGCTCTTCCCCGCATCGCACACACGCAATCTTGCGGTGGCACTTGTGCGAGGAGTGGCGGAACTGTTGGCACCGGTGACATTGCGCCGGTCCCTTCTTGCCCCGCCAGGCCTCTATTTTGACCCCTGGCATATTCAGGAGCACACTCACTGAGTAAATGCCAGGGATCGTTGCGGCGTTGCGCTCGAGCTGGGCAAAGAAAATACACCCCGGTCGTCCGCCACGCCCCTGGATGGGGCGCACGTATTCGGGGGTGTACCCTAGCTCTCGCAACTCAGCCTCGATGAGGGCTGGGTCGGTGTCGACCGGCAGCCCTCTGATGGCAACCTTGAGGCTGCGCTCCGCTGGGAGGGAGTAGGAGAACCAAGATAGGTTGGTTTCCTTCTCCAGGGCCATCAGGTACGACTGGATGGCCCTGTACTCCTCTCCGGTCTTTGGGATGAAGCGCACCCCCCGCCCGTACGGTCGGGCGTTGGGGGGGTGTCCGAGCTTCTCCCGGAGGGCACGGAAATGCCGGGCCCAGTCGGGGAGTACCTCCACCACCAATGGGGGGTAGCGCTCCTTCCTGGACTGCGGCGGAGCGGGCTGCTTGGCGGGCTTGGCCTGGCCGTTCGTCGTCGACGTCTTTGGCGGGGGGGTATCGCCCCGCCGTGGTGGAGCGGTCGCCGTGCGGGGGGGTGGGGATCCACCGGATAACACAGCCGCGAACGTGGGCTGTGTATCCATCGCCTCCGCTGGCGACCGGCTTGTGTTCAAGCGGGGTGCGGGGGTGGGCGCGCGTTGCGCTGCCACTCCGAGCAGCCCCGAAAAGGGGGGCGTCGTCTTTGGTGGCGACGGTGTGGCAAATCGCACGGTCAGGTCCCCCGATCGGCTAAATGAGCTGGGGGACTGCGTCGCCACCATCTTCGCCGGAGGGGGCGGTGTCAGATCCTCGGGTGCCCGTCGTGTGCGCGGGTCACCCGGGAATAGGGCTGTGCGTCCTGAGGTAGAGGGGGGCGGGAGATGTACCTCCCGTCTCACCCACTCCTGAGGGCGCGCCGGGGAGTCAAAGTTGAGTTGGGGAGAGCACGCCCGTGATGGGGTGCTCAACCCCGATATGGAGACGTCCGTTTCGTAGTCGAAGCGCACCTCCCCCCCCACTGAATCTTGAGGGGTGGGGGGGCGCGTCGACGTCGGCGTGCTTGATAAGGACCCCCGCGGGGTCGAAGTTGCGGGGGTCCTTGGGGAGTCGGGTCCGGTGGCCCGACGGGGGATGGCGAACGACGCGCCACGCGTAGCGGTACCGGTGTGGCCCAGGAGCACGCTGGCTGCGTGCGTCCTGCGCCACTCCCTGGTCCGCTGTTCCCCCGTCAGGCGTTTCATGCCGCGCCTGGCGGTAGGGCGGGGTGGGGGAGGCATCCTCCCACCCGCCCTGAGGACGTTGCTAGTACTGCGGCGGGGAGGTCAAACCTCCTCTCCGCCGCAGCAAACAAGTCGGGGGACACCGGGGAATTACACCCGGCGTCCCCTGCCCGCAGGCGACGACTGCGCCAGTTAAGGGCGAC
The DNA here is from genome assembly GCA_029255805.1 of Keiferia lycopersicella. Lineage (NCBI taxonomy): Eukaryota > Metazoa > Arthropoda > Insecta > Lepidoptera > Gelechiidae > Keiferia > Keiferia lycopersicella. The sequence goes on from JARACZ010000001.1 coordinate 28,244,244, forward strand.
TGCCCCCCCGATAATTAATAATCGAGGAGGGCGGCGCGCCCCTGACGGTTCCCCCAACGGGAACCACACTCAGCAAACAGTGCCGGAGTGTGGGTCCCGCTCGGTCCTCCGACTAGGGGCGACCACCCGCCGCGACTCGGGGCTGCAGTCACCACTGGCTACGAGACACTATGGGTTTGGCCTATTTGGCCGAAGATGGTCAAAATCAAAGTTGAAAATGAAAAATGAAAAAGAAGAACACACAATCTGGCCGCGGCAAAAGGAGGTAAAAGTCAAAAAGTAGTTTTGTCGGCTACCCACAGCAAAAATTCACTGAGGGTAGACGACAAAAAAAAAGAAAATTCGCTTACCCCCCTTGGTTTCAGTGGTTGTGGTGTTGGTGCGCGCGTGCCATCCGATTGGCGAGCCGATCCGGGTTCCGCTCTATACTAACTACTTATATTTTATAGTTGTGTGTGTTAGTGCAGGGAAGGTCACGTGGCGGTATGCAACCCCTATTCACATTTTTGATCTCTTTCCAATATAAGATACGGTGCAAGTAAAAGAGAGACAGCAGATAATGGTGTAGCGCGGAGCAAACATCTGTCTGCCAAGCACTGATATTTTTTTTGGTGGTTCAGTTATACGGGAATAATAAAGGATAGGTTCACAAGTTACAGGTACAGAGTTTATGTTTGTGATCCAGTCAAAAACCAAAACTTAGATGGTATAAGTTTTAAGCAACTCGCCTTATACCTCGACATATTCAAGTCATCATCACATCATCAACAGACGTGTGTCACTGCTAGATTTATTTGCATTGGGCCTTACTCTGGTTTTGATGAAGTCGTCCTACTACCCAAAGAACCGCATGATGTAAGAGTTTTCCAACCGTCTACTACTAGTAGGTAATAGGCCTTTGACATGGTTGTGTTGGTAACAGAATGAACACTTAAGAATATTAGAAGGTCGTGCATAAAAAACTGTGTAACTCGATTTCATATTCTTGTTTGCTGCTCTCAGCATGTAACGGTTTTGCTATTGAAAACGAGAGACGAAATCTTTGAACGAACTACCAGAACGACTTGATCTTCCACCAACATAACTTTACTGTCCGCAAACAAGTCTGAATTCAGAAATCAAAAGAAAATTGGGGTGCGCAAAAATTTCCCGACAGCAAACGTAAGTTTGTAAATTAATAAGAAGTTAGCAAAGAGTTCATTGAAAACGAATGCACCACTTTTTGAGATTGTAAAGAAATCAGAGCAAGTTTGTGAACCGTCTGCACCGGAACAATAATGAAAGGGCAGTATTGTCTGGACTTACCTGAATAAACTGCACAGATGATGGTTTTTTTTATCCCTGGGTCACCATGCCAACAAGTTTAGGGCTTGAAATATAGCTTCAAACTGCTCTACTTTAGCAATCATAAGACCAATTAAAAGTTATGTAGAGCTGTAGTCCCCACAGCGAGTTCAAAATCTACAGAGATGGGTTATAGTAGGTATAAATCCATACATATGGTCTAGATTATCAGATCTTATTTTTCAAACATGGGCAATAATAAGCATTTGTTTCACCTCACTGCCAAAGAATTTATTTTGTGGCTGTAGTGTAGTTAATTCGTTTACCTACAATCGTGTCTCCTGTGCGTGTCCCTAAGTACTCTTAGATGTCAAATAACTTTTACGAGTGGCAACTTCTAAACACTTACCAAGTAGAGCAAGACCTAATTCCTCAAGTCTGTCAAATAACCTTCCCCTGTCATAATCTTCAAGCTCCGGATGTTGTGCTTTTGTATATTTCCCCTTGCCTGGCAACTGAATGCTTCGTCTAGCCGTCTCTAGCTAGATGCACTAAGTATAAGCACTACCGCTGCTTTTGTTAGAGGTATTATGGTGTTTCCAGCATCAATGCCAAAAAACTTGATATTTCTTGCATAATCTTCGACGATACGAGAAAATATATATCCTGGTTTCTCATTATCATCCAAAAGAAGGCGATTAGAAATAAGCAGAGCCTTTTATGTCCTTTTTCTTTTTGTACTTGCCCTTTTTTTAATTGTGTGTAATAAATGGTTAAATGATACTGTAACTGCTGACTGTAAAGATGGAAATGTGAGTGTCACAGAGCAACCACTATCGTCTCTACACTTGGTTATCTTGGTTCAGTCATTTGGACATCTACTATTAATTGCTGTGGGTTTTCTTGAGTGTGAGATTGTTTTCGGGATTTTCAATACCTAACTGTAACCTTTTTCCATCAACTGCATAGTCAGGTACAGAAAAAAATTAACTAACTTCTCTGGCTTAGTGACACGAAATGGATCTTGGCCTCCGAAACGAGCTTCCTCCACTGATCCTTGTCCTGCGCCACCTCCACCCAATTGTTGACTTGGAGATGGCCCAGGTCAGTCCACTTCCACCATATAGTTAGGTACAAATCGTTAGAAATTTAAATATAAAACTATGCTAATAACTTAAAACCCTGGCAACACTTCGACCTTAGCTTATTATATTTCAAGTTGAAGGTTCCCCATTCAGCCTAATAAGAAATAATGCGCCTGAGACGGGGAAACCCTTTAGTCTAGCGTTTCAAGGCGACCTGTATTGAGATAGGTTAGCATTTGAAGGTAAATCGGTCATCTATTCAACACAGCTGGTGGATGAATGCAAGCAGGGTTTGTTGTGTCTGGATTATGAATGATACCACTTTTTGCTGCTTTAAGAAGTATATTTTTGCAAATAAGATTTATAAAAAAAATATATAGAGCTGCGATGATCTCATACAGAGAGATACTTTTTAAGATTGTTACCAACGAACTTATTTTGAATATAGAAATAAAAATAAACAAATCGACAACGTAAGAGCGCGTACCAACTCTTGTAAAAAGAAGGGTTGAAACACTGTTTTGACAGAAAAAGCACCTTCCCATCTGTGCTCAGATTCCTTCCACCTTCCACCTTCACCATATGGTGAAGCCTGGCTAAATTTAGCCCGTAAGCACCATAAGCTTCGTATCCGAATCCCACATGTTTGCAAGATGGCGGAGGCCTCACCTTACTGAGCGGATTGGCGGGAAAAAAGTGACATCTTGAATTACAGGATGCACTTTCGAATTAGGAACATAACGAGAGCTTCGAGACTAATCCGCCGTTTATAGTTTCACTTTGGAATTAAGGTTTCGTATTGCATAACGCCTTTATATTCTTAACAGCAAAATGCGCTATCAATTTTGCTCGTGAGAAAAGCAAAGGCGCTTGTGCCAAAAATACGTCCAAAATTGCGTAGAACTGTATAAAAAATACATGACGTACAATTTTTTTTTATACTTTTAAAATTTTAAAGTCTATTATTATCGGTTTCTCTTGAAGTACAAATCTTAGTTTCAACATGAACCCTAAGAAGAATACAATCAATGTTTCCATAACTTTCCGTAATTCACCAACGGGCTAATGAAAATCATCCAAACACATTGATTTATGAATCTAAATGACTCATCTTGAATAGAAATGGCACAATAGCCCTTTGGCGCGTGCCATGACACAAAGGGAAGGCTGACAGCTGGCGTAGGTGTACACACACATGTGTCTTTACATACACATACATTAACTATTAAAGATACTCACTGATAAGTAGGCACATTATCAGCAGATCTCTATAAAAACCATGGATATAAACCGTAACAAACATATACATATTTTATTTTATACTTTTCTGTCAGATTGGTGTCTGTGAACGTCTATGTGTGATTGTACCCACCTTATACTCGCACTATAATCTGAGTTAGGTACTATAAGTAACTCGTAGAAAACATGGTTGGTAACTAAGAAACTGTTTACAAAAAACTAATTCCAAATCTGCCGTTGAACCACAAACATAACGATAGAGCCCAGCGCTGCAAAATAAAAACGCTCTACAAAGAACCCGGCTTTTGATGTGCACTGTAGAGACATCATATGCCGGGATTTACTATGTCTGTCAGTTCAGTTTTTTTTTTTTATATGAATATTTTACTATTTAAAAAAAACAGAAAAAATACAGTTAAAAAACTTATAACTACAAACAAGTCCAGTAAATTCATATTTTCATTATGAAACTTCAACCAAGATAGCCACAAAAATGTGACATGAGGCTCCTATGTGGTAATTTCCATACTCGCCACGCTGGCAAGCGGACTGGCGAGCGCAGTGCAAATGGGTTGGATGCACAAGAAACGCAGTAGCAGCCCATTCCCTGGATTCATCTCTGTGGTTTATTAAATTGAGAGTGATATTTATTCTGAAGCGACTTTTTTTTATTAAAACCGTTATTAAAATAGACACATAGCCACTTTACTTACCTAGAATAACAGACCTAGATGGTTACATGAATATTTGATATTTTTTTTTAAAGTGTTTATTCTGTCAATATGTACCTACTGCACCATGATAAAAATAATAAACCATAAAAAATACTGGCCCTGCGCAGGGCGCCAAAACAACCCCTGCGCTTACGCATTCGTTTTCCGAATTCCATTGAAGCACGCGAACGGTTTTAGATGATTACCGCACATGTGTGTATGACATTACGTTTGATTGTGTGCATGTGTGCGTTTGCGCATGTGTTGCCTGTTGGGTGCTACACCCCTTAGGAATTGTAATTATTATCAACGTTGTGTGCATGAGTATATTTTATGGGAGAAATATAACTTTTTAATCATCTGAAATTCGTCTGAATCTTCCGTAAGCTAATTTTTGCTTGTCATCTAATATTAGGTAAGACTACTGTTTCGAACTTGATACATTTTTGAAATTTGTCGTCTTATTAGGCACATAATACCTGCAATGCAAGTCCCGCGAGATTTTTGACAGATAAGTTAAAGTACTTGCAAAAGTTATACGTAGGATAGTGGTGTAATTACGAGTTTTTTTCTATCTGTCTGACCTGAAAGTGCAATCTTTCCTAAAATAATTCAAAAACTATCAGCTACGTAACTTTTACTTTTTTCTTAACAGTAACACGGACGAAACGGAATAACGTCACTACTACATACAAACTGGCTTTGTTGTCGAACACAAATGCTTCCCCGAGCCGCCCTTTTCAAAGGGCATGTGTGCAACTAGTAAACGTAAGTACCCCTGTTGATCCCCCCGCTAACCACCCCAGGTGCGTCCGCTGGCACGCGCCATTCCCGCCGCGACCGGCGCCCAGACGCCACCTAAACTACTGTTACTCAGGGAAACTACAGTTAGCCTCCTACGTGACCTCGTCGACCAACCACCCGCGACTAATCCAACACAAACAAAAGGAACATGTGAAAACGGCATATCATCCCGCCGAAATGAGCTCCATAGGCGTCGTCGTCTTCCGCAACTCGCCGCTCAGCAAGGCGCAGGTGCTCCAGGAATCCGTGAATAATTCCGTGAACATCACTAACAACGATACCAATCAGAACGTGAGACGCGAGATTATCATAGTCAGCAAGAAACAGAAAGTCCAAACTCCGACGACGGTGTCCGTGACGTCATTAGTGCGCGCAGCGGATTCTGTGACGTCGAATGCGCTCGCAAAGAGACCTCGGCTCCGCGAAAACAGTGTGGATGACAACACGCGCTCGCCCACGCCTCTGGCAGTCGCTAGACGAAATGCCAGGGAACGTAACCGAGTGCGACAAGTGAACGACGGATTCGCAGCTCTACGTCGCCACATCCCTGAGGAAGTTGCTGCTGCTTTCGAAAACGCCAACTCCAATAGAGGACCGAACAAAAAGCTAAGTAAAGTGGAAACCTTGCGAATGGCTGTGGAATACATACGAAATCTCGAAACTTTATTGAACATCGGGCACGACAAAGAGAACTCATCTCGTCCCTCGATGGAATCATTCCCCTCACCAGCTTCGTCATCGCCAAGAGATAACAGTCAAGAAAGAAGTTATTATTCTATAAATTCTCCAGTCCTGGATGACGAAGAGTTAGATGAAGATGAATTAGACAGTTCGATGCACCGTCTGCCACAAAATCAATACGTGAATCTTTCAGTGCCAGACTCCTTTCAATTGGTTTCAACTCCTCACTTATATGAAGATGAAGATGGAGGTCAGCCCATGACACCATCATCAGACCTCCTTGCGCAAGACGAAGTCAATTCACACATTCTTGACGGACACTTCCCTTTTCCGAACTCTGCGGAGCAATTCACTGTGATTCCTGAACAAAATTACTGCAGTGAATCAGAGCTGCCAGTGAACGAGAGCGATTTCGAAGTGAAATACGCAGAATCAATTCATCAGCAAATTCAATATGCGGATGAAACTGAGATGCCTTTAGATGTCATCAATCCTGATCTAATTTTATCTCATAGTGACTACAAGTTCAAGGATGGGAATGGGTTCGAAGGTCCTTACAATGACGTTGAACTGAAGAAAGAGCTTCCAGACATCCATGTCACGCCTGAAGATAGAGAGCAATTCGAGGAGACTCTTAAGTGGTGGCAGGAGAAGACTAGACAACGTGCTAAGGTTAACAAGAATTGAACTTTTGTAGTATGATATAGAGTTTATTTATGGTAGTTTAATTTGAGATATTTATTGCGGAGCATACAGCTGTCAGTGCCAAAGACAGTGCGAGTGCGCGGGCGCAAGGTGTGCTGTAACGGTCAGCACACAACGAACTTTGCGTTCCAGTGTTTATTCCAGTTTGTAAAGCTAGATCTAATAAATAGTTAATGTCATAGTCACTAGATAATGAATGATTTTTATAAACTTAGTTCATTATAATAATGTTTTTATAACTAGGGACCTTTTCATGGGATCTCGGAAAATGTATGTAAAAAGTTAATTTAGCCAGCTTCACGTTGAAGAAAATAGTTTATGTTAAAACGCCATAAATATATTTGTAAACATATCTCAAAATGTATAACTACACGGCCAGGGCACCTATCTTGCTACAAAATAATTATAAGTGCCTTTTGAAATCATTTTGTGATGTTAGACTTTAGTAATTTTATGACAATAATAAAATTTTTCCAATATACTTTCTACTTTCTCTTCAATTGCCAAAAAATATATTTATCGATAATTTATGCTACCCTTTCAAGGCCTGATTCAACAAAAGCTCCAGTGACAGCTAATCGTTTCTTTACCTCTTCCCTCTTCAGGTTAAATGGAATTGATCGTAATCAGGCCATTAAAGACACATTCCCTCATCCCCTGTTTAGACAAAGCCCCCTATGCTAATGCAGCAAATTGTTTGCCACCAAATGACCTACTTAAGGATCTTTAAGGATCTTTGCTTCTGAAATGCCGCTAGGGCCGGTTCCACTGATATTAACTCACGATAAAGAAACTATGATAAAAGTTTGTTAATAGGGTCGGAACGCTAGTATGTATTATACCATCAATACAGGCCAGGTTCTTTCCTTTCTTTTCTTTTTTAAGTGGAACACAGTTCCTTAATTTCGAAATATTTCAATATCATATCAAAGACTTTCTTTGCAAGTTGTCATATCGCACTATCTCAACCTATCTTTTATTAAGATAATCTGAGGCAAACACGTAAATTTACACATTGCTATAATCTCTTTTGGAAATTTTGAAAAGTAAATCCTAATTTGAAATAAAACTAGAGTTAAACCTTGGTGTAAATTGGCCTAAGGCCGTTAACGGTAAGACGATATCGGCATTGTGATTATAATGCGCTGCCGTTAGCCGGGTTGGTAAAAAAAAAAAAACATTTTTAAGGGAGTGGGACCAGAAGCACAATTGGGGTCATTACGAATTCGGGGGTTTCGGATCTTTGAGAGGACCATTTGAGACCGTTAGCTGATGAATGAAGGTTGATGATGATTAGGATTTTTAAGGTCACTGTACATCAGATCAACACAAAGATACTTAAAATAAATTTTCAATTTACGAACTGATTATTTATTTACAGAAAACTTGCTAAACCTTCTACCGCAGGCAGAAATTTAACTTTTATACCGCACAGGAAACGATTTGTTGAAATTCTCACTTATTTTCTATCTTGCAAATTTTAAAATTTTTGAACAACAATTGCAAGTTCTATTTATGGTCCATGAATTTCCGCCTGGTGATTCAGTTCAGGAAGTAAACAAATACTTACATTGTAGGAATTCCAGCAATTTCAAAGTTTGTAAAATATCATTTCTTGCTTCGTTCCGCACGCTCCCACGTTTCCGGGGTGGAAGAGTAGAATTTTAATTTCTCCCAGTTTTTTTATTGGAATATGGCAATATTTTACGGGGTAAAGGCGCTTTGTACGCTATTTTGGCTCCCATTTAAATATTTTCCGGTTCATTCGTTAAGGGTTGTTTCCAGTGATTAGATATTCCGATGCACGTGGGCTCAGAATCCATCAAAATCATTTTGGTAAAAGATTGGTTTGATATGACGTGGCGTTTATGGTTTTGATGCTTGGTATAATAGCATTTCTTTTATCTAAGCCTATTTGGTAAATGGGTTTGCAAAACATCTTTGCGTTAGTAATGCACTTCTTTGTTGAAAGCCTGCTACTTGTAGAAGATGGTTGAAAAATTCTTACACTTTCATTAGGCTGTTGGAGGACCCGGTGTCCCACACGCAAAGAAAAAGAAGACGAAGCAGAACAGCATATCTTCGAAAAATTTATATATTTCATGTGTTTTCAGTTTCATGTGTCACTATCACTATGTTTGGTTAATCAGTGTAAGTTGAAAACGTTGGTCTTTGGACAAATCAGTGTCTCACACGAAAAAGAGAGAAAGATAGAGTTGAAAACGTCCTTTAATAGATCGGCGATCGTCTTACTTATTATGTCTACAGCGCGAAGTACATAATTGTTTCCATTGATTTCCAATGTATCTGTTACTGTAAAAGCCCGAACTGTGGTAAATCCTAAGATTTTCCGGTAAAACCTAAGATTTACTAACTCTCAATGGGTAATGTCCGAACAGTTTTTTTATTTCGAACTTTTACCACCATTAACTAGGCAAATCTTAGGATTTACCTCAAGGGCATGGTAAATGTTGATAAAGACAATTTTTTCCTCTTATAATTTAGTATATTATTATGGTTGGTTGTAGTTGTTTGGTTGGTTGGTTATATTATTATATTATAATTGCATTTAGACATCAAAAACGCAAACAGAAATGAAATTTACGTGCGCGTTCAAACGTGTCAAACAAACGACTGTCAGCCTGACGAAACTTCATATTAAAAAAAAAACTCAAAGAGTTCACGCTAAAATTTATGGCGTCGTTTATTGTCTCTTTCCTTTTATCCTGCTTCTTTGTCTAGCGCTGTCAGACTGTCACACCACTAAACAATATGGCGGTTCTTGTCAAATTTGTTGATATCGCAGCATGATTAATTAAAAGTTTTCAGTGAATAACGTGAAATATTGGTGACGAAACTTTAACATTTACAAATAATTTACATTGTGGTAATAAATTAATTACGATTGCATCTCAAGATGCACTATAAAAAGTGTGAAATTTGTGGATTGAAAGCCGGTCGACAATCGGGAGAAAAGCGAGTATTTTTGGCTCAGTTCCCATTATTTGAAAGGCGGTAAGTTATTTTGGTTATCATTTTATCAATTCTAAGTGATTTCGAAAGACTTTCTGTCATTTATTTTACGTATTTTATATCTGGGCTATCCTTGCAAATTTACCATAGAGATGGGTTAGGGTTGTATCGATAAAATAATCGATAGTTTATTTACGGGTCAGAGTATACTTTTCCAATAAGGCCTTTTTTATAACAATGCATTTGACAACTGCAAAACCTCATTTCTTCTAATTGTGTTCTGTTGTCTTCTGAAAAAATTTGATGGTTTTAACTTTTTGAATAAAATAAAAACTCACATTCTTCTTCATCTTAGGTCCAATAAAAAAAATGATTCATGCGAATTTGCGAACCCCTTAGAGTTTTTAATTGTATTTTATGCACTATAATGCATTTTTTTTTGTGTTGTACACTTTCTAATAATGTACTATACTGTTTCAGATGCAGACAATGGGTAAAATTGACTGGTGAAGAAGATTTGGCATATGTGCCTATAGAAAAGTCACATTCTTTGAAGTATTTATGTGGAAATCATTTTACCAAAAAAGACTTCAATAGGAAGTTATTACCAAAAAAGACTTCAATAGGAAGTTATCTAGGTTAAAACCTTCAGCTAAACCAAACTGTTTAGCGGACGTGATCTGGGCTGATCTACACAAGCAATCTTATTCGAGAGCAAAACCCAAGAAATGCAGTTTACATGGTTAAGGTACTACTGCTACTTGCTGAATTGAATAAAACTGAGTTTAATCGAAAACCGCGAAAAAACGACGTAGGTGTAGTGAGGTACTAGCCTGAGTAATGAACTTCCTTATTTGCAGTTGCAGAGTAGCCAACATTTCTGATCAGAAGACCACATACAGCAACTAAATAGACTATTGCACAAATCAACATTTACCAATAACAGCAAGTAGCAATTATTGTATCTGTCAGGTAAAAAAAGTTTCCTTGATAAAAAAAATTATAAACTTTTATCATGTTTTTTAATAGACATTGCACTATAATACATTGGAAATATATGATTTGGCTGTTTTGAGATAAGGACTGATATTTAGTCGATACGATATTTTGTACATTGTACGATCTAGTTTATGTCATACCGACCCAGGTATAGGAAAAATAAATAAACTTATAAATTAAGAAAATTGAGTTTGTTTCTCATACACCTAATCTTTTTCAAAGGAGCAATTCCGCAAGATGGTGGTGTACTCCGCCATATTGCGAAACTGCTCCTTTGAAAAACGCCCATTGAAAACAGTCTAGGGTATTCCAACGCTGTTTTTTTTAAATATCGATATCGATATATTTATCATACCAGGGCATACCACATCTCTATTTTTCTGTCATGTTGGTAGCATTGTTACAATATTGTTAGAATGCTTATATTGGCTAGAGATTTTAGCGTGAACTTGAAAAAAAAACGTTATACGTAAGACCCAACTCTTAAAACGCTAGTTTTATTATATTCTCTTTGACGACTGTGGCGAGCGAACGGAGTCGCGGAGGCGGTACGGGTAGCGGGGAGATGCGGACTGCCCACGCGTACGATGCACCGAACACGTTATGACATGTCTTTATCAACATTTACCTTGCCTTTAAGGTAAATCCTAAGATTTACCTAGTGAATGGTGGTAAAAGTTCGAAATAAAAAAACTGTTTGGACTTTTACCATTGAGAGTTGGTAAATCTTAGGTTTTACCGGAAAATCTTAGAATTTACCACAGTTCGGGCTTTTACAGTAACATATCTATCCAATTAAAATCGATAAGATATACGTGTCTAAAACGATTTGGGAACTATGTCGCTGATGAAAAAACCTGCCAAATACAGAAGGCCAGCACACGCCACAACAGTATTATCTGTAGACGAACAACAAGTGTCCTCTTGTCCTTTGCCGTACTCCCGCCGCCTGCTTATCATAAGGGTTATGCCAAGTACGTTCACCATAGATTACTTTTTATCTAGAATGTATTAGTAGGTACTTGCACTTGAAACACTCAAGATCGAGATTGTTTTTAAACCAGAATAAACCAGATTTATGTACTAACAGTGAGAAATAAGTCTTTTTCTAAATTCATTTTCGTCCGTGTCGAAAATTTTTCTATGCATGTCTAGCCCACGTAAGAATTAATACATGTTTATAAGGTATATCACTCATAATGTATTATCATTATGCTACGTTAGCAGCCTAAAATTCCTTTTAAATACATAAACATTGACGTATGATGCCGGCTTAGAATAGCATCACCCCATTTCTTTCCCGTGGGTGTCGTAAAAGCTGACTAAGGGCCTCGAGGATTTTATGTATTTTATATATTCGAGTATTGCAATTTTAGGGAACAGGCTGACAACCTGTGACTATAATAATACACGGTACGACTTCTCTGAATCGACCCTCAAACATTTGTCAGACGTGGCGATCACGATCGTAATATGAGGGCCGTTAACGCTCTGCCTTCCCCACCAGGGCTAAGGACGTGATTTGTGTGTGTGTGTGTGTGTTTGTGTGTGTGTGTGTGTGTGTGTGTGTGTGTATGATCATTTATGAACGGCAGAACATCTTGACCTTAATTTTTATGGCTGTCCCTTAAAGCCCGTTATGATGAAATCCACACCAATGGAGCTACTGACTAAAGCATTATTTTGGAGGTCTTTCTTCCGATATCTATTACCAAAGAGGCCGTCACATTCTAAGATATCAATTTCATATCATAGATGTACCTATGGATGTACCTACCAAGGTTTTATTGTATGGCTAAGGTTCTTTTTAAATACTGCCACGGATTTGATAACGACGCATGCGCACGCAACGCAACGCTTTTGCGTGGGAAATCGGGATCTTTACCTTTACATGACAAAGCTATATGGTAGTGTTGTTACGCAAAGGACAGTGAGTTATCGATATAAAAGAAGTTACAGACCGTAGTTGTGGTTTGTGGCTCAAGTTAGCTCAGTTGGTAAAGTAGAGTAGTCTTCTTCTTTGCGTGTCGCGGCGAATATTTTTTTCGGACTCTTTTCAGTTGTAGATTTGATGGCCGCAGAGCCGAAATTGAAGCTAGCTAACATAAAAAACCGTACACTTACGTAAGAACTCTACTATCCTCAAGGGTTTTACTGCAATATATTTACTATATTATATCTATGGTCGTATCTGAGGTGAGATCTCAATTTTAAAGATTTGAAGAGAAATATACTTTATGTTCCGCGAAAGAATGACATTTAAAAATAGTTCTTCCACTTTTAAAATGTATTTCTAACAAAACTTTACCTTTGTCTGAGCAATAAGACATCCGTCAGAGTCAGTGTGGCAAGTTATCTTTGAACGTATACGGTATTTCATCTAAATACCTATCGACTACAGAATATAGTAACAATCTTTGGCATCACTACCTACTTTCTGACAAGGAAGGGATCCCCGAGTCTTAGGTCGATGTGTCAAAAAAATCCGTTACGAGCCGCTTAGCTTTTGTCCTGATCCATCTTATACCGCGGTCGTCATGTTTTCATACTTGAAGGTTTTATAAAACTAGAAGACTGCTTTAATAATCACAGGATAAAAATACAGGAACAGGATTCAGACTTGCTTTTTAAAACGGTAAGCATGAAAATAAATATGTATAAAATTATGATTAATTTACTGATTTTTAACGACTTGACAATTCATTTCACGGTCAAAACTAGGTAAGAATGAAGATTAATAATTTTCTTAATTTTGTTCATCATTACAATATGTCATTTGTATAATAAGATGACTCTATAATACTACCATTTAGTTTTAACTCTTAACTGATTTCAATTATGCAGAATTAAATATCAATGTAAATTTTCATAAAACTTTAGTGGGTTATTACAAAGACAATTTTGATAGGTAAGTATGTTTAACTTTTGAACATTTTTGTACATATTCATTATCCACTTACCAAGACTACCTGATTCATTTATGGCAGCACAAAAATACCATTTTAGTAGATTCTATTTTTAAATTGGATTCTTCATCAAGCGTTTATACAGGGTCCTGGAAAACCACTGCGATCTTTATAATTATAAGGGGTAAAGCCACTTTACACTTGTAAGGGGAAAAATAAAGTGAATAAAAAAAAAAAAAGAAGAATACAGTTAAAAAGCAAGTACTAAGACTGGTCAATCGCACTTAAGGCAAAGCAAAGTCAGAGAAGCCCTATTGTAGTGCAATATTTATTCTTGCGTGGATCTTCTTCTAGCGAGGTCGAGTCCATTGTCGTAGGGTTCATGGGAACCTACAAAAAACCTTTTGCCTTTAGGGACCAGCCAACGAACTATAGGTACAATCGGTGGCTCTTTGGGTTACGTTTAAGAGATCATCTTTCGCTGGTTGCCCGTAATAATAGTATGTATATCCAGTTTAAGTTGGTCCCTGCAATGTTAACTCAAGTTGTGGGCTGTACTGAATAAGCACTTTTTCTATGCCAACTTGCGCAAACGTCCACGTGTTCAGAGATTACGATGATATTCCGTTTTATAATCTTCGTTTCTTATGCGAACAACCTACGATCCACAATGTCTTTGGATTTAGAACGACGCGTCTTCGAAAAATAAACGTTTTCGTTTGTATTTTTTTAAAGGATACTTGTCGCATTTTTGTTAGCTTTGTGTATCAAATGGGCAAAGGCACTGACAAAAAAAACCAGGTAATTAAATAAACAGTGCCTTTTATTTGATACTATGATCTCAATGATAATATTCTTTATGATTGTTTTCATGTAAACAAACAACGTTTATAAAAATATAGTATTTGGGTTGGGATCACGAGGTTATCGTAAAGCGCGTCTACTAGGAACTAAATGAAAAGATTAAAATTTTCCCATTTTGATAAAAACTGCCAACCCAGTAATGACAATTTACTCTCTACATACATACATACATATATCACGCTTTTATCCCTTGTGGGGTAGGCAGAGCGTTAACGGCCGTAAGAATACGGCTGCTATCGCCACGTCTGACATTATTGAGGATTGCTTTCCAAGGTTGTTTCAGAAAACATGTGTATTACTATAGTGACTGGTTGTCAGCCCGTCGCCTAAAAATTGTACTCTCGAGTACAATACTCTTGAGTCCCTTAGTCGCCTCTTACGACACCCGCGGGAAGGATGTGGGGTGATGCTATTCTAAGCTGGCATCACACGGCAATTTCCTCTCTTTGAATAAAAAAGCGACTTTAGCTCCGTCAGACATTCAAATTGCCTGATCAGACCCCGGCGCGTACCATACGGTGCGCGCACGCATCTGGCCGCCTTAGACTTCACAAAAACACGAAATTAGCCCCGTAACATATCCCAGTCACGGTGGCATATGCTTTTGTTTGACTATAATTGCTTTAATTTCATCCCAATGTGGTGGTTCTCACACGAAGTCGCATGGTGTTGCGGATTTTGACAGTCAGCAGTCAAAACGAAAGCCTGCGACGATTTGCCCCATTATTGCGTGGGTTTCACATAAAACGACTAAGGGCTAAATCCCGGGTATTACCGCTATGCTGCTGCTTATAAGAAGTCTTGCACTATGCACGCCAATCCGCCTAACAAGCATGTGCCATGCCCAGCAGTGGACTATTGCGGCTGATGTAGTAGAAGTAGTAGTAGTAATAAAGTATGGCCGTATGGATAGGCCAGCTTGACAGCTGTCAAGCCCGTACTAAAGGACATTACAACAAAGAAAAATAAACCTTATCTCATAGCTTTAACATGATTTTGACAGCTTACAAATATTTCCTATTCGGACCCATGATTCGAACGCCCATACTTTAGACGATACAACGATGCATGATATACGACCTTCTATGCCTCTTTTTAAATTCCTTTAATCGATAAAACCAGACCGGCAAAAATACTGTAAAATCGTGCCGCGTATGTGCGATCCCTCTTACTGCTTTAATACCAATCCAACTCAGACGAAACGTAAACAAACCATATGGTGACTGATAATAAGATAATAATAATGAAATGATGCAGAACTTTGTGAATCAGCTTATTTGTGGTTGCAAGTGGAAAACATCTGTTGAGCAAATAGTTCATCATCATATATATCAAATACTTAAGTAGTTTATAGGCCAACGAAAGTTTTCCGCAATCAGATTATGTATGAGTAATCTTGTAAACATAGACCATTTTATTTAGATTAGAATGACTGACTGAATATATTTGCAAAGTTTAATTTACTTTCCTACATCATAGATAGGACTCCATTTTAATAGGTAGGTATTCTCTGTTATTCATATTCACATATTTATTTACTTTCATATGGTACTTACAATTTAACCCACATTACATTCCAGATAGAGGCATAGAAAATTTACCGGCTATTTTTCGATACAAAAGGAAAATAAATTAGCCTGATTGATGCTGTAAAATTTGATTCAGTCAGCTACCAACAAATGAACTAGATGCCTACAATTTTATGAGTTTCAATATAACTTGACTCTATCGAAACCAAACACCATTTCTTTCCAAGCAGGTTTCCATTCCTTCCCCTTGGGATACCATGCCACTATCACGCAAGCTAAGCCATATGCTGCCAGTACGGGACCTAATTATGAATTTCAAAAATAGAACGCGAGTCATGTGTGTCAATTTTGGCGGGAAGTGGGCTACGTTACGTTACGTTTTACGGTGCTCAGTAGGGCATGCGTTTTACTTATTTATGGCGAGGTACAAAGTAACAAAGTTACAGCAAACAAATTGTGACGTTTATCTTTATAATTTAATTTTTCAATTAACAGAAATGTATGATTTTTTAAATATATTATTTCAGTACGCAGAAATATATCACCTTTATCAATCGAGCGCAATGTAAATTATGCAATAAAATAAAATATGACCATCCATAAGGTAAACATTTTGTAATGATTTCTATCGAATTTATCTAATGATCAGTAAGTATCTATATTTTAATCTACCTCTATTTTAATCATATCAAAACCCAAGACATGCTTGAAATTAAACGAAAAATAGATCTTTTTAAATAAAATGTGTCAATAAACTCAATCATTTTGCGCAGACGGGAATCTCGTGTTTTGACCTGAATATTTAATTCAATTCATAATTATTCATGCTTTACAAGTTTAAAGTTATTTTTATAACAGCAGTTAGGTACATGTACCCACCAGGGTATCGCATTTTCATTAAGTAAGTTGATAATAATATGTAGTTTATGGACTGATTCACTTCTCAAAATATTTTCAGCTAGTTATTTGCAATAAATGCCATTTCTAATAATGTTCTAGACGGCATTCCAAAAACACACAAACTTTTTTATTAATATCTCCACCTATATCAAATAAAAAAATCTTTGTTCAATATAGAGTAAAAAACATACCGCTTATCATAAATGCAAATACACCTAATAAATAATTATTTACTACCATAAAATTGTAAACAACTGGTGGAACAGAGAGCATTAATGCAGGAACATGCCACGCAGTATGAGTGTACCTGAACCGTGTCTCCCAATCAGGCACATGCCACAGTAATACCCGGAACAGGTATTTAACAGGAGCTCTTTTTTGAAAAGTCGCATGCGGAAGTGCTTATAGTGCTGGTATTACATGTTAGACTAATCTTACTACTTACTTACCTAAATAAATAAAATAAAAAAATCCTGGACAATTCACACTAAATATACCTACTAAAAGAGAAGTAAACAAAGGAAAATGGACCTTATGTCATAGCATTTTCCCGAAACTGATAGACGTGACAGCTATCAAGCTAAATATTATAAAGATTTCTTTAACGAAAGACGAATGATGAAATGTAAATTATTTGCATTTCTGAAAGCATGTCACTCATTTTAAATCAGACTTGTTTAATGTTTACGTTAAACTCACATTTGGCGGTGAATACACTTAATACAGTCAAATACAAATTAAATAAATGTTAATGGTAAATGCCTATTAAACAATACATGTGCTATGTAATGCCAGATTAGAAAAACATCACCCCATTTCTTTCCAGCGAGTGTCATAAGAGGCGACTTAGGGACTCGAGAGTTTCATGTGTATTACAACTTTACGACAGGGTGACAACCTGTCACTACGTGATACACAAATCGTGTACAATACAAGAGCCCTCAGTATATTTTGTCAAGCGAGGCGATAGGCGCTGTATTTTTACCCCGCAAGGGATAAAGGCGTGATATGTGTATGTAGTAACTATGTACAATATTCATATTATGCAAACACACATAGGTAGCCTCGTTAGGTTTTCCCTTGTCAAATGAACTGTTCACCTGAAAACATCCAAGCAGACGTAAGTAAGACGTCACATCAATTTGACTCTGTGTCTCACACGAAAATAAAGAAAGAAAGAATTTGACCAAAATCCACACACATTGACCCAAACAACTTCACCGAGAACTACATTACGTCACTTTGGCACAAAGTTACCCCTTTACCCCTCAACAAACAAAACTAGTTTATGAGCTTCGTTTTCAAAAGCGAACCCGCCCACTGAAGGGTTCTTTAAGACACATATCAGATATAGTGTTGCCAAAGGCACGATAGTGGACTATCGATTGTTTGTCGATAGTGAATAGCTAGATCACGATATCGGCCAACAAACGAGTATTAATGTATAGTATCAATAGTTCAAAATGTAAAAATACTATCGATAGTATCGATTCACTATAAGACAATCGACAGTAAAGATTCATTACATAACACTCTATAGTATCGAACTATCAATACCACTATCGATTATTTTGAATTATAACCCACATAATAGATATTGCACTTTTCGATAGTAAGTATTGCTACCGTGAGACAGATGCCTGAAAGATTTGCATTCTAGAGTTCATCTGAACTCTATTTTATCCTAAATGGTTGTAGTATGGTCACTTCCAAGCCTGATGATTCAAAATGAAGATAGAACCACCTCGACCTGTCTTTGGTATTTCGGTACTCATCGTTTCAGCTTAAGTGCTGACTAAGTAAGTATTGCTACATTTTGAACTATCGACTCTATTGAGTTTTTCAAATGAAAGCTATCGATAGCGGTACTATCGATACTTCAGCAACACCAATCTAGTATTTTTTTTCTGTTCAATGAGCTTCTAATATTTTTTTCTATCTCTTCCACATCTAATTGATAGCACGTGCATCGTTTCCGTCTGGCCACGTGGCAGAACATTTTGTAAAAAATATTAAAATATTCGTTCCGGAGAGTGGCTACGGAGGTATGCTTCATGTAGAGCGAAAAAGGATAATAATAAAAATGAAGGTAGTAGGTAAAATGTATGCAGTATAAAGATATGTAATGCAAAAACCTGTAAATATTACGCTTAATCTAAACGTTAATTAGTTGACAATAATATTTTATCTTATTTTTATGAAGACTTTACTTAAAATGCACCTGCTTTAATGCAACTACGCAACTACTATTCATAGTTGTCTATGTTCATAACCTAACTTAACTTATAAGCAGCACATACAAATCTTTAGCACTTTTAATTCCAAAATTTTATTTCCCGACACAATAGCGTTTTAAACAAAACTACACTTTTTCAAATTATTTCGTACTTCCTACGTCATTGCCTTGTGACGTTATCATCATGTGAAAATGCTATATTTAAACGATTTCTTCGCTTTCACTAAACGTAACTAATTAAATTAGTATTTCCAAATCACGTGTCGACAACAAAAGAACTTACAATCCTTATTTGTTCTTCGTTTACCAAATGTACTTAAATAGTCCTTTCTTCTAGCACTGTTATAATCATAAGGGCATAAAGGGCTTGATATTGGCCTACTTTTCTATCATAATACGACGTACTAATAGACATGTCCTACATTTGATATTCAATTACAAGTTATCACCGCATTACGCATGCCACGAACTCATTACGCCATTATTTGCGATTAGAACAGTCTTAATTGGTCCAATAGATTCTAAACTATCAATATTGATTTAACGCAGTAAATTAAATCTTATTAATGAAAAGACCCAGCTTTGATTGTTAATTTTTAAAACACCTAAAAAAATATTTTACGAAGTATATACGTATTATCCCAGCGGCGGAATTTTAGATTGTTTGATATCAAAAAAATACTTGATAAGTTGTAATATTTTACAAAACTCTCAAATCTGTCCACACGCACATGAAACCAAACAAGGCCTTAGCCTACCGAGACTATAGGACCTAATAGTACAACCTAATATACACAAAAAAAACTTAAATGTACAATAGATATGAAAGCAAATTAAAAAACATAAAAATAAATTTATCGATAAGCGGTTGGAATCTGATTAAATTGGTTTAACATGCTATAAATACAATTTATTTAACTCAACAACAAACAAGACTAGTTTTAACATTAAAAGTACGAATTTGGAGTCTTTATTGTTGAATTATTAATAATTAAAGTCACTGTTTATACCTACTAGATAGCGTCTATAAAATAGCCAATACACTAATGCCACCCTGGGACCCGATTTGGCATACATTGATAGTTGTCATGAGTTTATTATCAATATGGCCATACAATTCGATGAATGTAAGCCAAATCGGACACTGTCGGCAATCAAGTGACATAGCTATTTGAACCCGTGATAGTAAAATCATAATAATAGTTACTTAGATCGGAATATTTTGCGAATGCCAATATTTCGTCAGATACTTATTGGTAGGTACTGATTAAGATAACATGGCGGAGTCTCTTTCAAACTGAGATCTACAAATACAAGTTTACTTTCGAAAAGCCTCTTGTCAAACACGTTCATTAATAACTTCCTTGCACTTCACAATATGAACAGCACGCTCCAAAAATAGCCTCCACTCCCCATATGCTTTCCTGGTACTTTTTGTCCATGGCTTTTTCTAGATGACAAAAACCGCGTCGCCGTGGGAACTACTTGTCGAGTAAAAAAAAATAGAAAAAAAACTTCAGCAGATGTGAGCGAATCTTAGGACCTGAAGATATGAGCCACGTGTCAAAACAGGAAGAGGTTATAATTTATCGGACGCGTGCGCACGGCTAACGGACTGTGAAATAGACAGTTTGTTTAACAAAGTCGGCAAATATCGGCAGGTTGAAAAGTAAGGGAATATAGAGTGAAACTGTAGACATTATGTTAATTAGAAAACCAATTAGCAAGAAAAAAAGTGAAATTCACATAGTAAAATATTGCAATTCTTAATTATTGAACATCTATAATTTAGATTCAATTATTTCTCAGACTGCAATTCATGTTCCGTTTTACGTAAGTTTTGACAGTTGCATCTTTTCTGCCCAAGGGAGGAACGTGATTTGTATGGATTTCTGTCTTCCGCTAATTTTAAACGTGAACAATGACTTACGTTCATCTCTACGTTATATAAAGCTATAGGGTTTTCTATGAAGTAACTGTAGTATAAAAGTAAGTATGTACCTACCTGTTTAGGATTTCTACACTGACAGTATGTAGATATGATTTTAAAATTTCCATTGAAAATCGTTTATTTTTATATCAACAACAATTTTATCAGCGTTTTATGCCATATTCTTTAATTAGCGACACCAAAACTTTGATAGCGATTATAATAACGAGTGTACTTGTTGCATTGTTGATAAGTAAGTACTTACTTAATTGAATAAAACTAAAAGTAAAATATACAATCCATAATTTATTCTAATGTTTATTAGCACATTTGTTTACCTACACTTTAATTACACTACCTTTTTTTCAAAATCAATGAGTTCTCGAAATAATCTCGTTTTAAAAATCTCATTCACCTATCATCTAGTTATAAAAAACAAAGACGCAACAAAAGAAACCATGTAAACCAACTCTTAGTACTTAAACTTAAATTAATGAGAGTTTGTATTGAATATTTAAGTACAGTAAAAGGGACATCTTCAAATATTTACGAGTACTTAGTCATCAATTTTTAGGTACTTAAATTACAACTATTATAAAAGCCTTTATCTTGTCACATATTTTTACCATACTTTGTAAATTATTTTTACTAAAGGAATTCTTAAATTAAAAAATACTACTACTCTACTTTGACAAAGTAAATAATTCCATTACAAACAAATCATACATTAAATCTCAAACACACATTTCAGACATATTACAGTAAAAACATACAATGTAACTGTCCTATATATACTGTATACAAATATGTATAGTCTACTCAACAAATGACATTTCTTTATCAATCGTCTTAACGAGCTTAGTATTCAATTTCACATTCAAGTACATTATCATCAAGTGAGGACATTGTATGATGAGAAAATTATTTCTAATCTATTTAAACGGCGCCGACATTATCAAACAATTTACCATCAATATAATTTACTTACTATTACATATTTACACGTGTTAATAGCTATAGCTGAACCTATTCATATAGTATCACGTCAGTCTATTTTGTTATCAGTTTCACAACACATGTTTATTTAGCTTACTGGGTTATATAAATCCAATAGGGCATAGGTGTTCTATCACGAGAATTGCGCAAGATTTGATTACACTTCATCATAGTTTTAATATCACATCCCTATTCTGCTATTCAGCCAGTACAGGTGACAGCAGCAGTCTAGTGAATCTCAAATAAGTACTCATGTAAGAACTCTTTGCAGTATCTTTTGTCAACACACAAAACGTTAAAAAGCACGCACTTATACACATGGCGTACAAGCCTCATCCTCAGCTTCTTTCCGCTTCTCCTTTTTGCCTTTCCTGAAGTTCTCTTCAATCTGCAGCAGTGTCTTCCCCTTGGTTTCAGGGAGATAGAAATACAAAAATATCGTACCTAGTAATGTCGATAGTCCATAGAACAGATACGTTCCTCGATGACCGATACTCTCAAACATTCCCGGTGCAGTCTTGATTGTAGCGAAATACGCTATAGATGTTGTCATTACGCTTATACTAGACCCTAAACCTTTCGTTTCCGTGGCAAATAGTTCTCCAGCCATATTCCAAGGTAATGGGACAACACCCAAATTGGACACTATCATATAAATCGTCATTAACCCTAACGTCACAATAGGGGAACTGTGATTTCTTTTCACTACGTACATGTAAACTGCCAAAGCTATCAACGAAAGAGACGTGCAAACTCCACTGAACATTGCCATAGGTCGACGACCGTTTCTTCTTAGCAGAACACATGCTGCACTCAAGGCAACCACTCTTAAAATGTCTATGCTCAACATTGCTGCATAAGCCTTAGTGTCCATGTGTGGCTTTGAGTGTTTGTGCTCTTTCGTGCCCATAAGTACCTTCATCAGGTCCGTCGTATACGCACTGATCACATTCACTCCCGATAGCTGCGTCATAATAAAGAACACCATCATTATAATCAAGGGCTTATAAAACTCGGGTTTGTTAATGTTATTCTTCAAAGTACGAAGTTTGCTCTGTGTTTGATCTCTTTTCTCGTTCTCCGCGAGCATTTTGTCTAGTTCGATTTTCGTTTGCAGCCCGGTGCCTCTGTACCATTGGAATGACGAGATGCATTCATCTATCCTGTTCTGCGCGGCCAGCCACGCCGAGGTTTCTGGGGCAAAGTAAAGGATGATGCCTCCAGTCAGTGGAAATAGTCCGCAAAGGTACGCTGCATAGCTGTAGTGCATGAAAGTCCCAAACAAATGTGACAGGAACACTCCCACTGCTATAGCCAGTGATAATCCAGCTAAGAAAAATCCTCTGTAAGCTGGTGTGCTTATCTCTCCTATGTAAACTGGGCCTAAAGGGCCCAGCCAGCCTTGGCAGAATCCTGTGATGAATCTTCCAAGAAGAATGACGTAGATATTCTTTGTTAAGCCAATAATAACCCAGCCGCCTGAGAAGAACAAGGCCAACATGACTTGTGACGTTCTTCTTCCGAAGAGTTCCATCAGAAAACCAGCCAGGAGGTTTCCAAAGAACATCGGCAATGATGCCATAGCCGCTGGAAACAAGAAACAAGTAAAAAGTTTTATATGATATAATGATAATATAACTTAGAAATTCGTTGATCCCTGTTCACGTAGTATATGTAAACAGTACAAATATATATTTTTTAATTGTTACGTTGTCTGCATGCCCACAAGATAACGACCAGTTTTATTTGGAAAATTACTTAAAAAGTATGATGTCAATTCAGGTCAACCGAGTTCATAAAAACATTGCGATACCCGAACCCTGACTAAATAGATACCTACTCGTAAAGATTTTGCGTACATACCTACCCAAGAGACCATTTCAACGGAAACGTGACTCTCCTTATGCAGCTGAGGAATGAGGATAGCGGAGAAGCCTGCCACGCCTCCAGCTCCTAGTGTCATCATGAATGTTCCCATGCAACATAGTGCCTGTAAACATGAACAAAAAAATAAGCACTAGAAAAGCATAATTAGTCATCAGCGACATTTTTATTAAAAATCTACTGCTACTCTACATGCTTATACATTATCGAAATTTTCTGCATGCAGTTATCTTTACTTAGTAGCACAACATAATTTCTTTTGTGTTTGTCGCTTACGATCACAAAAAACTTTTTGTCATGACAGTCCAAAACCGACTGTACATGACTAGTCGTCAACAAGAACCATATTACGGTACCTAACCACACAAATAAAACTATGTATATCACTTATACTTATTATGTGTATGTGTGTTAAATTTTCCAAAAAAGGACTAAACCTTTTTGTTTGATTGATGCTGAACTAGCAATACGAAGTGGAGAATCTTGGCGAATAAATATCTTTTGTAGGCTCAAACCCATTGTTCCGAAACCATAAGACGCCCCGGGTAGTGAAGAAAGTTACATAATGCACTTTAGATATTTTGTTTTAATAATGTTTTGATAATACACGCACATTTTATATTTATGAAATTAATGATTATGATAAGATTTGACCTTATCGTTTTACCTATCTATTTCGTTAATATTTTTGTTGCCAAGGAAGTACTTTATTAGTGATATTGTCGGAAAATGTATATAAGTGAAATTCGTACATATTTTTGTTTGATTCATAGATCTTTTATTATAGACGAGGTCATTGATATACAAAAGTATGTCAAAGTCCACAGGGAAGTGATTCATGTAAAATATCGAGTTAAAATGTATGATATCGTATATCAATGTTTCTGTACAAGGAAATGCAAATGCGTTACTATAGGCTTAGGCCTTGTTGTTTTATTGTTACAAAGGTATAAATTATTTCAAGGTAAATTGCCTAGTAAGGTAGACAAGTTGATATACAGTTCAATCGAAGTAAATTATATTGGCGCTCGTTGAAAATGTAATATTTTTTACTTATGACAAGAAAAGTAGAATAGGACCACCCCATATCTTCCAGTTGGGGTCGTAACAGGCGACCGAGGGATTAGCCAGACCCAAGACTGGTCTTGGAGAAGGACAACTCCAAATTAAACCCGGAATGGAGTCTCCTCCAGGCGCGTGTGACAGAGGGCTCAAGTGCGGTAGACTCCTGCAGCCGACCTGGCTCCGCATGTATCGACACGTCGTTCCTTTGGAGCCAGACACGGAGGTGGAGAGGGTGGCGCAGGTCCTGGGCAATCCTGCGTTTTCCATATCTGCGTTCTAGGCAACACAGAGTCTGTGTTCTTGCTTGACACTGGTTGGATCGTCGTCACGGACGCATGAGGCCAGTAATGATGACAAAAAAGAAGTGCCTATATTATTTTATTTTTCCAAAGAACTTTTACCGACGCACATTATGATGACTTGAATATTAAAACGGGACTCTTATCGCGATGCACAGTTTTGTAACACGGAACAACCGAATCCTGAAGAAATTATTCATTTTACTGTTCTTCAGTGTTTTTAAATGTATATTTATGATACTAATATTTACGTTGTTTGAGAAAAAATCCATAAATAGGCAATTTGAACACCACTTTGTTAACAATTACCCACAATCCCCAAAATGCCACCATTTTAACATCACTCTTTTTTTCACTTCAAAACAGCAGGATTTTGTAAAGTATCACTAAAACAAATTTTTTTAAGCACTCGCGGTTACTTCCACACATTTTAAGTATTTAACCAGGAATCGTCGGGACACTGGTAATATGTACCTAAAAATTCTCGCGATAGACCCAGTTTTAACTTCTTAAAATGCATTACCAAAATATTTCACTTAACCACACACCTGTCTTCGCAAAGGCGTCCTGTCATATCCGACCGGCTCAGCCTCCTTCTCCCCCTTTTCCACTTTCTCGCAGTTTCCATTCTCACTGCTGTGGAACTTCTCCAGCTCGGACATCCCGTTCTCCATGGCTGAAGGTACCGACTGGAACCCGTACGGGCCGAAACAACACTTTTATTGTCCGTCCAATCACTACATTAGATTGGCTATCTTATCAGCTGTGTGTCGCAGTCCAAATGAGTAATTTTACTAAGCATCTCATATGTATGTTTGTGTTATTTGTAATGAGACTTTCGCATGGTTGCAATGTAGACTAACACGTCTTGAGACGGAAATCATTATTTTCAAACTGATGCACAATATCGGTTCAGTTGATTTAACAATATCTAATCACCATGAATATAATACCGGTAATATTAAGAATGACATAACTGTAATGGAATTTGATTACAACTAGAATCAAAGAGCATTTAATTTGCAGATTACTTTAATAATACCTAATTAATAGACAAAGACAATAGTTGCATTGGAAACCTTAATTGAAAATTGTTGGCCATAAATTGATAAGGTAATTTAATGATTTTGCTACAGATTTCCTGACCTACAGGCACTTACCGGGTCTACTAACCAACAACCTCGGACGATACATTCGTGTTGATTTTTCATTAGAAATATAAATTAGAGAAATTCATAAAATTAAATTAATGACTACTAATAAAACAAATTACCTGCTACATCTGGATGTGAAAAATCCTAAAAATAAAGGAATATTAAAAAAAGGGACGCGAATTTCAACAACATAATAAACAACATTTACAGCGTCATTGTGAATCCTGTCAAATCAACCCGTGAAAATCGTAGTTGATTGTGTACGTCTGTGTGTAAATTGCGTGCTCTACCAAATAAATAAATAAAACAAATAAATATGAGCTCCAGTCCTTTCCCGTATTTCTATTTAAAAAAGCAAGGAGCGGAATAAGCGCCTGATAATTTTTGAAAAGCAAACTTACGCAAACACAAATGTATGATTTATAAAGCAGAAGGCTTTTGTGGAGTTCTACTACATCTACTTCTACAGCCAAGACAGTCCACTGCTGCGCATGAGCCTCTCCTAATATATTCTCCTAATAATTGCCATACTCACCACGCTTGGCAGGCGGATTGGTAAGCGCAGTACAAGATATTGTAGATATTCGCAGGGAACCCTGCTGCCCGTTCCCTGGGTTCATCTCTTAGTCGCCTTTTACGACTCCCACGGTCTGTGGAGCTGTACTTTTCGACCAATATAATGTACTACGCTATATATTTATGATACATTTTTCCACGAAAACCCATGAATATTTTTCCGTTTTGTACCTAGACCGTATAAAAGTACTTACCTACTCAAATTGATACCGGTAATGAGAATAAACGCCGTATAAATAACGCTCATACGAGTATCATTCATTTCTGTTTTAAGATAATCTCACATATCTAAATTACTTTCAATCCCCTTGTCAACTAATTAAATATTCTCACATTTATTTGTTTTCTTCTTAATTATGATGATAAGCCAATGGCGTTGATTCTATCGTACACATTTTTTAACTCCTTGTTCCTTTCAGTTATTATTTGTTTGTACCAAAGAGCAAAATATTAGGGAAGAGCGGGAGTGGGATCTTTATACTAACTAGGTTTTTAAAATTTTTGTGAAGGACAAACATCCAGATAAACCATGGATTCTGATTTCGTAGACTAGACTGCCTGTAAAAGTTGGTAAACATAGACAGTAGCTGTGACGGACTGCTTAGCACGGGATCTTTTATAAGCAAAACCAAACTTTTTCTTTTAATTTAGGACCAAATAATAAAAAATTCACGATCATGAAATTTGCTTATTCTGAATTTATAAGTACGCATTTTTAAAACATAGCCTATATTCTCTAACTTGCGGTAATTTCAGGCATAAACGTTATATTAGCAGGCAAAATATAACTTAAAGATTATCAATAGAATGACAGAGATATTTTAGTACATACTTAGATATGAATAAATGTTGCAGAATCGAGGCCGTGCTAAGCAATTTATCTAAATCTCATGTCGCGTGTACTTAGTAATAAATAGTAAATCTGAGTAATCTTCGTCATCTCGTCATGCATTCAAATGGAAATATCCATCATGCATGAGATTGACCTGGTATCTCTAGTTATCAGCAGAACATTACATCATCCCACCAATTTACGAGATCAAAATACATTGGTCGATGTTAGGAACTGTATAATACAAATAAAAGATCGGTCAAGTGCGAGTCCAATCCGCAAAATTGCGAATAAAAATGACATGAAAATCATGTTTGACAAAAAATAATCAGTTTTATGTCTAGAACTCGCCTTTAAAATATTCGTACTTAATTAAATACGTACTACATACATACTACATATCCCATAGCCTTTATCCCTTGCGGGGTAGGCAGACCGTTAACGGCCGCAAGAATACGGCCATTATCGCCACGTCTGACATTTTTCAGAATTGTTTTCCAAGGAAAACAACAATTTTGTTTTGTTTTTTGTTTTTTCATTGAATTTGTAAATATTTGTATATATAATGTAAAAAATATATAATTAAATGTGATAAATGTTATGTAAAGTTGATGACGTAGCGGCACCAAGCACAACACAATTAAACTCATAATATCACCATTTTAATCTCTTCATCTTCAATCATTAGGAAATGCTTATTTCTTTTTTTTCTTTGATTTGCTATAAGCCTTTCCTATTAAAAAAAAGAAAGATTACGTCATTTTGTTTTAAAAAAGGTGAAAGATGTTTACGTGTTTTGTTTTGTCATTGAAACCAACTAGTTTGGGGCTGGTACAATGACCCGACAAGTATAATTACCTTTTTTTAGAAAACCTGACCTAATAAAATTTTCTATTTAAAAAAAGAAAGATTACGTCATTTTGTTATTAAAAAAGAAAAAAATGCTTTTACGTGTTTTGTTTTGTCATTGGTACCAACTAGTTTGGGGCTAGTACGATGACCTTACAAGTATTTACCTTTTATTTATTAGAAGACCTGACCTAATAAAATATTCCGGTAGGAACCTAAGCAAGGTTTTATTGTTTTGAAAAGTTGTACAGGTTTAGTGACCTATGGAGAACCAAGCTACATGTAGAAAGGTAGCCTAGTATACCTACCAAGTCATCATCATCATCATCATCATCATCATCATCACCATCATCACCTATATGCACCGTGTTTCGGAGGAAATGCCAGCTTAGAATAGCATCACCCCATTACTTTCCCGTGGGTCGTAGAAGCCGACTAAGGGACTCGAGGGATTCATGTTCATTTAAATTTTAGGCGAACGGCTGACAACCTGTCACTATAGTAATACGCGACTTCTTGGAAACGGCCCTCAAACATTTGTCAGAGGTGGCGATAACGGCCGTAATTTTGCGATCGTTAACGCTCTGCCTACCCCGTTAGGGATATGGGCGTGATTTGTGTGTGTGTGTGTGTATAATATAAGCAGACAATAAAACTGCAGGCAAATTACCTGTAGTTAGAAATACCTAAAAGTCGATATATAATATTAAACAAAGAAAGAGGTTTAGGTCATTGCACATCAGGCTCATTAGTAAATCAGTTCACAATATGAATGAGTGGCATTATTTTACGTACCTAGGCTGTAGTTGTAGGTATTAAGTATATATGTAAAACTTTCTGGTGAAGTAAGTACAAAACTACTTACAATTTATCGGGTGGAAAAATACATCCAACATTCGACCGACCAGGGTCAAATTTTAATACGAAAAAACTTACAAAGTGCGAGAAAAAAGGATTGACTTCGCGTTGGACAACTTTACATGACATACAACTTCTTAAAAAGTCATCCAATGCGTAAAATTGGACTTGTATTGCACTTTATTATATTAAAAAAATATCTAACCCAAGAAAAGACCTACCTTTGATACCTACGCTTTGCTTGTCCGGCCCATCGCGCATTTAACTAAAACATCGCAGCGGTCTGTCAGATCCATACTAGAAATGTCAATCCTCACACTAGAACTGCTAAACCGTTCTCGACGCAGTACTAGTGCAATGTCGTCCGTAGAGTGTGGTTTTAGTATGGGGAGTGACGTTTCTAGTATGGATCTAACAGACTGCTTCGAAATTTTAGCGCTCCGTTGTGCGTTAAGTGTGCAATCCGCCGTAGTGTAAACTAATCGGAACGACAACAGGAAGATGAAGTTATTCACAGGAACGCTCATTTCTTGGATACATATCTCTCTGTCATCAATAGGTTAAAAGAATTCAAGTTGTCATAGAAATCAAAAGAAAGTATGATTACTTATGCATCACTTACTATTTAGGTAGTGCAATTAATTCGGTCAACATAATAAAATACTAATACGAGTAGGTGCTAGCTAGCTATTAAAATGAACTAGGTAACTTGTAACACACTAACTACCTACATTTAACACTTAATTTCATAAAAAGTTATATCGTGCAATAAAAGTTCAAGTATTAGTTACATTCATAAGATTATAAGTGCAGTGCCTGTTGTGTCCATTTTATTTATGTTTTTTTTCCTGTAAAATTTCTTGTGTACAATAAATGGTAAAATAAATAAATAAATAAATAATAAGTTGTGTAAACTGGCAACGCGTGGGTCATGTTTTATTTGGTAGTAAATTCTTTTTTTGTAGAGGTTAATGACACCCTACGTATTCAAAGACTACATTTAATTTTGAGGTTATTTCTTTCACTATCTTAGAATTTCCTACGCTTCGGCGCCCCGTATAAAAGAAAAAAGAAAATTGAAGATCACACGGAAAGCGGATGTTATTTTGTAAACAGACAGATATAGAACCTTATCTCTGTGCAATAAAGTTGATATTACGTAGATACGACCGCTAGAGCCTGACCTTATTTTATTTACATGAAGCAATTGACTACAATCAATGTAAAAAGAATACTGAATATTAAAACGACGTCATACTTCGTTATGTCCTCGTAAAAAAAACTAACATGTAACCAAGCGTAGGGAGCTTCATTATAAAACAAAATTCAGACCAAAGAAGACGCACTTTGGATTTACATTTCATTTCATCTAAATCGCCAATCCTGACAATAAAAGTAAGGACAATATACTCAGGGTCAACAACTTTTTAAAGTAGGATGTTAATTGGGTATATAAATAAACTTTAAGCGCTTACTGGGTTTTTTCAGTCATGGCGGCCACGGTGGATGGGCACGACAGTGTGCGATTGTTGTTCTATCCTCTGGTGCTCCTGGCCACGCTGGTCTGGCTGGTCTACCGATGGCAGCGGCAGACCCGGTTCTTCAAGATGGGCAATGCCCTGCCAGGCCCGGTGGAAGTGCCCCTTCTTGGAAATGCTCTAATGGTAGTCGGGAAATCGCCTTCAGGTGAGTCTGTAAGGGAAGGTTCAGGAAAATAACTCCTTTCTATTTATTTATAATACAAATGTGGAATATTAAACGTTTATGAACTGTGGCAGACTCTTCAAGATTTCGTCAGGGCCCTATAATCATAGATTTGGTGAACGTGAAACCACTTGGAGAATAGGAAAGCTTACACTTAAATTGAAACTCGAATTGTCTAGACTAAAACCTAATTCAAAAATCCCTGACTAAAGTGTGTAATACAAGTAGTTGGACCACTTGTTTTAGACGCATACGAATCAAACTTGTGTAAGTGGCTGTAAACTGTACTAGGTATGAGGGACAACCCTTCGACCATTCAGGTGCATTCAGGCCATAAAATGGGACAACTATTCCCCAGAAATACCTTTTTTCAATCAAGGAAGACAGCAGTCAGCTGATTGTGATTTTGTATAGGAGGTCGAATTTTTTGACGTCTCCTGAAATATTCTCCTAGGAAAAACTTGTTCAGTTTCGTGATCTCTGTGCACTCAATCCGGTATTCAGAGGACTGTCCCTTAAACCCCGTATATCTAAGTCCATT
This sequence comes from Keiferia lycopersicella, assembly GCA_029255805.1. Classification (NCBI taxonomy): domain Eukaryota; kingdom Metazoa; phylum Arthropoda; class Insecta; order Lepidoptera; family Gelechiidae; genus Keiferia; species Keiferia lycopersicella. The sequence continues at coordinate 28,275,850 of JARACZ010000001.1, forward strand.
TTTAGGCATTATTTCAGTCTTTGCTCAAACCTTAAGTAAATTTTACGTCTTCTGCTTTCATTATCTCATCATTGATGAACTAACAAATAGACGCAACTTAACAACATACAACATTTTTTTTTCATATTTGTAGAACTAATGCACTGGGCCCTCGACTACTCCAAACAATTTGGAAACGTGATTCGAATCTGGTTGGGCTCCAAGCTGATCATCTTCCTGACTGACGCTGATGATGCGGAGATCATACTCAGCAGTCACGTCCATATTGACAAGTCACCAGAGTACAGGTTCTTCGAACCCTGGCTTGGCGAGGGCCTGCTCATCAGTACAGGTTAGTATTGTCGTCTGCACATAAACTCCAAACTTGTGCATTTTTTGGAGTCCAGTGTCGGTAAAAATGGTAAGATGTTCGATTACTATAAAGAGAACTCAAAACTGCCGAACAGCTTTAATAAGAATTAGAATCTTATTAGCATACCTGTAATTTTATTAATGTTCTTTTTTAATTATATTCTCTCCCTCTCCGTTTTTTTTTAGCCAAGAAACCCTTATGATTAATAAGTAATAAACCACTTATCCTATACTTTACTGAATTTATCACATAAAGTTTTACAACTGTTCTCATTTCAAAAGGTGAAAAATGGCGATCACACAGAAAAATGATTGCTCCAACATTCCACATCAACATCCTGAAATCCTTCATACCCATCTTCAACCAGAACAGTAAAAATGTCGTCGAGAAAATGAAATCTGAAATGGACAAGACCTTTGATGTACACGACTACATGAGTGAAACAACCGTGGATATTCTTCTAGGTAAGTTGAATTATCTTTTATAATAAATCGAAATATTACGGACAGAAAAACCCAAGTCATTATTGCACACCAGCAAATTGGTACCACCCAGCAAAAGGACAAATTGATACCACCCAGTTTGTAACATTTTTACGTAGAGGCACGAAAAAATTGTGTAATCAAAAGACAAAGTTCTGGTTGATTATCGAGTTTTGAAACATATCTTTGTTTGGAGGAATTATAATTATGTCGTTTTGTATTAATGAATTAGTTTCCTTAGTTATTATAATACCTATTCTAAAGGAATTAGTTTCATTTATTATGTGTATTAATTTCAATTACATATATTGCAAACCAATTTCAGAAACTGCAATGGGCATCACCAAAAAGACGCAAACTGAGTCAGGATTTGATTATGCAGTAGCAGTTATGAAGTAAGTTAATGATTTCAAAATCTCTTCGTATTCCTAAATTAAGGATATTTTACTTCTATTTGGGACAATCAGCAGTACATTGAGTTACAACCTTTTACTAAAATAAAATATAAATGAAATACGAGTATATCACCAATCTGAATTACATTGTGAATCTTAACAATGAAATCGAACTTGATTTAATAATGTATACAGTATAATAAGGTAATTTTTTATAAGACAATTAATTATTAATATCAATGTTACAAAAAATGTGTGTTTCCTTTGAAAAAAAATGTATAATGTATACTTTAAGCAAAGGCTTCAAATTTCAGAATGTGCGACATAATCCATCAGAGGCAGTACAAATTTTGGATGCGCTTTGACACAATTTACCGATTTACGCCATTCTTCAAAAAGCAAATCGAATACTTGAACATCATTCATGGACTTACTAAAAAGGTAATTCTAAATAGTAATCGTTCGTTTCCATATATAAAAGTGAATATAAAACATATATAAAAATGAGTGAGTGAATTCCAGACACGGAATTTCGGATTATCTGAACAAGTAATGTTTCGTGTAAGTTTTTATATCTAATTCAATCTAAATCTTCGCAACTGATCCACATGTATACGTAGGGAGGTGAGGTCCTGCCCGTATATAGCCTTGGTACCAATACATATTTTATTAACAACTATTGATTTGTTTTTTCAGGTAATCAAAAGTAAGAAAGAGACCTACTTCGCGAACAAAGCCAAAGGTATCACTTCTCCAACTTTAGAGGAGCTGACTCGGGAGACCAACGACGTTGACATAGCAAATGGAAAAACATTGGCCGATACAGTGTTCAAAGGTTACCGGGATGACCTCGACTTCAACGATGAAAACGATATAGGTGCGATAATTACTCTTGTTTAATTAGGTGTTTATATATAGGTAAACAAATAACTGGGCCCTTGGGATCCTAAAGCATCTGGTAACATCTGAGCTGGGAACTTTCTGGAATAGCCTGGTGCTCCAAAAAGGGAATGCCGCCATCATGCTGGGCATAGTGCCTCTCAGAGGTGCACAGGAGGGAGGACGGTATCTATATATTTGTAGCTTATAATCTTTTGCATGAATGTATACATCAAAAGGTACGTGTTATTGACGATAGTTGCTTTATCTGCGCAGGTGAAAAGAAACGACTGGCGTTTTTGGATCTGATGATTGAACAAGCTCAAAATGGGACAAACAAGATAAGTGACACCGAGATTAAGGAAGAAGTTGATACGATCATGTTTGAGGTAACAATAAATTAACTACTTTACCATGAAGATAAAATATAATTTATTCATTTACGTCATATTACCACTACATAGTATAAAGCAAAGTCGCTTTCGGCGTCAGTCTGTATGTTTGTAAGCTTAGATCTTTAAAACTATACAACGGATTTTAATGCAGTTTTAAATATATACAATGATTTATTAAAAAGGTTTATAATTGTGTGATATTTTCCGGGAAAACTACTTATTCCCACGGGAAAATGAGTTACACTGGGTGCAACCATTAGATGGGCCCCTAGTAAGCGATGTAATTTATCTGAAAGCGTCGAACAAGTTTTTGAAAGCATGTATTATTGTGTTGAAGAAGAAGTGGCTTGAAGAGTAAGATTTAGAATTTGTTTTAATTTTAGGGTCACGACACGACAGCTGCAGGTTCTAGCTTCGTCCTATGTCTCTTGGGCGTCCATCAAAACATCCAGAAGAAAGTATACGACGAGCTGTACAGTATTTTCGGTGACTCAGATCGTCAGTGCACCTTCAGCGATACCTTGGAGATGAAATACTTGGAAAGAGTCATATTTGAAGCCCTGAGAATGTATCCACCAGTACCTATCATTGCAAGAAAACTCAATCGTGATGTTAAGATTGGTAAGTCTACTGGTGTCGTATCATACATACTTTTGCTTTCAGAAATAATCTACCTCTTTGTTTAAGAGCTTGGCCTTTTGAGTTGAGTATACGCCATTTAGTACTGTTTTTCGGCAGTGTCTTCGCAGTTTGATACGTGAAGAAAAACGTTTACCACTTTTACAAATCACATAAAATATTCCTTTCGTTTTGCATCTAAATATGACCTATTTATGCTGAAAACGAAAATTTTCTTTCAATTCCTTTTATCTTCCAGTATCAAACGACTACGTGTTGCCCGCCGGCTCCACCATCGTTGTAGCGACGTACAAGATCCATCGCAGCCCTAAGTACTACAAGAACCCGGATGTGTTCGACCCTGACAACTTCCTTCCCGAGAACACCTCCAACCGCCACTACTACAGCTTCATACCCTTCAGCGCTGGACCCAGGAGTTGCGTTGGTTAGTACATTTTTTCTGCTTTTTCTCACTGTATGACATTTTGACCATGTAAATATTTGGGTCTATACTAACTTTCATATGAAATAAAACCCTTTACCTAGAAAAATACAGCTTACCGTCCTTGAAAATAAGTCACTTAGCTTGTCTGGCAGGAGTTATGAGTTATGATATGACGCACGACCCATGCGCACAACTCAATCAATAACATCAAGTTTTTACGTTGCCGGTGTTGATTGTTTACCTGCAATAATTCGAAATTTAAAATTTAGAATAAAAGAAAAGATAAAGAATTTTGCAAGTGTCCAAAACCTGCATACTCAACCATGGTTCAATGCTTAAAGGTCTTCTTCTTTATTCTGGTATTCTTTTTCTATATTCTTGTATTCGCTATTCTTGTCCCAGGTCGCAAATACGCTCTTCTCAAGCTGAAGGTGTTGCTGTCCACCATCTTGCGTAACTACAAGTTCGTGTCAGACATACCGGAAAGTGAATTCCGTCTGCAAGCCGACATCATCCTCAAACGAGCTGATGGCTTCAAGGTGCGCATTGAGCCTAGGAAAAGAGTGCCGTCTACTGCTTAAGCTTAAGTGCTAATGTCTCATAATATAGGCGTGATGACTGGCAGGCCAAATGAGCTACTTTTTAAAACGATGTTTTGTATGAAATACTGATAGATGACGACATATTTCGCAATTTTGGATGGCAGCAAAAAACATTCCTTTTTATTATTTGTCTTTTTACCCGACTACAGCAAAGCAAAAAGGAGGGTTATGATTTTGACCGGAATGTATGTATGTATGTGGCAATAATTCCTTTGTTCCCTCCTAGCTACGAATCTACTTAACAGAATTTGACAAATGAGGTGTCAATAGGAGCGTCTGAACAGTCCGATGGTTATAGGCTATGTCATGTCACAATAAAGTGAACATGGCGCCCTCTAGCGTGCATAAAGATACGAAGAAAATTTTTTTTTTCTTCAAGTGGTATCGTGTTGGGTATCAAACAAAAGGGCTTAAATAGCACATTTCAAAAATATATATAATGTAGGTGAAAGTTTGAAACTTTCTTGCATTTACGCAATGTCAATTTAGTATGAAATTGGTACATCGGTTTTTCTCTTTCTCTCTTTTCGTGTAGGACGCCGAACCGTCTAACGATTCAATTTCTTTTTTCGTGTGGGACACCGAGTCGTCTAACGACCCGATGGACCCTAGTGTCGGAATTTTTCAACCGCCTTCTGCAATAAAATTAGCAGGATTCTGACATGGTTGTGTAACGACCGCCGTCTACTAAAGTGATCATAGACAACAACCAGGACCAACGGTTTAACATGCCATTCGAAACACGGAGCCATTTTTCTTACGGACAATCGGGTGGTTCAGCCTGCAATGTCCTAACCAGACTGGGAACAAATTCATAAAGGGATAAATATCAACTTTGTGAGTGACCCACCGAGAATCGAACCCGGAACCTTCTGCGTCAAAGGCAGTCGCACTACCACTGCGCCACATTCGTCTTCAATGAGCCCTTATGTCAGAAATTTTTCAACCACTTTCTACAAGCAGCAGGTACATTGGTATCGGTATCGGTGTGGTGTCGGTATGTGTCATACTCGTGGAGCTGATCTGATGATGAAAACGAAAGGCAGACAAGACGTGATAGCACTACATACGCTAAATACCTGTGTATAAGCTATGGTAAGAAAGAGCTGCTCCTTAGGCTCAGATCTGACATATTTTTCATCATATTTAATGGGATCGAAGTAGAAAAGTACCGCGAAAATTATCGCATTAAAATTTATTTAACGCGTAGATAGGTAGGTACATAAGAGATCCTACTAATCCTAGTCCTAATTCCTTATATAATTTATAAACGCGGATTTATGTGTTTGTTAGGACTTGGCGCTAAAACGGCTGAATAGATTCAAATGATACTTTGTACAAAGATGAAATAATGTCTAGAATAAAACATAGGCTGCTCTTTACTGCGGTTAAATTTCTTATTTTTAGGGGAACACGCACTTTCCAAAATTTTTGAAAAAGGTAGTGCTATTAAGCCAAATCGCGTTTTAGGAAAACTAACAGCGACATCTGTTGTCTGAGACTGTTGACTTACTCAATTGAGTAGCTGCACCAAAATTGACGTTCAAGTCACAATACGTACTGCTACTGCATGTAAAATATGTTTGAATAAGGTTTATATCGTGTTGGGTATCAAACGAACTGTCATATTTTTCATCTCATGTAATGGGATCTAAGTTGAAGGTTGACGACCGATGTGGCGCAGTGGTAGTGCGACTGCCTCTGATGCAGAAGGTTCCGGGTTCGATTCTCGGTGGGTCACTCACAAAGTTGATATTATTTATCACTTTGTGAATTTGTTCCCAGTCTGGTTAGGACATTGCGGGCTGAACCACCCGATTGTCCGTAAGTAAGATGGTTCCGTGTTTCGGATGGAACGTTAAGCCGTAGGTCCCGGTTGCTGTCTATGATAACTTAGACGGCGGTCGTTACACAACCATGTCAGAAGGCTGCTACTTGTAGAAGGCGGTTGAAAAATTCTGACACTAGGGTTCATCGGGTCGTTAGGCGACTCGGTGTCCCACACGAAAAAGAAGAAAGAAGAAGTTGAAGGTACCGCGAATTATTACATTTAAATTAATTTAACGCGTACATAGATAGGTAGGCAGAGCGAAAGCGGGATAAAGGAGTGATATTGATATGTGTTTATATGTATGTATGTATAGATAGGTACATGTATGTATGTACATAAAAGATCCTACAACTAATATTCTAAAAGCAGATATTTGTGCATTTTTCTTAGAACTTGTCGTTATAACGCTTCATATATTCATATTAAATTTAGCTAAAATAATAAATGAAAACATCTGTTTTGGTAACGAAACTAACAGCAAGCATCGACCCGGAGGGTTGAGGGGGGCTTTCTCCCCTCGCAGAAAAAGAAACGGAGACAACTTTTTTGGTGTTGAAACCAGCAGCAAGCATCGACACGGGGGGTTGAGGGGGGCTGGCCCCCCTCACAGAACAAAGAAAATGAAAAACCTGTTTGGGTAACAAACCAGCAGCATGTATCGACACGGGGGGTTGAGGGGGGCTTGCCCCCCTCACAGAATAAAGAAACTGAAACATTTGTTTTTGTAATGTAATCACACGGGGGGTTACTAGCATATTTTATATACAGCTAACAAAATCATAATACAGTTTAAACTTGTACCTACCTATATCTTCCAACAAACAATCGTGAAAATTTAAGTTTACAACCCCAAAATAATTAAAATAAAAAGAAGTCTAAAAACTAAAACCCGACTACTGAGATATCGCGCTCTAAAAAGTAAGAAACAAGAAATCTGAAATAATAACTACTCACGATTGAATGTGTTTTTTGTCTCCAAAATTCATACAAAGTAAACAGCTATTATAATTTATTTTCATGGCAGTTTAATATAAAGTTCATAGTGGTTTTCAGGTGATAGCTGTGGTCGTTTGCCACGTTTCCTTACTTATTTTATAAACTAGATAGTAAGTACTAGAACACGTGGCAAACGACCACAGCTATCACCTGAAAACCACTATGAACTTTATATTAAACTGCCATGAAAATAAATTATAATAGCTGTTTACTTTGTATGAATTTTGGAGACAAAAAACACATTCAATCGTGAGTAGTTATTATTTCAGATTTCTTGTTTCTTACTTTTTAGAGCGCGATATCTCAGTAGTCGGGTTTTAGTTTTTAGACTTCTTTTTATTATTAATTTAAACTTTGAATATTTCGAAATGGAGTCTGTAGTATTTCTGGACAATAGTTTTCTACAACTTTTGTATTTTTTTTAATGACCCAGTCATCTAACAAGTTTACTTTGAATTTTTAAACAGAAAATATTGTGTATGTAATTCAAAAGTAGAAAAATTATAGTTAATCAAAAATTTATAAGACTTTCCGTGGAAATAAATTTGGTAAGATAGCATTTGTAGCGTTTCCTAACTTAGACAATTTCTGAAATAACAGAATTGAAGGAAAACTTACATATTTATATCCTATATTTTTTTTGTTGCATCTGATTTGATTATTATTTGATTTTATAATCTATGGTGTGCCTATGGTATAGATAAGGTATTTTATAAATATTCGTAGGAATGAATACCCTCTGAAGATACTTTGAGACATTATGTGTAGCAGAAAGTTGAAAGATATAACTGTTATTTTATTAGCTTTGTATTTTTTTAGAAATATTGATAAATATTTACATGTTTATTTTATAGTTGCAACTGTAATGGCAGCATGGTTTGTTAGGTAGAATAGTTTTGAAAAAAATATAAAAAATATTTGAACGAATGTTGTTGTTTGCTTAAATATGTCCCATATTTCGTTTTATAAGTTTTAACAAAGATTTTTAAGATAACGATTAAAAATAGTTATTGATAATTAATCAGTGTGAAAAGATCTATATACATACCTAGACTAGAACACCTAAATTCTGACACTAGGGTTTATCGGGTCGTTAGACGACTTGGTGTCCCACACGAAAGAAGAAGAACACCTAAAAAAAGTAGAAATACATTGTTCATTCATTAAAGTAACATTATTATTTTAAACGTCTGCCGAAAACACTTATCACCGTGCTTATCAATATGGGTCGTGAAATCTACCTATTCGAAGCTTATTTTTATAAGAATAAAATAAAAAATATAACTGGATATTAATCAAGGATATACAGTCAAGAACCTATACAAATGAAAAGGTGAACGCCTTTTCAAAACAAACCTTGAGTCGGTTAAAATATAAAGTAATTTGTTATTGTCATGTAGGTTAATTATACACACGGAATTAAATTACGTCATAAAGCATTTTACCTACGTCCACGTTTTACGTAAACTATTCCTATACAGGGTGTTAGAGACGGCGTTACGAAGACCATGAAACTAAACACCTTTTTCTACGGCGGCTATGTTGGTAAATGTGATTATTTTTCGATCTTTCATACAAAATGCCCGATCAATTGAGTGACTTTGTATGGGAACTCGAAAATTCTTTTTTCATGGTCTGATCACGCCTGCAAAGTTTTTCTTACACCGTTCCTTACACCCTATATACTTACCCTTAATAAAAAGCTACCTACACCTGTCTGCAGTACTTTTGACACAATTGAATAAGCGCGTCACACACGGTGAATAAATAGTAAATATAAATATCAAAATTAAATTTTGCTCGCAATTAAATTATGAACTATCCATCAATAACGGCAAAATAATACAAGGTGTTAGGAAAAGTACTGACTTCCTTTCAAAGGAACCATAAAAATGGTCACTTTTCCCCAAGAAACATAGCGTCATAATACTTTGTTTCATATTCCGACCTATGTTCCTTGGGGAAAGTTGTTCGCTATCGTGGACTGGTTCATCCCTTAAAAGGAAGTTAGTACTTTTCCCAACACCCTATGTAACTGGGCTTGTGTTGTCTTCTTTCTTTTCATGTAGGACATCAAGTCGTCCATCGACCTACCCGATGAACCCACTAGGAGTCGGAGTTTTTAAACCGCCTACAGGTAGTAGCAGGCTTGTGACTGTGACTGTGAAACAACTGCCGGCTACCGAAGTACGGAACCTTTTTTTTTCGGTCAATAAAGTGGTCCAGCCTGCAATGTCTTAACCAGGCTGAAAGCAAATTCAAGTGACAAATATCAACTTGGTGAGAGCCCTACCGAGAATCGAACTAGGAACTTTGCGTCGCATTACCACTGCGCCACATCGGCTGCCAACTTGAGTAGTAAAACGTGCGATACGAGGAGCAGCGGTTAGATGATCCATGACAACCTTTCGCAGCAAAGTTGTGTCAAAAGTGTACCTCTGCCTCTAGGTAAATCTCTCTATTTTTGTGTGTGACACCGAGTCGTCCAACGACCCAATGAACCCTAGGGAAATCAATAAGTACCAACTATTTCGTTGCATTCACCCGAATTTGCGAAAACAAAACAATAATAGACACGACACACAATTATAATAATGAGTAGGTATGTCCACCCTATCCTATTAATATTATAAATGCAAAAGTATGTGTGTTTGTTTTTTTGTTACTCCTTCACACAAAAACTACTGAACCTATTTTCATGAAATTTGGCACACTAATAGAGGGTAACTTGAATTAACACATGGGACAGTTGTTATCCCAAAAAAATGGTCCTGTGGGATGCTACGGGGTTAAAACCGACTTTCACGCGCGCGGAGCCGCGGGCACCCAGTAGTACTTTATAAAATTTAGCTTGATACCTTTTGACAGATTCATGCTAAAAGAGAAATAAACAGAGGAAAATAGACCTTATGCATTTGCCAGAAACTGGCAGACGTCACAGGTGTCAAACTTTTTATAAAGTATAAGCGTACTTTTACCGAAGTATTTACCAAGTCAGTCAACTTTCAAAATAAGTATTGAAGGTTTTTTTTATTTAATCTAATAAAGCTTAGCTTTTAAATGAAATCAAATCAAAATAACTTTATTACAAAACAAAACACATACAAAGAAGCAAAAGCAAAAGAACAGATTGGTACAATTGGCGACCTTATTGCTACATTAGCAATATCTGCCAATCAGTAAGGATAGTTTATTTAAAGAGTTGTTTATCGCTTTTTCGAAAATAATTAAACTGAGTAGTTGTTTAACATCACAAGTTTGATTTCTATGGCATTTTCCGTTATTTATTGCTTTACCATTAATCATAAATAACAATTTAATATAATTATTGAAACTAAGTACTTACATAAAAGCAATAGTCCACTGCTGGACATGAGCATTTCCCTATCGGGGGGCATTACATCATGGTAGACACTCCAGGGTCTGCCACACAATCTCCCAGTTTCGCCATCCAGTCACAACCAGTCTCTTTAATTCTTCTCTTTTCGGTAACGCTAGCCTTGCTTAATCGTAGCCTCCACTCGAGATGCCGCCATCGCCACCATTCATCGGTCTCTCTCTCTTCGTATGGGACACCGAGTCGTCCAAATAGAGCCCAGTGTCAGCATTTTTCAACCGCCTTCTAAAAGTAGGAGGCTTCTGACATGATTGTGTAACGACCGCTGTCTAAGCAATCGTAGACAGCAACCATTCTCGGTTCTATTCTACGACAGATGTGGCCAGTCCACTGCCAATTCAACTTGCTATAATTCCAAACTATGTCGGTTACTTTGCTCATCTAGCGGATAATCTTGTTCCGGACTTTATCCATTAGCAAAATCTTTAACCCCTTCTTATAGCTGTGTCTAGTGGCTAGTATTTTCTGTTTCACGTCTTCCCCCCGTGAAATCACTAGTAAGACGCACTGATCGAACTCCTTGGTCTTAAGACATTGTAGCGAATGTTCCAAATGCTGCCCACCAAGCTGCCGTTTTCTATTACTTTCAGCTTCGAAGTTGTCTACCAGTATGCAGCTACAAAGCTGGGGTAGTGGGATTCACGTGTAAATACATAAGGTAAACTGCACGCCCGTCGCATGATTTTGCGGTTTTCAGCATACAGAAAGCAAGTGAAAGATGCACGGCAATGCCGCGTTGTGAACCTGGTATGCGGCGTTTCTATGTTTATTCATTTCATACTGCCTTTTTGCTTTGCTTCTGTGTCTGCCTGTCCGAGTAGGTAATAGATACCGGTACCTATCCTCCTAACCACGCAAAGGATTTGGATGCGTTTTTGGACGTAGTAATTGAAGAGAAAGGTTTATAAGTATAATACACGCCGGAAAACCAATCCTTATCCAACCAGAAAATTAGTCGCCTTATTCCCTTGTTCCAACAAGAAAATGAGTTTCATCAGGTTAAACCGCTGACGGGCCGCTAGTTCGTTAATAAAACCGGACCGGCAGAATACCGGAAAGTCGTGCGGCGCGTGTGAAAACGATATTTTTAGTAAAATGCCCTTGAAAACATTCTCCTTCACCGCTACCCGGCTCCTACCAAAAGGTTGTTACACCTAATTTCAGACTTATTTTAAATGCATTTGTGTTCAAACAATAGACCGACAGGAAAACAAAAGTGTTTATAATGCAAAAATTAGATTCATATTACGCATAGTCCATGCATTGCTTAGAGCGAGTGAGGTGCATTTTGTGTGTGCATTCTTCTTTGAGGAGCCCGCTGCTGCACATGTGATTTGGAAAATAGTTTTTTTAAGACCAAAAATACTAACAGGTACGTGAAAAATGTGCAATGAAAAATATTTCTAGTTCAAGTTGTTGAAGTTTTAGTAGCGGTGCGAGATTAGAATGCGAAATATTAGAAGATTTTCGATGACTCAACATTTTTAGTTGCAGGCTGTTACAGTATAGATATTTCAAGACCTTGCCAATTATTATATTTTTATTAAGTTAATGTTTTAATACTGTATATTTTGTTGTATAAATGACATTGCATAAAAGAAACTGGAACCTGCTAACTGGCAAACTTGATCTGTCAAATTTATGTTTTTTTTTTGTAGTTAGGTTATTTAAGCGATTTTTAATTTTTTTACCTTTGGATTGTGTGATAGAAACGCATCGCATTCCTACTTCTCAAAGGCATTGTAGTGTGTGGTAGTGGTATTAATCATAGTCATCCTTGGTATTAATCATAGTCATCCTCACTATAGTTTGAAAGTCAACCAACCCTGTTATAAACTCTACATCTTAGTCAAAACTTTTGACTTGGATGTTTCGGTAGATGCCCTTTAACTTCAGAAACTAATGTACTTATAACACACAATGCGTTAATATCGCCGTCATACAATTTGATTGAGATGTAGAATTGGCGTTGGTGGACTTAGGGGTATAGATTCAAAAGTTTGGCTCTCGATGCGATATCTCTCGTGTTGGCCTTATTTTACATAAAAATATTTTTCGTGGTATATTTAGATTTTAATTAGTTCTAATTACGGTGCCCACAATTTGTAAATGAGGATCGGCCTGTGCATGCCCTTATATGAACCTAGTACTTTGTAAACAACTTCAGAAAAAAGGAGGTTCTCATTTTGACCTGTATGTAAATATGTATGTATGTTTGTCCGCGATTATCTCGAGTTCGGCTGAACCGATTATGATGCGGTTATAAGCAAAGTGTTTGTCAGATTTAGGAGAAAATTTAAGGTATATTAACCGACAAAAAATGGAGGTCGGTTGCCCTTCTAAAAAGGTATTGTTCCTTTAGTTTGGTTTTCAAAGTATTTTTCTTTCTAGCAACATGCCAGCCACAACTTTAGCGGATGTACCAGTGAACCACACATTGACCAGCCTCATCTTCTACCCGCTGGTGATCCTCGCTTCCGCTCTCTGGCTGTTCCACCGATGGCAGCAGAAAACCCGACTTTACGTCCTAGGGAATAAGATCCCTGGTCCCATGGCACTACCGATATTTGGTAATGCGTTGATGGCTATTGGAAAGCGACCGGACCGTAAGTACCATAGATATCTATATATATATCTGTATCTGACCTCTCTCTAAAATTACCTAGGTACCTACATCTCCTATAAAAACGCAATGAACGAATGCTTACAACAATTTAATATTTACTATTTACTCTTTGTAGGTATAGTTGGTAAATTAATTATACTTTAACTAGAGGGCTCGTAGGGTCTATAGGAGATTCTGTGGACACACACACACACACACACGCATGTGTCGCCGATATAGGCACAACAGAATACTTGACTTTATCCAATTAAAATATTTGTCTGATGTGTTGTTAGTGAAACTGAATAACCCTTGTAATTTTTTTTAATCATGATAATTGGACATATAACAAGTGATTAAATAAATCGGGAGATCCAAAATAGTCCAATGTCTTTTTAAGGTTTTTACCTTAGATATTTCTTTTAATATAACTTGACATTTCATAGTTACCTTTTATTCAAAACATAACATTATTTATTATTCATACTAATAACTTGCATGAAGTCATAAATTAAAACGAACTATTAAAACTTTTATGGTTCAATTATTTCAATGTAATAACGTAAGATAATAAGTACCTAGGATGTAAATAAAGTATCCATATTAAAATTACAAAGCTGATTGAAATATAACATTGTTTGACACGTAGTTCTTATTAGATAGATAGATAGATAGATAAACTCTTTATTGCTTACAACAAACACAATATTAAAATACAAAACGGTACAATAAACTATAACTAAAAGTAAGCAAAGGCGGCCTTATCGCTTGTAGCGATCTCTTCCAGGCAACCTCTACCTTTACAGAGACAGCTTAACAATTTGCAAGTAGTTGCAGAAGCAAAAGAAAGTTAAATTTTACAACAATTACAAATAATACCTAATTACTAGAGGTCTTAAAATTTATTAGGTTCTGTCTATAAAATATACTACGGACTACTTATCTATACAATAAAAAAGTACTTAATACAATAATACTAATACAATCAATAACTAACCTAAAGTCTGATTCGACAATGAAATGAAATTTACAATCTCACATTTCCGAAATTAACTCAACATTATTTGCTACCTCAGCAATAAGGCCACCTATATTGCACCGAATTTTCTTTTATTTTACTTTTCTATGTTTTGTGTTTTAAAAATAATAAAAATAAATATTCTTTTATTCAGGTAAAGAAACCCATTTTGTTAGCAAACACACTTAAATAACTAAATTGTTAGTACATCCTATAAATCTAATTTAATCCTAAGTAGCAAAAGTAAAATAGTTTGCGATGTGACACGATACACAGAGTCAATGGCAAGCATGTAACTCTGTGAACCGTGCCAACACCGCTGAGTCCATCCGGCTTTCAATCACCTTCAGGATTTCATTGGTGCTCCCCCGCAGCCTGCGTATAAGTGACGCACTCTGCTTGCGGATGACAGCATAAAAATCATCTACACTAGCATCCGCAAACATACCAGAGTTTTGTACAAATAAAGCATATGTATTGTATTGTATAAACCCCAAGAACCAAAATCTTGATAACTTTTTTCCTTCGTTAGCCACAACAGTCCACTGCTGGACGTGGGCCTTGATAAACAATTTTAATTAAATATGCTGCGCGTAATGTCTTACATCCGTATAAATAACACCAATTACATCTACATAGTCTGATACATACGTACATAGGTATAGTTAATGATCAGTTGCTGTAATAGGCTCCCAATCCCAATACCTTGGCCGTTAGGAATTATCTCAATTCTGAATGTTATATAATCTTCTATGCTTCAGTAACAAGAATAATTTGTGTAAGGTCTTTTTCACACTTCACGCACAACGCAGCGCTAAAATAATACATCCGTAACGCAGCGGTCTGTCAGATCCATACTACAAACGTCAATCCATACTACAAAGCTCAATCGTTGTCGACTGAGCTGTGATATTCTGACGCATCTGCGTTATTTTGACGTAGTTGCGTCAACAGCGGTTGAGCGGTTTTAGTATGGGGTTTATTTCTAGTGTGGAGCTGACAGACCGCTGCGTTATTTTATGCGCTGCGTTGTGCGGTAAATGCGAAATAGGCCTTGATCATTACATAGTATCAAATGATCTTCGCTTTTAGCGTTTCTCTATCTGTCTGTCATGGACACCGCTAACTCCTGAACAACGCAACGGATTTTGATGCGTTTTTCAAAATAGATAGAGCGATATAAAAGGAATGATTATACAAGGTGTTAGGAAAAGTACTAACTTCCTTTCAAGAGATGAACCAGTTCATGAAATTCAACAACTTTCCCAATAGAACATAGGTTGAAATATGAAAAATAATTTGACCTCCCATACAACATTAACGACCGACCAAGTCAGTTTGTATGTGGGGTCAAAAAATTTGTTCCTATTTCAACCTATGTTTCCTAGGGAAAGTTATTCAATTTCATAGGCTGATTCATCTTTAAAATATTTGCAGCCATTTTTTTTAACGTCCAGTATAATACATGCTGGGAAATAGACATATTCCCGCGGGAAAACGAGTATCAGCAGGCGCAACCGCAGACGGGCCGCGAGTGTTACAATAATTGACTGGAGTTCATTAACATTAGGCTCATAATAAGTAACTAACACGTTAATCACGCTAAATGCTTTGAAATCGGATTCAAGGTGAAGTACAAAAGCGTGCCAACTGTATATTGATTGGTAGGCATTTAACATATTGCCCCAGGGAATAGGTTAGTCGGATCGTAGGTAATACAAGGAGAAATAACATGTGCTGCTATATTTAATTAGGGTCTTACCACACAGCAAAAATGACATTTGTGTGTAGGGGCTGCGCGCGCATGAGATCTCTGATCTGTGGGCCTTACAACAAAAAGTATTTTAGAAAACGCGTTTTTAATTAATTTTTCAGTCGAAAAAGTTAGCACGAATGTTATTTTTTTGTAATAGTTAAGGCTCTTGAAGTCATACTCATCATCGTCGTTTTAGGTCACCTTTTGTATACCTACCTACCAGCTACCTACTTACAGTATTGTTCCAGCTCATTAAACTGGCAGCCTTTAGGTAAAATTTGAACCTCATCTTACAGGGTCCAAAAAAAATTGTTGCAAGCCCAGGAATATAGGTCGAAATATGAAAAGAATTTTCATCCCCCTTACAAAATTACCAACCGGCCAAGCCAATTTGTATGGGATTCTAAAAACAAATTTTCATATTTCGACCTCTTTTTCTTGGGGAAAGTCATGTTTCATGGGCTGATGCACCCATTAAAATATTTTTACACCTTACATTAGCCTTTTATGGACTATCAACTGTTTTTTTATCAGCTTCATGGGCTATAATAATTTTCCAGTAGCCCAGATTTTTCAATTGTCTTATTTTTTTTGGGTTCGACCCGGATATTATTGTGAATTTTTATTCTTAATGCTAACTTCGGGCTATACTAAAACGGTTTAATTGTTATTTGTTGAACTTCAGCGCAAAAAGAACGCTGTCCTAACGTATGCACCTATCAACCCATACTAGAATCCCCATACTAAAACCTCACGACCCAGCAGCGGTGCGCAGCGTTATTTTTACGCTGAAGTATTTTGGTTATTTTTGCCTAGATATGTATTTTTTTTTCAATTTCGGGCTAGAATAATTATAATTATTACTAACTTTAAAATATAATCTTCAGAAATAGTGGAGCTGGGTCTAAAGTATGCTGAGAAATATGGCGATGTCATCCGAGGGTGGCTGGGCACGAAGCTGGTGATCTTCCTGACGGATGCTGACGATGTGGAGGTCATCCTTAACAGCCACGTTCACATCGACAAGTCTTCGGATTACAGGTTCTTCAAACCCTGGCTCGGAGAGGGTCTGCTCATCAGCTCAGGTAATTAGGGCACATTACGCGACAATCAAAATTTAAACGAAAATGTTCACCACAGATATGCAGCATTTTGGCGTCAAATGACGTGTGGAGCTCTGATGCGCAATAAAGATTGAAATTAAAAAATAAATTGACGTCATCAGAGAACTGGCAGGAAATATGAAAGTCACCTAATTATAATAAACATTGCCTCGTATATATTGTGCTAGACAATCGTCGAATACTATTAATGCTTCATTTAAATATTTTTGACACATTTGAATAGAATTTTATCAATCTTCATTATTCAGATTTGGTGACTCATTTTCATCATCAACTGCTTCAAAGTTCTGTACCTACATATACGTAATTAGAATACTACATCTAAATACAAATTAACAAATTAATTAACAAAATAATTGTAATTCGACTTCAGTAGTTACAACACTTGACCTACTAACAACCTTTATACAGGGTGTAAAAAAAAATTCTTCAAATATTTTAAGGGGTAAACCAGCCCATGAAACTGAACAACTTTCCCCGAGGAACATAGCTCGAAATGTGAGAAAATTTTTTTGGACCTCCCTTACAAATTGATTTTGTCGGTCGGTAATTTTGTATGGGAGGTCGAAAAGATTTTGTCATTCGACCTATTTTCCTTGGGGAAAGTTGTTCAGTTTCATGGGATGGTTCATCCCTTTAAATATTTGAAGCAATTTTTTTACATCCTGTATACACACGATTCCTGGAATACGAGTTGTTAGTTACTTTGATTTGTATTTGCACAAAAACATTACGTAAGTAAATGATACACGTGGTTGAATCAAATTACCTCATTCAATTAACCATCCAATCTGAAGCGAATTTAATGTTTTAATAAAAGTTAGAATTTCATTTTATTCGCTCCTTTTTTGAATTGGTTGAATATTATGTCAAAGGTTGTTCGGTTAAGTTATTATTTTTTCATGCAAATCGTAAACCTATGTCCAAAAGTTACATGAAAAATTAACAGACTAAAATAATTCAAAAACCTAATGCACTAAGTAATAAAATAAAACCGAAAATTGTATATCAGTTAATTTAGAGCAACTGTTAAAATAATAATAGTTAATTAAATTAACTATTCAGTTAATAGAAATTACTTATTAAAACAGTTTTCTAATGACGATGATTTAAACAGTAAGCAAATTATTGAAACTAGTAAAATAATTAATTAAATGTATTTTAAGCAATATATTGAAGAAAACTATGTTGAATTTATTTATTTTATTTTGACTTGTTTTTATTTTAATTGCTTTATTATACTTGGATTGACTATTAAATAAATGAAAGAAATTTGTATAGGAAAAAAAAATTAAGCAGTTGGCAATATATTAAGTGAAATGTAATTTAAAAGTGTTTAGTTCGGTGGCATTACGAATATGCAAAAATATGCTGATTTTGCGTCTGTTTTAAAATATAGGTACAAATCTTTTCCACCGTGTGCCTGTATTTTCAAATCACACTTTCTAGTAAACGTTGATCGCTAAAATTCTATAGAGTGAGTCATCTGCTGTTTACGAATCACCTATAAAACAATACTGCTGTCTCGATAATATAATAATTCGACTGACCCGATGACGAGTGAATAGTACCCCTGCCTTCTACGCCGAGGGTCGTGGGTTCGATTCCCACTGGACACAAATATTTGTGAAGTCAAATTTCAAATACTTGTGTCTAGTCTGGGTCTTTTCTATGTATAATATCAGCTATCCAGTTCCCATAGTACAAGCTTTGCTTAGTTTGGGGCTAGATGGCGTTGTATGAAACGTCCAGGATATTTATTTATTATGCCTACTCATACCGAACATCAACATAACTATAACTTCGATTTACAGGAGAGAAATGGCGCTCTCACCGCAAGATGATCGCTCCAACGTTCCACATCAACATCCTGAAATCTTTCATGGGCGTTTTCAACCAGAACAGTAGGAGTGTCGTGGAGAAGATGAGGCCTGAAATGGGAAAGACCTTTGACGTACACGACTACATGAGTGGCGTCACCGTTGATATTCTACTTGGTAAATATTTTGATCATCCACATATAAGTTGTAAAAATATTAGCTGCAAATATTTAAGGGGTGAATTAGCCCTTGAGACTGAACAACTTTCCCCAAGAAACATAGGTCGAAATATGAGAAAAATTTTTGGACCTCATACACAAATTCACTTGGCCTGTCGGTAACTTCGTATTGGAGGTCCAATACTTTTTTCATATTTCGACCTATGTTCTTTGGGGAAAGTTGTTCAGTTTCATGGGCTTATTCATCCCTTAAAATATTTGCAGCATTTTTTTTTGCACCCTGTATATGGGTAGGTAGTTAATATAAACGAAAGGTGACTGACATACTGACTGAAGTAGGTATACATAAAACTATGAACTAGTGAACCTACAGCTGAAATTAGAATATTAATTGTTTTTTAGAGGTTATTAGGTTGGAACCGCTTCTGCAAATAATTTTCTCGTGGGAATAAGATGTTTTTCGTGCATGTTTGGTAATATGTATATGAGAAGATACCTCGTCAATTACTCTATCTACCTATCAAAATCTGTTGCATAGTTTAGGAGGAGTTAATGCTGTCCATGACAAAGAAACGCAGAAAAAGACTATATTTCATACTATTTGACTAATAAATAGGCAGGCATATACAGATGTATGGGACTCGATTTTAGGCAACAGGCTGACAACCTCCCTCTACAGTGATACACAAATCATCTGAAAGGGTCCTCAATACTTGTCACACTTGGCGATAACGATCGTAAGTTTACGGTCGTTAACGCTCTGCCTGCCCCGCATGGGATAAAGGCGTGATTTATGTATGTATGTATGAATGTATAGTATGTACAGCTGAGCATAGACGTCAATGATTACTCGTTGTCTTTTGTAGCAGTAGTGAACAAAGATCACTGACTTGTGAAACTTTCTTTACCACAACAACTTTATTTACATGAAAATGGCATAAACACAATAGCATTAATTTCTTCGCATTTTATTTACCTTATTAGTAGCGCGTAAATGGCGACGAATTGTCGAATTGCGTCACTTTTTATGTACCATGACCTTAGTTAATAGATACAACACCAGTTTTAGTTTATCACTCGCTTTTATCACTCGCGGGGTAGGCAGAGCGTTAACGACCACAAAATAACGGTCGTCATCGCCACGTCTGACGAATATTTGAGGGTGGTGTCAGATAAATCGTGTATCTATCAAGTTGTTTGCTTGTTGCCTAAAATTACAAGACACATGAAACATTTGATTCCCAAATTTTAGTTTATAGAACAATAAATTCTGTTTATGGAATCCCTACTAAAATGTAAACAATCAGTTGTCACACACAACGAATTTTGATACGATTTTGTGAAATAGATAGAATAATTGAAAAAGAAGGTATAGAAAGAAGACCGTGTTGCTCGAAGAAGTATGCATACAATTGTGAAAATGTCATATTCCCTGGGGAAAACTATTATCAGTGAAGTTTCCTAAAGTGAAATACTTGTATGTGTTTTATGTCTTAATTGTATCTTTTTTCCCAGAAACTGCTATGGGAATAACAAAGCAAACTCAAGATGAATCAGGTTTTGACTACGCCATGGCTGTTATGAAGTAAGACTCGTAGATTTATTTTAGCTAATTTTATTTAATTTAAATAAATAGCAGAGCAAGCATTTTTGCGCTTTAAATGATTATTTTGCTCCATATATAAAATTTTATTTTCCGTAAATAAGCGCCTTTACAATTACAACCATACGGTGTAGGTATATTGATACAAATGATGGTAGTAAATGGGTCAAAGTAAATGATGATTGATGACTATGTCCTCTTTTTTTGTCTTTTTATATAGGTAATCAATCACTTTAATGAACTATAAAATTTTTGTAATATTTTACAGAATGTGTGACATTATCCACCAGAGACATTACAAATTCTGGTTAAGATTAGACGCAATGTTCAAATTCTCGTCATTCTTCAAAAAGCAAATCCAGCTTCTAAGTATCATCCACGGGTTAACCAATAAGGTAAAACATCGTAAACTCTTTATATACCAGTAGGCCTCTATCACTCTTCAGCGCAAAAATAGCTGCGCTAATGTATGTGCCTCTCCTATCCATACTAGAAACGTCACTCCCCATAACCGCTCTCGGCGCAGGTCTAACGCCCGACGCTGCGCCAAGGTCGTGCGTCGAGAGCGGTTTTAGTGTAGGGATTTACGTTTCTAGAATGGATCTGACAGGCGCATACGTTAGCGCAGCGTTATTTTTGCGCTGAAGTGTGAGAAAGGCCATACCCATTACGAGGAGTTGATGCGTACCTTAAGGCGCTGCTGACGTACCTGATCCCTTACACAAAGTATTCATACGTATACTGTACACCTACCTAAAGTACTTTCTAATGAAAAAATCCAGGTGATAAAGAGCAAAAAGGAAAACTATCTGAAGAACAAAGCGAAAGGCATCATCCCTCCCACTATCGAAGAGCTGACACGAACTGAGGAGACCGAGGATAGTGGTCTGGCGAATGATGGCAAGACGCTGGCTGACACTGTGTTCAAGGGGTACCGAGACGATCTCGACTTCAATGATGAAAATGATGTCGGTAAGTAGCATGACGATAATAATGCCAAATGTAATCAAAATGATGCAGTACCTGACGTACTTACGTTTGGAAAAAATAAACTTCGCAAAATCGAAGAGCGTGCGTGAGTTTTAAAATGCAAGCAATTACTATGCAGACGAGAAAGAATAAGCTAATTAAAATCGTATATCTTTTTCTCTAGGTGAAAAGAAACGACTAGCATTTTTAGATCTGATGATTGAATCTGCTCAAAATGGAACCAACAAAATAAGTGACCACGAGATCAAAGAGGAAGTTGACACTATCATGTTTGAGGTACGTCTTTATGGGCCCAATTTGACTCAAAAGATTAATGCCGCGATACAATTTTTATTGAACGCTGCAATATTTCGACCCAGTTGTTACGTCATCATGACCTATTTAATTGAGCTCAAATATCGGACTATTTAATAAAATAAAATTGTACCGTACCTACTAGGTTCCTACCTGAAAGTTATTATTTGATAACAAGAATAAACATGTATGTAAACAGTTTAATAAAATACTAGACGAAACTTAACTATATATAAATAATATATGTCATACATCACTTTTATACTGACAAATACATTTAATCACAGTTTTATGGGTATCCTTATTTTATACTGCAATGCCATAACCAAGCGGTTTTATGGCATTGCACTAATGTATGTCAATGTGATTTAGGTAATCTTTCTGTTGTTATTTTAAAAAGTGTATTATTATAGACTAAAAATACATTTAAGCGATATAGCATTTATACGAAATACATTTATAGTCCAATATAGCACATTTCTATGGTATTGTAAAACTTTTTACAACTTCCTTTTTCCTTAACTTAACTTTTTCCTTTTATTTATCATACTTTCTTTCAGGGTCACGACACAACCGCAGCAGGCTCCAGCTTCGTCCTCTGTCTCCTGGGTGTCCACCAGGACATACAGGCGAAGGTCTACAACGAGCTCTACGAGATCTTCGGCGATTCTGACAGACCTGTCACTTTTGCTGACACTCTGCAGATGAAATATCTCGAGAGAGTAATCTTGGAGACATTGAGAATGTACCCACCAGTGCCCGCAATTGCAAGAAAACTTAATCGGGACGTGAAAATCTGTAAGTTATATCAATATTTTGCATAAAAACTGGTATAGTTAGGTATTGTTTAGCTTAGTATTTTATATAACTATTACAACATATTCTCAAGCATTTAAATAAGTAAATATGATATAAAAACTGGTAAAATAAAGCATATAAACTGGAAAATAATACATAAAAACTTGAAAATAATACATAGTAACTGAATAATTATTTGATAGAAATATAAAACTTTTATATCAGTATAACTGCTTGTAATGAATCTAACTATTATTGTTTTGTAAAAGTTGATTTTGATATATCAAAGTTGAATATTCTGATAAATTTCACGACTGACATCCTAATAAACCAGAAACGCCTGACATAAACAGTATAGCAAATAAAATTCTGTTGCCGTTGCTACTAGTAGAATGAAAAGATCCGCAGATCAGATCAGACTTTTATGTACCTATTTTTTACTTCAATTCAAGCAACAAACGGTTACGTGTTGCCGGCTGGCGCAACAATTGTGATCGGGACGTTCAAGATCCATCGCAACCCGAAGTACTACAAGAACCCGGATGTGTTCGACCCTGACAACTTCCTTCCAGAGAACACCTCCAACCGCCACTACTACAGCTTCATACCCTTCAGCGCTGGACCCAGGAGCTGCGTTGGTTAGTGCCTATCTACGACTTACAGTCCAGCAAAAAGAGTAGACAAAAAATGTGGGCGCCACTTTCTTTGCAATCTGTCAAATCTGACAGATAGGTAACGTTTAAATATGGCAACAATTTTTCATACAAAATTTTTAGTTCCATTTTATTTATTTACTACTCTGTTTTGCTGTACTGTACCTTCTAATATTCCATCCTTATATTTACTTTAGTTTTAAATATGTATATTTACCTGTACTACTTGTCTTAGAACTTTAGCCTGAGCAACGTCCAGGTAGAATAAATTACCTAAATATAGCAAATGAGTTGACAAATAACCTGCAATATTGATTGATTGTGCAAATAACTAATATAAAAGTCAATGACTGACTGACTGAATGACTTATATAGCCGTGTTTACGTCTGTACTAAATAATGTATGTTTCCAGGTCGAAAGTACGCGTTGTTGAAGCTAAAGGTCTTACTCGCAACAATCCTCCGCAACTACAAAATGGTGTCTGACGTCCCCCAAGAAGAGTTCCAGCTCCAAGCAGACATCATTCTGAAGCGATCTGACGGGTTCCGGGTCAGGATTGAACCTAGAAATAGAGTAGCATCTACCGCCTAGTCTACAAAGTTTAGATTTACAGTTTTCTTCACCGTTATCGTTGACGTCTAGTGTTGAAAAACATCTGCGTACAGTGGTACACACAGATGCGGAAATTCAGATCGTTTTGACACCAAAGTTGACAGATTTCAAGATGGAAATACTCATTTTAGGCCTTCCCCACACCTTATCGCACAACGGAGCGCTAAAATATTGCAGCGGTCTGTCAGATCCATACTAGAAACGTCACTCCCCATACTAAAACCGCTCTCGACGGACGATGCTATGCTCGCCCTGGGCCGACAGCGGTTGAGCGGTTTTAGTATGGGAATGGACATTTGTAGTATGAATCTGACAGCCCGCTGCGATATTTTAGCGTTCCGTTGCGCGTTAAACGTGCGATGCGCCTTAATAAATATATACTTAATACTTCCGTGACTGAAATATACAGATACGCTAGATTCCATATTTTTGTTACGCATTGAATCTTTCGAAGTAAAAAAGTGCAATTTGACATTGTCTAGGGTGTAAGTATAAAAAATTCAATCTCCAAAACCCTTTCGTCCACTTGGATCCATTGAATGACTCCACTGATGGAGCGAAAACACTTTTTCCTCGTTTTTGAACGCTACGATTTTTTTTCTGTTTTACGTTACGTCAGATTTTTATTACTTTATAAGCAATGTAAACTAACTTTACATCTGTATTATACCTAATTAAAAAATAATCATTCAAGTTTTGAGAAAAACATCCAACATCGCCAACAAGTTTATGCCATTAAAATCCCATCGAAGTGACGATAATGGTGAACTATAGTTAATAGACATTTTATTGTTTTATTTTTAGATCATTCTATTATTATTTTTAAGTTAGAATAAAACCTGTTGTGGTAGGTTTTTTAGTCTGTAGACAATAAGTGTTTAGAAAAATGTTCATGATTAAGCAACAGTCAAATGACGCCAATAACTTACATTGCAGTTGTTATCTAAGTATAACTACATAGTTCAGCTGCAAAATTAGGACCAGTAAGTTTTAGCTACATTGACAACGTTTGTAACTTTTTCTTTAAGACTTGTTTTACACTGGATATTTACCTAAAACAACCTTGTTTTCTAAAATATGCATGGAAGTTGGGCGCGCCCTCCTTTGTGAGTTAAATAAAACTGAAATTATATTAACATCAGTTGTTCTTTTTATTAGAAAATTACTTATTACCTACATATTCTCTAACCATCGACGCATATAAAATCGTTTTACGTACATTTACGTTTACTGAATTTCATAGCATTTGTTCCAATACTTTCAGGTTATATAAAGTCAAGCTCTAAGGCCTTTCTCACACTTCAGCGCAAAATAACGCTACTCATATACATACTAGAAAAGAATCTAAAAACGTCAATCCCCATACGAAAACCGCTCTCGACACAGGACCAACGCACGACGCCGCGCTAGCGCTGCTTTAGTCCTCGGTGGTGTTATTTTTGCGCTGAAGTGTGATAGAGCCCTAAAAGTAATATTTTGAATCAGTAGAACAACTATCAGCATTTTATTACCTAAATGCAACGTAAACGTCTGCCAAATGACGTGGTTACATAACCAGTAGGTAATACTCGTATACTAGGTAGTGGAGGAACATATTTTTTAAGTATTTTTAGACATAAAATTAATTATGGATATTTAAATTCAACATTTATCTAATAAATAGCTGCACCTATTATTACTTTTTTACTTATTAGGTATAATCATACATGAATCATTTCAAGTATTCAACAAAACTAATTCACATTGTATTAATATGTAAAATATCTTTAACAAAAGGTATGGTAACAATCTTATTAAAAATTTCATAAAAATAAAATTAAACGTAGCCCCGGATTCACTGAAGATCAAAACAGTAAATTCAAATCAGTTAATATAGAACCAGCCTCTTAAATGAGTTTAATTAATAAATTAACTTATTTGAATAGTTAGCTCGACATTACCTGTCACGTAAATTTACTGTTCAGTTTTTTCTGTTTTTTTTTTCAAATACTTTGACATACTTAATTCATTCACTTGCAATATGTATGTATAAAAGTAATTTTAGAAATTCCTCATATAACAATTGTCTACTTTCTTTATTATCAATCAATAGGAACTTCAATTAAGTAACAAAAGTACAAATAAGTGTAATATGTAAAACTATTACACATATTAACGGGATTTTACTTACGGTTTCTATATTTAGAGTTAATAAAACCCGATAATATGTGTAGTTTATTAATCACGGAATCTTAAAATCAAGTGTTAAATATAATGTCCTATGAAGTGGTCCTTTTAAAATTAAAATAACTAACTACATACTAACTTACAATTAACGGCAGTATGTCCCCGTTTTACAAACATTTAATATTTTTATCTATTCGTTAGGTGGGAATAGGGAACTTGCTTGATTTGGCAGTGAATCTTCTTGTATATTACTTTTGTACAGAAAAATTCAGTACTATTAGGTAAACATATGAACTTGTTTTCATTACACTAACGTTCAATTTCGTCCCCGATATTTTGGTGATTTTGCTATCAAACTAGAAATCCCGTATATTGTTTAGTAACAGTATAGTGCAATCAATAACCACGTAACTTATCAAATGTCAAAACCGTGTAAGTTGATTTCCTATTGATTCCTCCAGGCCCAAGTTTCATGACGTAGGTTTCCTCTTGCGGTACAAGAAGTACTCCGCTGTCCACAGAATGACGCAGACCATGCAGCAGAAACTCATTGCGATGAAACAGTAGAGGTAGCTGCCCGTGCTTTCATATATTACACCTGGAAAAGGAGAGGTTAAAATGTGGTGAAAATATTCAGTGGTCTCAGACACATCCCACACTTCAGCGCAAAAATAACGCTGCGCTAACGTGCGCACCTGTCAGGTCCATACTAAAAACGTCACTGCCCATACAAAAACCACACTTGACGCAGGAACCAGCAGCGCTAACGCAGCGTCAATGCAATGTTATTTTTGCGCCGGTGAGTGATAGTGGCCTAAGCCTCTATTAAAATGAAACAACAGCAAAAAACACTGGCTGAAATTTTATACGGAATCAAAATAGAACTAGTTTGTGGAAAGACTGAAAGACGACTTTGGAAAGTTGCGTGCTGCTTTTGCCACAGCTTAGAACTACGGTCTATTGTGGCTCCTGTAAAAGGCGATGTCCTGCAAAAGACAGATCACTGCTGTTAATCATGATCATGTGAACTTACTTATCATAGGATCAGCCAGCAGCATCAGCACACCAGAGAACAGGATATGCAGCGCTAGGGCTGCTGGGAACCGGTCCGGAGCAGCCCCCACTAGCACCAGCGGGAATAGAACCTGCACCGAGCACCGGACGAGTCCTGAGATCGCTGTGATCGCGAACACGAACCGTATATCGCTGCACAGCACTAGCGCTGAAAATAAACACAGATAATAAACGTCAAAATATTTTCTTGTGTTTACTCACACACACACACAAATCACGCCTATATCACTGGCGGGGTAGGCAGAACGTTAACGACAGCAAAATTACGGTCGTTATCGCCACAACTGACAAATGTTTGAGTGTCGTTTCAGATAAGTCGTGTAACACTACAGTGACAGGTTGTCAGTCTGTCACCTAAAATTGCAATACACATGAAACCCTAAAATCCCTTAGTCGACTTCTACGACACCCACTGGAAAAAAATGGTGTGATGCTATTCTAAGCCGGCATCACATATTATGTGTTTACTCATCGTAATTTAATTCATTGTGGAACAATTTCGGGTATTTTAAAAGCTTTTCGACACTTAATGCATGAATCAAATACGTACCTATTCGCAGGAACACCGTAATGCACGTGCCACCGAAGAATATTTTTCTACTATCAACAGCATAAAAATATGTAAATATAGCTAATAATATTCGAGCTATGAGATCAGCTATGGCTCCTACCATCACACATGAAGCTACTTGCATCTGAAAAAGAAGTTTGGGTCAGAGGATAAACATAAGGAAAAGCATTAGTACTTTAAAATCTACCTATGTATGAAAGCTGCGGCTAAAAGATACAGCTTAGGTAGCTGACTAAACAGGTAATTACCTACCGGGACAGGTGAAAAAAGTAGATGAGATTAGAAGATCAGACGGATAACGAGAGAAATTGCAATAAGTAATATAATATATATTTAATATTTATTTTCGTGGTTATTGGACTTACGTATCAACCCAGGTAGGTATTTTTTAATCGTAAAATGCGAAACAAAATCTGAAAATATATTACCCAAGGAACAATGTTTAAATTATGTACAGAGAACATTTTCTTACCTCCATAATATAACTCAAAATAGGCGATGTGAATGTTAATTTAGAAATTATTTTTTTCATACTGGTTTTCATTTTGACTTAACTAGCTATTCACGTAAGCATTTCTTATACCAGTCTATAGTTACAGTAGTTTCATTGTAGTTGAGTAACATTTCTGTTGGCCTACATTTTTCTTACCTCTGTATACCCATATGAGAACAAGAGCATAGGTTCCATAGCTAGATAAGTGACGTCAGATACGAAGGCAAACCCCAACCCGACTAGAGTGCTGACAAATCGAGGATCCTTCAGCAGATCCATGTCTACATTCTCATACACGGTTTTCCTATAAAAGAAGAACAAAAATATGTTATCAAAACGGATTAAAATTACTTATTACTTACAAACAAAAGTGTGCAATCAAGCCATAGCATGAATAAATAAAAATAAATGCATAAACTGACGACCGATGTGGCGCAGTGACGACCGATGTGGCGCAGTAGTAGTGCGACTGCCTCTGACGCAGAAGGTTCCGGGTTCGATTCTCGGTGGGTCACTCACAAAGTTGATATTTATCACTTTGTGAATGTGTTTCCTGTCTGGTTAGGACATTGCGGGCTGAACCACCCGATTGTCCGTAAGTAAGATGGTTCCGTGTTTCGGATGACACGTTAAGCCGTAGGTCCCGGTTGCTGTCTATGATCACTTAGACGGCGGTCGTTACACAACCATGTCAGAAGCCTGCTACTTGTAGTAGGCGGTTGAAAAATTCTGACACTAGGGTTCATCGGATCGTTGGATGACTCGGTGTCCCACACGAAAAGAAAGAATGCATAAACTGCTTATTACCTACAAATATAAATGTGTTATCATGTTTAGGTCTAAATAAATATTTTAATGAGCTTTTATTTCAGAAATATCACAAATTACTTTCAAATCTACCAAACTAAGAAATACATTGACGATATGGTCAGTCAATATGGTCATGATTTATAAATCGCTCTCAATTCTGAGATCGATCTGAAGAGCGATTTTGATAAATGTCGATCTCAGAGTTGAGTGCGGTTTATAAATACGGGCCTAGGTTAACTATCTTATAGAGAATTTTTTTTCATCAACTTACATTATACTTTTTTGTATCGATTCATGCCGTTTGTGTGGTTTCGCTTCTTTCAGTTCTCTGCCTGCAGTTTCTTCACCTGACAACATTTTCACTCTGGCTTCATCATATTCCTCGTACGATAGTTTTGTTATGTTTATTACTTCACAATGTGGTGCTAGTTCTGGAAGGGTTAGTTATGGAAACAGACATGTTAACAAAAACGTATTCACAAATGGGCAACAAACTATACATAAATCCGTGCAAAAATGTATTATACCTAATACATATTAGTATATTTGACCAACAACATAAAAAATCGTGCAGAAATGTACAGTGTAGGTGCAAATTAATGAATTATCCAATTTCATACACCTTTATGAACATTATCTTGCAAAACAAAACTAAATGATAATGTCATCCATATAAACAACAATCTTTACACGTTATTATGAGATTATCATAATCACCACAGATGATGATACTGAAAGATCATATGAAATGATGTGAAAAGTTACACACAATAAATCTACAAGGAAAACATAAGAACTCCAAGTTACAATAACTCTTTTACACATTGAAAAAATAATGTAACCAAGTACTATTTCACATTTCTATTAACAAAACTAAGGTTTGTGGTACTTCGATGAATCGTTTTTTACTTTAGGTAAAACAATGCATTTTTTATTGTATAGAAGGTCTGTTTAGAACAATTTGACTTAAAACCTAAACTAGGAATAAAAACGGAATTCTTAATAGCCGTGTCCTTTTATAACCTCATCGCTTACCAGGCTGAGCGTCCGGATCTCTGATCATATGCCATTCAACAGGATGCATCACGACCATGGCGAACAGCAGATGCAGGTCCATCGCCATGATCAGGGCCAAGGTCCATCGGAACCCGTACTCCGTGAGAAGGTACGTGACCTGTAGTGTTATATAATTGTTGGTGCTTCAAAATTAACAATGTCATATACTGTGATCTTAACTTGGCTCGCCTCGAGGCAGTGCCTTAGTTTTCTGAGCCGTCCCGTTACAACTTTGCATTAGGAATTAAATTTGAAATATCGTATTCCAAGGTATTAAGATTGAAGAATAAGTAATTAATTATGTATACAAAAAAATTTAACCAATAAATGTATGAAATATCAGTTAATATTAGTCACTTGTTTAAGTAAAAATTAATTAATTAATCAGTTAATTTAATTTATTAAAACAGTTGGCTTTATATTAATAACTGTTTACCTTATCATTTGACTGAAGAAAGTAAACAGTTTTATATGGAATATCAGTTCATATAAAGGAACTGATAAAATAATTAATTGATTAACGATTTTATCGTTAGCTCTATGTTAACTGTTTAGTCTGTTTACTCTATGTTAACTGTCTATGATCACTTAGACCGCGGTCATTACACAACCATGTCAGGAGCCGGCTACTTGTAGAATGAAGAAGACTGTATAGTTTTTTCAGTGTAATTTACCAAGATGGGAAAGGTGATGGAAGCCATGCTGCTCATGGACTGGTTGGCGCTCATCATCGTCGTCCGCTTCTTGGTGAAGTAGCAGTTGAAAGCGGTGAAGCTCACTGGTATCATTACTCCAAATCCCGCTCCTAAAGACCACGAATTAATGTTTGTTTATTTATGGAAATTATACAAACACCCTGTCAATATTCAAAAATGATATTGGGTTTTGACAAATGTTTTGATTGGTGTAATATGAAAAATATTAATAGGATTTTAACCAATAATCCACATTTCTGGTACATCCACTTCCATGTGTAGTTAAGGAAATAAAATTGAGCTGATGATATTGTCGTTTTCGATAATGTAGACAAGTCTTTTGTTCTATTATGCTCTCATAAATAAAACGCTAAGGCGAATCGACTCAAATTATATTTCTGAAATTTTCGTCGTTAAAATATTTATAATAATATTTATCTATTTAAGAACAAACAATAGAGACTAACTCTGACTGAGCTCTACCTCTACTAACAATCTAATATAATAAACACAAAAATCATACTTCGTAGCATTGGCCAGGAGTATTCCAGAAGCATGATATTTTTGTGTTAAGCTGGTAAGTATAATTTGAGGGTTATCTGGAGGAAGTGAAATAAAAGAGAAACCTGACAAAAGGTTCACACGTGTAAAATAGGTTATTAACCTCTGCGTAAATACGTCTTTACCTAGATGACATAGTAATTGATAGTAGCTTGGTATTGATATTGTGTCTGTAGCTGTCTGTATTTACAGTAGCAATGAGATAATATTAACGTAAATATAATTATGAATGAAACTGTTTCATTCATTATAATAATTATCAATATCACTCACTTCATTCGTATGCAATACAGTATTGGCATTCAAATGGGCGATGATACAGAAGGAAGTAATGGATATGAGGCACATTATTAGTTCCACTTACGCAGAAATCAGGGTTATTTCTGTACGAATAATAAGGTGCATCGCACACTTAACGCACGACGGGCCGCTCAAATATCCCAGCGGTCTGTCAAATCCATACTAGAAACGTCACTCTCCATACTAAAACCGCACTCGACGGACAGCGCTATCGCAGCGTCGACAGCGGTTGAGCGGTTTTAATGTGGAGATTGATATTTCTAGTATCGATCAGATAGAACGCTGCGATATTTTAGCGGTCCGTCGTAAGTTAAGTGTGCGATCTACCTAAGGGTCTATCGTATTAATATTTGCCTTTGTGTTAATTGTCAGTAATTCTGTTAGAACAGCATTTATTTGACTTACTGACGTTTACGTTTATGTTCTGATTTCACGCATGTGAGAGATGATTTCTGTCTATGCAACATATTATTAGATAACATGGGTAAGCAAATTACCATTATCTATCATCTTATCTAATACTTTTAAGGGTGCAAATATTGTACATAACTGAATATACAGGGTTTTTGGTAGAATGTTCGACATACGAAAATGGTGGATCATCAGATCACTCAGCTGAAAATATTCGACATTATTTTTTTTCTAGGATTTCATCAGATGCTCATTAAATGTTCTCAGAGGCTCAGCAAATGATTGCTTCGTGCAAATGACATTTAGAATAAAAACTAGTTCTGAAACTTACAGAAACATATTCAGGAAAAACTTTCAAATTCCATATTTTTCATCAGTCAGGAAAAACTACAACGACGATAAATCAATCTAGCAAGGTTTCATTTTCCAAAATTTTCTTGGCTTATTTCTTACCTCCTATCTCCTATTCCAAATGCAGACTATATAGCTGGTAGGTCCTCTATATGAAGATTTTGATCAGTTTCAATGCTGTTCTACCTACTGAAATGAGTATTTCTTCAACTTTATTGGACTAGTTTTTACCTCGTATGATGCCAAATGTGAAGACGAGCTGGTAGGTCTTCTGCACGAAGATCGTCAGTACGTCCCCCAGCACGAAGAGAGCAGCCCCGACCAATCCCACTTGACGGAAAGAGTATTTCTTCAGAGCTATGCCGCTTATAAAGCCTGAAATATTATAGAAATTTTTAAATCGGTAAGTTTTTTCAATATTCTGTAACGTGATAACAAGTTATTTACCTATAAAAAATACAGGATTCTGAAAATATTTTAGAAATCTTCCCGTGAACTTCAATAACTTTCTCCAAGAAACATGAATTGTGAACAAACAATTCAACCTGCTTCCAACACAACTCGATCTTTACATCGGCCTCATCGTACGCCTGACCGATGACCGATGTGGCGCAGTGGTAGTGCGACTGCCTCTGCTGACGCAGAAGGTTCCGGGTTCGATTCTCGGTGGGTCACTCACAAAGTTGATATTTATCACTTTGTGAATTTGTTCCCAGTCTGGTTAGAACATAGCGGGCTGAACCACCCGATTGTCCATAAGTAAGATGGTTCCGTGTTTCGGATGGCATGTTAAGCCGTAGGTCCCGGTTGCTGTCTATGATTACTTAGACGGGGCGGTCATTACACAACCATGTCAGAAGCCTGCTACTTGTAGTAGTCGGTTGAAAAATTCTGACACTAGGGTTCATCGGGTCGTTGGACAGCTCGGTGTCCCACACGAAAAGAGAGAGAGAGATCGTACGTCTGCTAATCAGTGTCTGAGGCAAGACTTTTTGTGGCTATAAAAGCCGATTTTCCACTGACACTGAGTTGCCAGGGACGTAATTTTGAAACACACAAGGTTGTCCAGGCCCTGCACCACCCTCTCGCTCTCCTTGGCTGAAATCACATGAACGACGAGTCGATACGTATGGAGGCAGGCTGCAGGAGTCTACCGCATGATAGACCTTTGTCACACTCGCCTGACGGAGACCTTGTTTCAGATTTAAATGTACTCTCCTTCTCCATATTATACATGTACCTATTAATAAGCTAAACACGCGTTCAACTTTTAAACTCAGGAAAGCATATGGAAAAAATTCAACTGTATCGCGTCTATTGACATCTATTGAACCGCAGCAGTTAATCTAGGCCACCCCGATTGCACCACTTGATCCTAATTGTATGGGCATAATCCCCAAACTCGTCTAGCCTTAATAGAGCTCAAATTCCTAGTCTCATATTACTGGCCCTAATCTGTGGGCCCACAACTGCCTCCAAAGTGATTATATGCAAAGAGACCGACTGGCGACCAGAAACTTAACTTCGTTGCGGCTACTCCGACATTACTTGAGTCCGAAATCAATATACTCCGTCATCTGTGATACATGTGACTGAAAATAAAATACAGAGACAGAACTGGACAAAAGCACTATTTTTTATCATCATTAAATGAAAATCCGCTGGATGCGGGTGGCGCTGGACCGATCATCGTGGAGATCCTTGGGGGAGGCCTATGTCCTGCAGTGGACGTCTATCGGCTGAGACGACGAAATGAAAATCCACTGAGGGGCCAATCAAAACAAACTGGTAGTTCAGCTATGGAATTTCAGATTGTTTCAAAATTATTAAAATAATAATGAAATAGGTAGGTACGTGCAGAAAACCACGTACCTTGAATTAACTTCCCTTACGCTTAACTTCACGTACCTTAAATAAATATCTTACATCTTTCTTCCTGAATTTCATATTAAAGCCTTATAAAACTTTGCGACTTATTAATGCAGGTAAGTTTCATCAATAAATTGCTGTTGATGACCGGGGCGTTCGTCGACTCGGTGTCACGTACGAATAAGAATGGGGATTAAGTATTGGGGTCATTGCTAAACTAGCCACTGTTACATTTGTGCCACTGTCGCCTACCGCATTGATTGATGTGCGTATGCGTCACTGGTGTCAAATATCTATTGATCTGTGTCTCTACTGGGCCTGCTTTCCGTATATTATACACCGCGGGGAAGCTATCGTGTTACCAACGGTACGTTTCGTTAGTCAAGTAGGGTGGGCTTAATTCTCTCTAAGAACCAAAATTACGTAACATTCACGATCCCATAAACACAGCGCTAGATTATGCTATGCAAAGAGCTAGGCGCCACGCGACGTATTTTAGTACATAATATGTAATTTACCCAAGACGTCAGTTTTGGTTACTTATATAGCTATGACGTCTCCGTCAGGGTGTGAATTAACTGAAAAATTTATTATTTTAACATATTTATGTATAGACCCAACAGTTTTGTTTAATAAGTTCAAAGAATATTGAATTATTTTGCTTACTTTAACAATTGGCCGTTATGTCATTTCATATTATGTTTATATTTAAAATTATTAGCTGCAAATATTTTAAGTGGTGAATCAGCCCATGAACCTGAACAACTTTCCCCAAGAAACATAGGTCGAAATATGAGAAAATTTTTTGGACTTCCCATACAAATTGACTTGGTCGGTCGGTAACTTTGCGTGGGAGGCAGATTTTTTTTTCATATTTCGACCTATGTTTCTTGGGGAAATCTGTTAAATTTCATGGACTAATGCTCCCCTTAAAATATTTGCAGCTAATTTTCGACACCCTGCATACATGTAGTGTGTTTTATACCTGATATAGAAAGGGCACCATTATAGACGCCTATGACTAGTGGAAGACCGCTGGCACCTCCCTGCTCCATGAAGAAGTTGTTGAAAAGGATCCCGAACGCATTGGAGGATCCAAACCCGAACATCTGCAAATTAAAGTATAAGATGTAAAAATATTAGCTGCAAATATTTTAAGGGTTGAATCAGCCCATGAAACTGGACAACTCTCCCCAAGAAACATAGGTCGAAACATATGTTTTTTTTTGGATCCTCATACAAACGACTTAGTCGGTTCGTATGGTTGGTATGGGAGATCCAAATTTTTTTGCAATATTTCGACCTATGTTCCTTAGGGAAAGTTGTTCAGTTTTATGGGCTGTTTCACCCCTTAAAATATTTGAAGCTGTTTTATTTGTAATAAAACCATGTATATCAACAAATGATTCAGAATAAAGTTTATATGGAGATGATGGTTCATTCATAGATTGATTGATTTCAGAATTGAGAGTAGGGTAGGTATAATTGTGTTCGTATCATAATGAATGAATACCTAGGTAGACACCAAATCGCCCATTTATAATAAATTAAGGAGGATTAGCTCTTGTTGCGAAAATCTACAGGCTTCTTTACCCTTGACCGGAACATGACATTGTAACTCTGCTTTCGAACTAATTCGATTTTTTACCTTGGATACTTTAGTAACAAAACAACCGTCATTTTTGTAATCGACATATCTCTCTTTTCTTGTGGGACACCGAGTCCCAAGAATCAGAATTATATAGAGATAGTGTCAGAATTTTTCAACCGCCTTCTACAAGTAGCAAGCTTCTGACGTGGTTGTGTAACGACCGCCGCCTATGTGACTATAACCATTATAATCGATTATTTCTGGTCTTTAAAAAAAGGATATATAATAATATCTGTTAAAATAACATGGAAGGCAACTGAATAGATTATCCAACATTGTTCATAGTAGGACCCTTCGTAACGAACGTTCACTTCACCCCAGATATAGAGCTTAGAGCTTACCTACGAACTAGGGTTGCCAATTTTTATTACAAATAACAAGTATATAAGAAGAGGAAAAAACAGTACCTATATCGGAAAAATACAGTATTTTATGTTTGTAATCCTTTGAATACATATTTCTTTGAACTTGTCGCACAACTTAACAATTTAGTCATTTTAAAAATTTCATAGGCCTCACGACAATCTAAATAAAAATAAAATTATAAGTTACGTAAACAGATCGTTTGTCTGTATGACACGTGTACATACGATTTTGTAATGCTGTGAAAGCAGTATTTAGTATACTTAATTTTTGTTCTACAGAAAACAATATAATGTGTTATAGTATAGTGAAATAAAGTATAGGTAATACATTTTTTAAGTATGGTTCGCAACCCTACTACGAACCCATTAATTAGGCATTGAAGATACTATGTGGTGGCAGAATGTAGCTAACATTCTACTAAATACGTTTAGGTATGCAAACTTATGCAAGGATCTTTTTGATATCTAAAAGATAGCATATTATTTTCCTAAAACTTATCTCTAGCACGTCAGGTCCGGTCATAATAAACTAGGTAATTAAATAAGTTCTAAAAACAAATAAATGCGGGGTTCAACGTTTGTTACGGACAGCGAGCCCCGCCCACCAAGGACAAGGGAGACAGGGATAGCAATAGTATCTTGTAGGAGATTAACGATTCCGAATTAGCATAGTTTTAATCGAGAATGACTAGATTTATATTCCTATTGGTTTCTATTGTTATTTTTTATAAGTCTCTATTGTATTCAAATGAAAGTTTCTGATTGGTGATAATACAAGATAGTTAATTGGTAGCAAAATAATGTAAGCCTTGTGAATGGGTAGGTGTTTAAGCTGATTTTATATAAATTACCGTAGTAGTCCAGTACAAACCGGATTCGCCGCCTAGTCGCATGCGCGCTCGGAGGTTTTGACGACTGCCCAGTGACTCTGCCTACCCACGGTCGTCGCGTAGGGCTCTGTTGAGCACCCCGTAACCCCGGCCTCCCACAAGCGGGTCTCACCGGGGGGGGTACTCCAGGGTCTTGCGTCCCGTGGGCGGGCTACGCCTCGCGCGGACCAGGCTTAGCACTGAAGACTCCATATAATTGAAGATGCCGCCGCCTTCTGGCCGCCCACCTGCACGGCGCACCCGGGTGTTCGTTCGTTCGAACCCGGGTGTCGCTATGCAACGCGTCATCGACGCCATGGCGCCGTTGATGACGCCCGCGCCTCCGCTGGCGCCGCCGGCGCCGCTGACGACGCCCGCGCCCCCGTTGAAGCCGCGTACGCCGGGACCGTCCCAGGCACCCGCGCGCCCCGCTACCTCGCCGCGAGCGGCAGCCATCGTGGCTTCGTTCGCCGGCGCCCCACCGTTGCCACCGCTGCCTTCTTTGCTTGCGTCTCCTCCGCGCGAGTTGAAGACCAGCAAGAAGGAGCCAGCACGGCAAGCAGCCCTGAGAGCCCTCAGGGAGAGTGCTTCCGCCGTGCAGGCAAACGTGCAGAAGCCGCAGCGCGCCGCGAAGCGCGCCCCCCCTCCACCTCACCGACCCCGCCGAGGACCCGCACGGTTCCGGCTACGAGGGTCACGCCGCCGCTGTCCATGCCTCTGCTGGACAGCCCGTCGCCGACGACGTCGAGCGCGCCCGCTCCGTCGACAAGCGCGACCACTTACGCGTCTGTGCTGACGACGCCACCGTCGCCAACGCCACGCGCTACCAGACCGCCGCCCACGCCTACCCAGGACGCGGGCAAGAAGACACCAGCACCCACACACGGCATGAAGCTGACGGGGTGCTCGAAGAAGCCGCCGCCGATAGTGGTTGATGTGCTACCAGAATGGGGCCGCCACTTCGGCAAGCTCAAGGAGGAGCTCGGCCATGCGCCAAATGTGCGACCCTACGGGTCCACAGGGTTCCGATTCCTGGCGAAGAGCGAACAGGAATTCCGTGTGTACCAGCGCTACCTAACCGCGCTGGAGGGCACCGGCACCGGAATTTCCTGGTTCGCCTACGCACCCCCGAAGCAGCGACCACTGAAGGTCGCTATAAGAGGCCTCCCCGTGAACACCGATCCGGAGGAGATAAAGAAGGAGCTGACCACCCTGGGCTACGAGGTGGACTACGTGCGCCCCATCAAGGCCCGCGGAGGACGCCCAGGGTGCATCTTCTTCGCCCAGCTGACCCGCACGCCAAACCTCGCCCCGGGCATCTACGACATCACAGAGCTGATGAACATGCCCGGCGTGAAGATCGAGGGATGGCGAGGCAAGCAGGGACCGCCACAGTGCCACCGCTGCCAGCAGTTCCGGCACAGCAGCAGACACTGCCATCGCAAATTGGTATGTGTCATCTGCGGCGGCGAGCACGCCGCCCGGGACTGCCGGCGCCCCCGTGAGCAGCCGGCCACCTGCGCCAACTGTGGCGGGGCACACCCCGCCAATCACACTGACTGCCCCGTACTGCGCCGTGAGGTACGGAACAAGAGAGCGGGTACAGCGCCTCTTACGAAGCCCGTCGACCTGAAGAGGACGGAAGCGGCACCGCAGGGAGAGACCAACGCGGCAGGATCTCTCATGGCGGCCGCCAACGCCCCAGCAGGATCGACGAAGAAGCGGCAGCCGAGGAGGCGGAGGAGGCGAGCATCGCCCCCGCCCCCCCAGGACGTGGAAGAGCCGGGCCATCCACGTCATGTGCCACCCACGGGTCCGTTGGGAGCGGTCGGCACCCCTTTGGGTGAACCTCAGGGGGAGAAGCCGAAGCCCCAACCGGCCCCAAGACAAAAGAGTTCAAGAGCAGCCGTCCTACAAGAGGACAGACAGGTCCTGATCCTAGCAATCAGGACCCTCACAGATGTTCTGGCCGCGCTCCGTGAAGGCGAAGACGCGGCCTCCATCATAAGCTCTAGCCTCCAGCGCCTGATGTCGTCCTTCGGCGATGTCACGACCGCCATGGGCGGCCTGGAGGCTAAGGCTCCCAGATAATCTGCTCAGGGTGGTGCTGTCAAGCACAGCCTGACGTGGCCGTCGCCTGTCCACATCCACTACTCCATGTCGAGTAGTCAGGATCGTGGGCACGCACGATGAGCCCAGGAAAGCCCGGCACCTGCCGCTTACCGGATTTGACTGCTGCCTCGGGACCCCCACGTGAGAAGGACGAGGCAGCCACTACTGGATATGACCACCAGGAGACGAGCCGCCGCTGGCTGACGGGCACTAGCTGGGCCTCCCCCAATGGGGAATCACCCGGCTGGTACGACCTCGCCGCGGCGTGAAGTCCTCCTGGCACCCGGACGACCACCGCACTTGCCCAAGTGCCCCCCATCGCCCCGCCTGTATTAGCAGGCGGCGTTTCGAACCCACGCCCATGAGGCCGTCGCCTCGAAGGCGTCTCCCCGCCGGCTGCTGCGCAGCCGACGAGAAGAAGACAGACGGAAATACAAACCAGTTCAGTTCCCACCGTACAAGCGAATAGTAAGAAAAAGTGTAAATAAGTAGTGCAATCAGTGTAAAATAAAAAATACAGTCCATTGAATGAGGTTTTATTCCTGGCCCTCAACAAGTTTTGGTCCTTCGAGCCGGATTGCTGCCTACGCTGAGCATCGCAACAAGTTTTGGTCCTTCGAGCGCCGGATTGCTGCCTACGCTGAGCATCGCAACAAGTTTTGGTCCATCGAGCGCCGGATTGCTGCCTACGCTGAGCATCGCCGCTGGTGCCCATCGGGATCGCCCAGACGTCGCCGACCCGGATTCCTGCCGCTGCGCCGACCTTTTGGCAAGTCACCGTCGCCGCCGCCGCCGCCGCCGCCGCCGTCCAGTGCCAGCCTAGTGCCGACGCCGCTTCACCTAGCCGTCGGGACGGAAACCTGGGCTGCCGAC
Organism: Keiferia lycopersicella; assembly: GCA_029255805.1. Lineage (NCBI taxonomy): Eukaryota > Metazoa > Arthropoda > Insecta > Lepidoptera > Gelechiidae > Keiferia > Keiferia lycopersicella. The sequence continues at coordinate 28,315,922 of JARACZ010000001.1, forward strand.
ACTACGGAGAGGCCTGCCGCTGCCGCTTGCGGGACGCCCTTGACTGCCAGCACAGCCGCAGCAAGCCGTCGGGACGCCGCCTGAGTCCGCCGCCGCCACGAAGATCGTGAAAACGCTGTCGACGCGACGCCCTTCACCGTCGTCGCCCAGCCCGGCCTGCCAACCTGCAGCGAGGTCCCCGGCGGCCCACTGCCGCAGCCCACACCCAGCGGACGCCCGGCTGCCTCACGCCGCAGCCCGCACCCCGCTGTCGCCCGGCTGCCTCACGCCGCAGCCCGCACCCCGCTGTCGCCCGGCTGCCTCACGCCGCAGCCCGCAGCCCACACCCAGCGGACGCCCGGCTGCCTCACGCCGCAGCCCGCACCCCGCTGTCGCCCGGCTGCCCCCCGCCGCAGCCCGCACCCCGCTGTCGCCCGGCTGCCCCCTGCCGCGGCCCGCACCCCGCTGTCGCCCGGCTGCCCCCCGCCGCAGCCCGCACCCCGCTGTCGCCCGGCTGCCCCCTGCCGCAGCCCGCACCCCGTGGACGCCCGGCTGCCCCCCGCCGCAGCCCGCACCGCACCATCGCCCTGCGCCACCGCATCGCAGCTTGACCCGCAACGCAGCCGCTTATCCAGCCGACGCCAACGCGCCGTTGGAGCCTTTGCGAGCCTGCCCACCGATCGCCGCCGCTGTCCGGAGCCAGCCTAGTGCCGACGACGCCGCTTAACCTAGCCGTCGGGACGGAAGCCTAGGACTGCCGACGCTACGGACAACGCCGCACTACCGGGCCACCTGCGATCCGCCGCCGCGACGCCGCTGCAACCGCGCCACGTATACCGCCGCACTGCACCTGCAAGCACTAGGCAGTGATCCCGCGGTCACTACTTACAAGGGGCCGCTGCTACAAGAAAGCAGCCGCCAGGGAACTGACTCACCGTTTCAAGCTCTTCGACAGGAACCGCCACAGTCAACAAGGATGGTGCTGACGCGCCAAGGCAAGGCGATCGCCGACACGCCGGCCTCACCGTCAACCATCGTGGCCAGAACCCCTGCGACAGGACGAGCCAACGAAACGGGCTACGCTACCCAAAGCGAAGCTGGAACCGCATTGCCGCGACCCACTGGCCGACTGACACCGCCGGTACGACCTGCAACGGCGCCTGCGGACACAAGCGTTCGTCGCCCTCCTCGCTCCAGCTCACCTAACGGATCGCTGCGCTCTACGCTTACAACAGAGAGCGCTAGGCAACGACGCCAGCAGATAGCAGCGCAAATCCGTCTCAACGAACTTGAAGCGGACAACATTAGGAAGCTTCAAGAACTGCAAGCGATTGATGAAGAAATCGCCAGTCAACACTCAAGCCAACGTTCGAGTCAACGGTCAAGACCCGAGCTAGCTGAAGAAGAGTTCCAAGCTTGGCTTACGGAGAGGCGAAGAAAGCTGCTTGGCCCGCCCAAGGAACTCACCACCCCGGGACACAAGGGAGGTGTGCAAGCGGACCCACCAGCCATATCCAAGCGATTGGACTTCAGCCCCTTCTTTGACTCAAGACCGACACGTGGCGCCGAGTTAGAGCATCGACAAGTCCACAACGAAGACGTCGAACGTTACGTGACCACCCACTTCGGGGACAATGAGCGCCGTGACGCCGATCATCGCAACCGGGAGCGTGTCGAGGAAGGAGGCCGTCGAGACACATTGCCACCTCACGACGCCGAGCGCCGTGACGCCGATCGTCGCAACCGGGAGCGTGTCGAGGAAGGAGGCCGTCGAGAAATATCGCCACCTCACGACGCCGAGCGACGCAACGCTGAGCGTCGCTACCCGAGCCGCGCCGATGAAGGGGACCGCCACAACGTGCCACTACCTCACGGCGCCGAGCGACGCTACAGTGGCGCAATCCCGAAGGACAGTGGCAGTGGAGGACACCGGCGTAGAAGCCCTGACAAGCCCTACCGAGACGGCGACAGATACGACGACGACCGCGACTACCGACGACGCTCGCGCTCGCCAACGCCGTATCGCTCGAGGGAAAGAGGGATGGAGAGATTGGCCGAAGCAATGGTTATGCTGACTACGCATCGCCCGCCGCCACGTCAAGCACAAGAGCTACCTATATTCACCGGAGCGCCGGAGGAGTGGCTGCCGTTCAAAGCCGCCTACAGGGACTCTACTATCCTATACAAATATTCCCGGCCGGAGAATTTAGCACGACTGCGCTACAGCCTGCGAGGAGAGGCCCGCCAGGCTGTCTACTGCCTCATCTCAACAGCCAACGACCCGGAGGTGATTATGCGGACGCTGGAGCAACGATTCGGACGACCCGAATACATCATCGATCGAGCCCTGGAGGACCTAGCCAGCCTGCCACGCCTAGGCAACTCATCGCACGACCTAAACCTGTTTGCGATCAAACTTCAAAACATCGTGTGCGTGCTAACAACGATCGATGACCAGGGATATCTGCGCAACCCGAAGCTAGCCCGCGAAGTCACCGCTAAGCTCACCCCGCACCTGCAGAGCCGATGGTGCGACTACGCTGAAGAGAAAGCAGATCGCAACCGCTCGCAGATCGAAGTCCTGTCGGAATTCCTCATGCGTGAAGCCGATCGCGCAGTCCGACACACCTACGACGGCGTAAGAAACTTCGCTACCGCACCCAGGAGAGCCGAGCCAGCACCACCACGCATGCAGCCACCGCGCACTCAGCTACCGCGCGCCCAGCCGCCGCGGTACGAGCGTCGCCCGCGCAATTCTGTCTTCGTGGCAACAGAGAAGAAGGAAGCACCAAAGAGCAAAAAAGAAGACGCTACGTGCCTGTGCTGCGGGGGCCCTCACGACGTGCCTTCATGCGAAAAATATCGGCGCATGGATATCAACGCCAAATGGCAGTGGGTCCGGGACGAGCGCATCTGCTTTAACTGCGTCAACAAGAAACACAGGCGTTTCCTATGCAAAAAAGGGAAATGCGGAAAGGATGGCTGTGTCCGACACCACCACCCATCGCTGCATGTGGACCGACCGACTGCACCGCCACAACCACGAAATGACGACACGCCTCAGGAAGACGCCGACGCAACTGTCATGACAGCTACAAGGGCCAATGAGAAAATCCTCCTGAAAATCTGCAAAGTCATCGTCAAGGGACCCACGGGGAAGGAGGTGCAGACACACGCGCTCTTGGACGAAGGCGCGACCCTCACCCTGATCAACAAGGACCTGGCAAGGAGAGTGGAAGCCGACGGACCCAAGCGAGGACTTCGAATCCACGGGATCGGCTCCATGCAGTACCAAGCAGCAAGCAAGAATGTCACCGTATCTGTGAGAGGACTACAGATGATCGACGAGCACCAGATACGCGCGCGCACTATCGATGAACTATCAACGGGACGGCAGACCGTGTCAAAGGAGTGCCTGCTGTTCAATCATCTAAAGGTGCTACGCGAGGACGAGGTCTGTTTCGAAGACGCCGTGCCAGAGCTTCTCATCGGTTTGGACAATTGGCACTTAGTAGTCAGTAAACGACTACTAGAGGGAAAGCCATCCGAACCAATCGCCGGACTTACTCGCCTGGGCTGGGTCATCCACGGCAGGATACCCTCCCTCACCGCCAGCAACGACGACACGGTCCTGCATCTACGGACCCACAACGACTCGACGAGCATCGGGACTGCAAGGGACGTCGTGCTCCACGACAAGGTGAAGGCCCACTTCCAAATAGAGGCAATGGGAGTGACCACCAAGGAGCGGGTTCCGAAAGACGACGCGCGTGCAGTCAAAATATTCGAGTCAACCATCAAGCCCATCGGAAACCAGTACGAAGTCGGACTACCATGGAAGACGGACGACATCGAGATGCCCCCGAGTTTCGAGATGGCGCTAAGGCGATTGAAGTCAATCGAAAGAAAAATCACCAAGTGTCCTGAGTTTGGAGAGAGATACGCTGCCCAGATAGCTGCCTTGAAGAAGAAGGGCTACGCAGAGGAGTGCCAGGACAACGAATGGGAAAGCAAACGAGCTTGGTGGCTGCCACACTTTGCAGTCACAAACCCAAACAAACCCGGAAAGGAGCGCCTGGTGTTCGACGCGGCCGCTACAAGCCAAGGAATGAGCTTGAACGACGCTCTTCTGGACGGCCCCGACCTGCTGCAGTCCCTACCCGGCATCTTATACCGCTTCAGGGAGAAGAAAGTGGCCATAGCAGCGGACATACGAGAGATGTTCCTCCAAGTCAAGATAAGGAAAGAGGACCAGCCAGCCCAACTGTTCCTGTGGAGGGACACGCCGAGCGACCCACCAAAACGTTACAAGATGACATCAATGATCTTCGGCGCAAGGAGCTCACCATTTCTCGCCCATAGTGTGCGAAACCACAATGCCGAGCTCCATAAGGCAGAGTTTCCGCGAGCCCACTACGCCATCACGAAGAGCCATTACATGGATGACCTAGTGGACAGCTACGCGACACCTGAAGAGGCCCAAGCAGTCGTCGAGGAGGTGCGCAAGGTGCACAAGAGCGCCAACTTCACAATAGCTAGCTGGACGTCAAACTACGAAAAAGTACTGCAAGACGTACCGATGGAGCTGCGCGCTGATGCAAGCCGTCGTGACCTGGGAGCCAGCGCACACGAGTTTGAAAAAACACTGGGCCTACGGTGGCACTCAGCCACGGACGAGCTGAGCTTCAACACCAGTTTGCCGAGAGTAAAGGAGGAGGTGAAGAAGAGAGAACGACCACCTACCAAGAGAGAAGCCCTGAGCATGGTCATGTCGATATTCGACCCGCTCGGGCTATTAAGCTTCTTCACCATACGCGCTAAGATCCAGCTTCAACGGGTCTGGCGCCTGAAGGTGGACTGGGACGAGCCGCTACCAAACGAGATAGCCAAGGATTTCGGCGACTGGACGGAAGCCCTGGAGGACATCACCAGCCTGCGCCTCCAGAGGTGTTACAATACGGGGGGAGCCTTCAGAGACCGGCAGCTCCACGTATTTTGCGACGCCAGCACCGAGGCCTTCGTAGCAGTAGCTTACTGGCGCCTTGAGGAAGAAGACGGCACCGTGAGAGTCGTCCTAGTGGCAGCCAAAGCACGGGTGGCGCCTCTCCGCGCGCAGAGCGTCCCACGGATAGAGCTGCAAGCAGCGCTAATAGGAGCGCGCTTGGCCACCGCCATCACCACTGAACATCGCGAGAAGCCCAGCAAAACTATATACTGGAGCGACTCCAAGACCGCACTACAATGTATACGCAACGATAATGCGAAACACACCCCCTTCGTCGCCCACCGCGTCACCGAGATCGCCGAGCTGACTAATACACGCGACTGGCGATGGATCGCCGAGTATCTGCCAACCCTGACACCGAGAGGCGCCAGCCACGACGACTCCCGCATCATGAAGCCCGGAGACCTGGTCGTCGTGGTCGACGCCAACCTGCCTCGCAACGTGTGGCCACGCGGAGAAGTCATCCACACCTACCCTGGACCTGACGGCAAGGTGCGCTGCGTGGACGTCCGTACCAAAGGAGGAGTCTTCCAGCGACCAGTACGCAAGCTCGCCGTCCTGCCTGTCCAAGATGGCTCCGGAGACTTCGCCGGGGGGAGGATGTTACGGACAGCGAGCCCCGCCCACCAAGGACAAGGGAGACAGGGATAGCAATAGTATCTTGTAGGAGATTAACGATTCCGAATTAGCATAGTTTTAATCGAGAATGACTAGATTTATATTCCTATTGGTTTCTATTGTTATTTTTTATAAGTCTCTATTGTATTCAAATGAAAGTTTCTGATTGGTGATAATACAAGATAGTTAATTGGTAGCAAAATAATGTAAGCCTTGTGAATGGGTAGGTGTTTAAGCTGATTTTATATAAATTACCGTAGTAGTCCAGTACAAACCAGTTCAGTTCCCACCGTACAAGCGAATAGTAAGAAAAAGTGTAAATAAGTAGTGCAATCAGTGTAAAATAAAAAATACAGTCCATTGAATGAGGTTTTATTCCTGGCCCTCAACAACGTTCTTCCGGCGAAACGATATAATAATGGGGCCCCTAAAATACAAAACAATCTCTAATCTTGTTTATTATACAGGATGTATGGAAAACTTTGCAGCTAGAAATGACCAGAGGACAAGACGAAACAACAAATTTCCCTGTAGATAATATTATAGTATTTTCACACTCATTAGGGACTTTCTAGGGATACAGGGTGTGAGGAAAAGTACTGACTGGGTTCCTTTCAAGGAATGAACCGGCCCATGAAACTGAACAACTTTCCCTAAGAAACATAGGTTGAAATATGGAAAAAAAAATTGAACTTCACATACTTACGTACTGACTCGGTCGGCTGGTACATTTTCTATGGGAGGTTTACATATTTTTTTTTATTCGACCTATGTTCCTTAGGGAAAGTTGTATAGCTTCATGGGCTCGTTCATCCATGCAAAGGAACTCAGTACATTTTCTAACACCCTGTATATTTGTTCTGAAGTATAAGTCAAGTGCCACGTTATTTTAAGAATATATATATAGATGGTGCTCAAAGAGTTACTGGGTTAGTTATCTCTTTGATTGGACCGTTAGTATGCACTAAAAAGTTTAGACCTAAATTTTTTAACCGCGTCATCTATACAGGGTGTAAAAATATTTTACGGGGTGAACCAGTCCATGAAACTGAACAACTTTCCCTAGGAACATTGGTCGAAATATGAAAGAATTTTTAGACCTCCCATACAAAATGTAACAGCTGAGCGAGTCAACTGTGTGGGAGGTCCAATTTCTTTCATATTTCGACATAGAAAGTGCAATATTATACCTACTTGAAACTGATGATTTGAATGTCAAAACCTGTAAGTCAGACGTCAGTGCCATAAAAATAAAGTGCACCTAGTAGATAATCTTAAAAGCCAATTCCTATGCAAATTACGGTCGTTATTCTTGTTAGAGTAATAAAGTGATTTATAAGAATTAGTTGAATGGCTTGCTAAATTCATCACACATCATTATCCTCAGTGATAATCATTACCTATCATAGTGACAGTTTGTCAGCCTGTCGGCCCGATTCCGTATCCTATCATTCAATTTCACACCAATCATGCTCAATGAATTCTTTCTCTCTGTTTTGCCATACCCAACTTTTATGCCGCCTTTATGTGTCAAGTTCAGTCCATAATTAAAAATAACTATCACGCCAATTACATCATTCGCACGAGCGACATCTACTACTACTACCAGAAACTAAAAGAAACTGATTAAAAAATCCCATTTTTATAATACCAAGTACCCGTAATGGCACATCGCTATTTAAGATTCGCAAAAAAATGGCAACCCCAACCGTCCATTTACTATCTCTCAAAAAAACTGGGATAGTACATAATTTGATTGACTGGATCATTAATAAAATGCCAAAGTTATTCTCTTAATACTATTGTCCCAAAATACTACCTATTCTCCACTAATCGTTTTTCAATAAATTCAAAGTTAGAATTTTAGAAAATAATACAAAATTTAGAGTATTTCTCTGACTACAAAAAGTTGATTTAAATAGTACCACATTTGACCTTGCAGTCAAATACCCAATTACAAAGTCGTTCAAGGTCAAGATTGTTACACAACAATGTCAGAGGACGAGGTACTAGCAGAAGTAGGCGATCAAAAACTGACACCACGGTTGAAAGTCGTTCGCCGACTCAGAGTCAGTGTGTCACAACATAAAATCACAAAGTACGTATGATAAGTAGGTAGGTAACCTAACCCAACAAAAAGTCAAAAGTGCCTAGATCCGTCAAAAAATATCCTATTTCTCTATTAAAAGTCGGCAAAAAATAAATAATAAATGGTAGGTACGTCCTTAAAAGTCCTCGAATAGGTAAATAAAAACTCATTATTTTTATGGAGGCAAAAAGAAAATAATTATTACTGCATGTGAAATGTGAGGTACCTGAGTAGTGTCCTGACTGTCCGGTATAAAATTAAAACATTTGCAAAGTTTTATTTGTTTAACCATTAAATTGTACACAAGAAACGTTTAAGCGCTATTTTAGCGCATCCGTAACGCATGCGTCTGTCATGTATTGTAATTTCCCCATACGTACAAGAAGACGTTGCCGCATAAACTTGCATCAACCGATACGTCGGCTAAACAACAAAACAAAATCTAAGTTCATTCGTTAGTACTGCGTCATCGTCAGTTTTTAGTACCAATAAGGAAATTTAAAATTCCTTACTACTGACAGACGCATGCGTTACGTATGCACTAAAAATACGCAGCATTGTGTGTTAGATGTGGTATTTACCATAATGTTAGAAAAATTTTAAGATCTTTATTCAGTAACTGATCTACTCCTCATTTTGAACTCAGAACTCAGAACTCAGAACTTTATTTGTAATTATGGGTACAAGTATAAAATACAGATGACAGGTTGGATAAGTAAGTAGTCCTCCATAATTTGCCAATAAAAGCATACAAATATTTTTTACTTAAAACTATTTAACAATTTATAGTAGCTACATACATAATTATAATAACTATCAAAACAAAACAGTGGGTACCTATACATATATTATTAACAAAATGAGATCGAGGATATTTTTTTAAACTGCTTAATCTACTAAATATTCATTTAAATTGTAATAGGCTTTTTTGACTAAAAACATGAACAGTTGCTTTTTAAATTGTATGGGAGTCAGATTCTTTATATTGCTTGGCAGCTTATTAAAAATTTTTGGTGCCATAGCGAATACACTGTCATGTAAAAGAGTCGTTCGTGTTTCAACAATCGCTAAGTTATCTGTAAACCTTAAATTTAGATTATGTCTGTCTGATACTTTACCGAACAAATGAGGATTATATTTCACAAAAAGCACTACTTAGAATATATAGAGTGATGTTAAAGTTAATATATTTAAACTTTTGAAAAATGGTTTACATGTATCTATATTGTTAAGGTTGCATATAGATCTAATGCAACGCTTTTGCGCTTTAAAAACATTTTCTTTTTCACACAAATTACCCCAAAAGATTATCCCGTATCTTAAACATGATGCAACAAACCCATGATATGCAGCCATGACAGTTTCTCTATTAGCTACTTTATTTAATTCGTAAAGGGCATACGAAAATTTATTTAACTTTTTACAAATGTCTGACGCATGGGATTTCCACGTTAGTTTGTTATCAATGGTAAGGCCTAAAAACTTCGTGATTTCAGTGCTGTCTATAACAGATCCATTAAAATTTATATTAACATTTTGTATGAGATTCGAAGGATTACGTTGATAAAAGTGCATTAATTTGGTTTTTTTCTAAGTTAACTTTGAGTTTGTTTTGGTTAAGCCAGAATATAATTTCTTTTAGTGCATTATTTATATCATTTTCATATTCATTAGGTTTGTTGCATTTAATTACTTTAGTGCTATCATCAGCAAATAACAACATAGGTTGGGATACATTTTTAGGCAAATCATTGATATACAATAGGAACAACAGGGGCCCCAGAACACTCCCCTGTGGGACTCCGGATGTTATTTCACGTGCACTTGACAGGTATTTTACCTCTGTATTAGTTTTATGACATGATTTTGTTATACTTACATACTGATGACGATTGCAAAGATATGATTTCAAAAGTGCAAGAATATTACCACATATTCCACATGTTTCGACCTTTTTTAATAAAATACTATGGTCTACAAAGTCAAACGCTTTTGTGAGATCCATATAAATAGCGCAGACTGGATTACGTTTATCTACCTCACTAATAGTACGATTTAAAAATTCGTACAAAGCCATATTAATGGTATGATTTTTTCGGAAGCCCTTTTGTTCTCCAGTTAGTATATGATATTTCTCTAAAAGTGAATACAGAGCCTCATAAATAACTTTTTCAAATATTTTTGATATCACCGGAATTAATGCGATAGGTCTGTAATTATTCATGTCTCGAGTATTTGCTTTTTTAAATAGTGGTTTAACAATTACTGGCTTTAACTTTTCGGGGTACTTTCCATCGGATATACTTAAATTTATTATGTGACTTAGTGGCTTAGCTACTACTTCGGCAACATGTTTTAGAACTTTGGTGGAAATATCGTCGTATCCTACACTTTTTTTATTATTTAAATTCATTATAATTTTAGCTATATCATTGGGTATTGTAGGTAATATGAACAATGAATGGTGGTTGGTAGAAACATTTGTAGTTGTAGGCACATTAGAACTACAATTGCTATTATTACCGGTTGAATATCTGGGGGCACGGCAGTGCCCCCGCCAAGTCGAGCTAGAAAGCGGCACATCTAGTTTTATCTGTCAAAAAGTCATTGTATTCTTCAGCTATTTGTTTCGGATCATGTATAAGACAGTCTTTGATTTGTATTTCTTTCATAGATACTTTAGGTAGATTTAACTGATTTTTATTTATTACTTGCCAAACTGCCCTTGACTTATTTTCCGCATTATTTATTGTGTAACTATTTTGCGATTTTTGAGTTAATTTTAATATCTTTTTCAGTCTATTTGTATATGTTTTTAATGCCTTTCTATTTGTTTCACTAGTATTTAGTCGGTACTGCCAGAGTAATGTTCGTTTCCGCTTGCTACATATTTTTATGCCACGAGTTATCCATTTAATTTTTTTAGAGGTCTGAATTGTAATGGTTTTTTTTTGGAATTAAAGTCGTAAAATAGTAGAAAAAGTTCTAGAAATTTGTTATAAGCTTCATTAGGGTCGAAAGAGGAATAGATTTCTGAAAAACTTAACGCATTTAAGCATGAATAAAACTTATCCAAATTCTCCTTACTGTAGTCGCGTATTGAAGACCGCCAATACTTTATAGTGCATCTAGATGAGATTTTTTTTTTTTTTGCCAGCAGAAGGTAATCCCCCCTCTGCAGGAAGTTTATCAATGAGACCAATGGTTTATAACGTAAAGGCAAGAAAGCATTCCCGTAGAGTGCAGTTGGTGTCCAGAAAGGGTCCTCGCAATTTGATACGGGCGACCTTTTCAGCACACATAAGTCTTACTTATACATAATGCTAGTTACTATTATAATTTTACTTAAGTAACGTAGGAGTTATTATGGTATTTTCTATTCTAATACACGTTTAATGAGACAATTAGAAAGGCGTTAATTATCAGTATTTTTCAGAGTTACATGTTTTCCGTAGAGGGTTAAAATGTTAGGTATTTTACTTAAAATTAGGTCACATCTTTGTTAAATGTTTTAAGGTTTTGCACAATTGTCTTTATAAGATGTTAGTAAGATTCTAGAGTGCTTTGTTTGTTTATTATTTCTAATATTGAATAATAATTGGATATATAATGAAAATTACAGGCCTGTTCATGGTTAATCCTGCCTGACATAAATCTAGGGCATTTTTCTATAAGGTGTTGAATGGTTTGTTCTGTAAAATTATCGCAGGGGCAGCTATTAGTGTTTTTGATTTTAAATCGGTGTAGGTACTGTAGGTGATATCCATGTCCGGTAAGTATTTGTGTTAATTCAAAAGTGGGTTTTGTGGCTTTCCAGAGGTTTCGTATATCTTCTAATTTGGGACATTTATTTTTTGTATGCTGTCCTTGCGGAGAATTAAGATAGATTTCTTCAGCTGTGTCCCAGTTCGCACGTTTTAGATGATATTTTATAAAACTGATCGGAAATAACATGTAAGAGTATTGAGTACGGGATTCAGCTGCAGCTTTTGCTGCTATATCTGCTTCCTCGTTACCTTCCAGTCCTGTATGAGCTTTTGTCCAAATAAATATCATGTCTCCTCCTGTGCTGAACGTAGTATGCATGTGTTTATGAATTGACACGACTGCTGGGTTGGTGCTATCTTTATTGTTTATGTCGCAAAGGCTTGATTGCGAATCAGTAAGTATAGCATAATTTGCGATGCTGTTTTTGACTGCCCATTCACAAGCGCGATCTATTGCTAATAGTTCAGCTTGATAAACCGAACAGCTAAAGTGCAGTTTAAATTTCCTTATTGTTTTAGTGCTATCCGGTTTATAAGCAACGAATGCCGCCCCCACTTTATTTTCGCTATGTTTACTCCCATCCGTGAAAATTTTTGTATAGTTGTTTGGGCAGTGATTGTCAATATCTGTTTGGGTTGTTGCAAAGTTCAGTTTTATACATCTTCTGTCAGCTGGGTGTAATAAAGGTGTAATAGCTTTCCTGGGCTTTCAGGTTTTTCAAGTATAATGTCATCAGGTTGAAAGTCAGTTATTTTGGTCCATTTCGTGTTTTCTATGGCAGCGACTTCGTTGACTTTTAAATGAAGGGGAGTTAACTCGGATAAAGCGATTGCGGCAGTGGCAGAAACAGTTCTAAATGCTTTAAGAATTTTTATGGCAAAGTTTCTTTGTACGGATCTAAGCTGTTCTATTACGGTTTTATACTTTCTAGCTGAACCCCATATTCCCCCAGCGTAGGTTATTATAGGCTCTATCACGTGTTCATAAATGGTACGTACATTTTCAGAGTGCACTCCCCACGTAGGGCGTACAAATGAGCACAGCTTTTTATAGATTTTATAGGCTTTATTGATAGCATATTTTGCATGTGATATAAATTTTAAGTTTTTATCTATGATGACACCGAGCAACTTTATTTCATCATTATAGCATAACTCTTTTCCGTCCATGAATATTTTGGCCGTTTTAGCTTTTCGGGTAAATGCTATAAGTTGAGTTTTATTTGGTCCAAATTTAAGTTTAGCTTCATCGCCCCATTTAAGGATTTGACTTATAGCTTCGTTTGCTGCATGTTCTAAATCTGGAATGCGGTAGCCTGTTACTATCAGGAGGACGTCATCTGCAAAAGCCTGTATGTGGCACCCTCTTGGAAGTTGGATCTCGAGCAGTTCATCTAAAATCAGATTCCAGAACATGGGGCCACACACTGAACCCTGTATGCATCCTCTCGTCAGTGTCTTTTCGATGGTGGTGTCCGCGTAGTTTAAGGTAACTTTTCGTTGTTTAATGTAGTCGAGAATCAATTTATAGTAGTTGCTTGGGCAATTTATTTGTTTAAGTCTTTTGAAGATGGCCGGCCACCAAGCATTATCAAAGGCTGCGTGGATGTCGAGGGACACAGCTACTACTAGCTTCTTTTTATCCTTAGCATCAGTTATATTTTGGATTGCAGTCTTGAGAGCATCGCATGTTGAAGTTTGTTCTTTGAAGCCAAATTGCTTCGGATTCATTGTGTTCGTGATATGCATGTGGTATGTGAGTCTCTTGCATACAAGTTTTTCCAATAGTTTCCCGAATATGTTTATGAGACCAATGGGTCGATAAGAAGCCAGATCAGTATAGTCAGATTTACTTGCTTTAGGAAGAATTATAACATGGGCGGTCTTCCATTGGATAGGAAAGTGGGATAATTCTAAACATCTATTTATAATATTTGTCAATATTGTAGGGTAGCAATAAGCGAAGGCAGAACATATGTCGGCTGTTAGGTGGTCTGGTCCAGGTGCTTTGTTCGGGTTCATATTTTTAAGGCAGTCGGTAACTTCTTGTTCCGTAAATGGTCTGTCATATTCGGTTCTTGGTATTTCAGTCATATGGCGACGAGTCGCACGTTGGAGGTCAGTGATATCGTCAGTATCTTGGGGGTAAAATTTGTCTAATAAAGCTTTGGCTGTTTCGGTGGTAGAAGTTGTGTATGTGTCTTGGTCGATTCTAAGAGTTGACGGTGGTTTAGGTTGAGGACCATTTTTAAGTAGTCTGTTTGTTAATGACCAAACATCCTCCTTACCCTGCTTACAGCAAAAGCTGCGAAAATTTTCTGTCGATTCTTTCATGAGCATATCTGCGTATTTCATCTTTAGTTCGTCTCTTTCTTTAACAATATTTTCGATAGATTTACCTGCTTTGTTTAAATCGTGTATGGTGTGGTGGAGTCTAATAAGTTTTGTTTTCATAGTTTTTAACTCATCATTCCACCAGGGAATATATTTCACATAGCCAGATTTTCGACTTAAGACTTTGTCGCAGACTATCTGTAGAGCTTGGGTGATATCAGAGATGTATGTTTCTATCTGCTCATCATTCATGTCTTCTATTGATTTGTTATCTAATTCTTTTTGACTCATTAAAGTTTTAAGTGTACTGTAAAATGTTGGCCAGTCAGCGTTTTTAGTAGTGTATTTGTAAGTAGATAATTTTTTCTTCTTTTGTATTGATTTTTTGTCGAGGAGAATGTCGAAATCTATGGCATTGTGTTGAGATGTAGGGCAAGCTTCGAGGTTTACTCTCCAGTTTAATATATAGTGTGTAAAGTTGTCCGATGTTATTGTTAGGTCTATGATCGAGGTGCGACTGCACCCGTGGGTTACTGTCTCAAATGTAGGTGCAGTGCCAATGTTATTTATAGCTAGGTCGTTAGAGGTAATAAAGTCAACTATGTCATTGCCTCTTCTGTTGGTTTTAGTTGAGCCCCAGAGTGGATGCCAACCATTAAAGTCACCACCTATAACTATGTGTGAGTTCTGATGCTTTTTAACAAACAATTCTAAGCGGTTTAGAGTCCCACTAACGTCATCATTAGGTTCTACATAAGCGCACACAAAAAACAGTTTTCTACTCTTAATTATTAGTTGTATAATGCTAAGGTTTTGTGTAGAATATTCACTATTGCCCAGAGTAGCTCCGATATCTGATTTAACTATGATACATGCCTTTACTCGTTCATTATTTGAGTACTGGTATGTATCGTAACCGGGCAAAGACTTTACAGTTTTGTTCTTACCTACATAAGGTTCGGTTATAAATGCTAAAGCGTAGTTTTCTGATATGAAGTAGTTAAAAAATTCGTGTTGACATTTATAGCTTCTATCTAAGTTACATTGTATAATTTTTAATTTAGACCTAGTATCCATAGTCGATTTTTTCCATTAATCTTTGTTTCATTAGTTTCATGTAAGGGCATTTGGAAGAGGTCGCTCCGTGCTGTGTGTTAGACTTTGTCTTGAATTTTTTGTCGCGGGCAAGGCAGTTGTAACAGTCTTCTACTTCTTTTTTGTACTTAGCCGGGCAGGCGGCGTAGCTATGCGATTCCGCTGAGCAGTGAGAGCAGGGGTTAGTTTCTGATGTACAGTTTTTCTTAGTATGTCCAAACTGCAGGCAACCATAACATTGCAGGAGCGGAACGAAGTCCTCAACATGCACTCTTTGGTGGTCGATGTTGATCCTACCGATTTCTGTAGCTTTTAACCATATCTCCGGCGTCACTAGGACCACTGCGTTGTACAAGTTTTCGTTACGATTGTTTCTTTTAAAACGGAACTTTACATCCGTTTCAGCGGGTGTTAGATTCTTAATTAGTTCGTTTTGATTAATTATTAGCTGTGCCAGTTCATCCGTTGGTACTTCCTTCGATATTCCTTTGAGTAGTATCATTGGCTTGAGTTTCCGCGATGGCTCTGCGCGTATTTCAGTAGAGCTTTCCAAGCGTCTGAGGGTTTCATTTATCCGCGTGTAGCATTGAGTTCAGTAATATAATTAAAGATGGCAGCACTGATTCAGGTATTCGGGAGCAGCGGCAGGAACACAGCAAGTACTCAGAAGCTCTTACAGATGGCGCTGCATTATGTTCGATAGATAATCAACGGGGTTCGATGCAGTATACATTTAGCCACTTTTTATTTTCATGAAAAACAGAATTACCGGCAGGAAAAATCGTTAGAGCACTGATTAAATTCGACAATGTTGATAAAACACTGTTCTGAAGCACTGCACTGCGTAAAGATCGAATAAAGTCACTTATCGCAAAGTTTTCGTACCGCACGGCGTCGGTGTTTTCTACACAGTTTTTTAACGAAAGTACACAAGATCACTCTTGTATAACACTTGTACATGGAGAAAAACACGTTTGCAATAGGAAAAACTTAAAATATTGCGGAAAAACTAAGTAAATGCGACAAATTCAAGTTAGTTGAGTACAACAAGTTGAAAACATTGTTTACCGGAGAGCGCCCCCTAGCGTCCATCTAGATGAGATAGGATATTTGAGTAACTGGGCGGTGTGGTCTGATAAACCGAAATCTAGAACTTCGCCTTTACTACCTCGAGGTTTACAGTGGGCAAAGTTATCTATGCATGTTCCTGAATCTGGCCTGGTAATTTCCTTAAATTGTAATTTTAAATTATATTGCTGTAAGTAATTTGAAAAGTAGGTTTATATAAATCGGTTAATTAACTTACATTTCCGTGTTTAAGGTCAAAAAACAAAGATTGCAATTATTTTATTTAATGACTTCTGTATGATGTGATTGATGGACATTCCACAATTTATCATAATGAATACTTATGCTTATGCCAATGAATTTATAAGAAAATAATGTAGGTTATTTACGTGCATAGTCAATGACATACAGGATGCAGAAATAAATAAAATTGAAATATGCATCCCTCTTCATCGTTTACATTTTTAGACTATCAGCATTTCTGATCTAAGGTCCGTATTCATAAATCACAGTCAACCCTGATCTCAAGAGCGATTTTGACAAATGTCACTCAATACTAACAGAATCTCAAAGTCGCACTCAAGATCGACCTCAGAGTTCAGTGAGGTTTATAAATATAATAGCCTCTGCTAATCTCTCAATTATGACGTATCTAATGGGTTTCAGATGACTATGACACAATTGTCTTATAATTCAAATTCAAACTTAAAAATATATAATTAAGAGAAACTGCGATATAAACAGAAACCAAAATTGTATACCAGTTTTATAGCCCCATCCTGTAGATGGCCTAGCTAGCAGAAAATGTATATGCTCAATCGGCAATTTCTTAAAATAAAGTAGGTATGGTTGGACACGAAGTATATATATATATATATATATATATATATATATATATATATATTATTGTGAATAAAATAGGTATGAATATATTAGATGTGTTCATCTATTTATGTTTTACGAGAAAGCCGATTGGATATTACTTCACCAAAAGGAGCGAGGCTCTTAATTTGATGAAGAAAAGTTTTGCTGCGTGCCGTGTGATGCCGGCTTAGAAGTGCCGTGTGATGCCGGCTTAGAATAGCATCACCCCATTTCTTCCCGTGGGTTACCCGTCCCGTTTTAGGCGACAGGCTGACAACCTGTCACTACAATGATTCATGTATCATCGAAAAGGGCCCTCAATATTTGTCAAATGTGGCGATAACGACCGTAATTTTACGATTATTAACGCTCTGCCTAGCCCGGAAGGGATAAAGGCGTGATATGTGTATGTGTAAAGTTTTGCTATTACCCATGCAAGCCTAGCTATAGATAAATACCTAAGCTTTTTACAAATAACTCGTGCGAGCCTTTGTAGCTATAGGTAGGAAGTTAAATTTGAAAAATATTGCAGTTCTTGAGGAATAACGGTTACTGCTATTTATTAGCTCAGTCAAGGAATTTGGCATGTTTGAATATGACATTAAGTTTCCCCACTCGATTCATAACGATTATATACTTATAATATATAATATGACTTGCGACACCTAAAACGGTGAAAATAATTTTATAATACACCCTTTAAAAAAATACTTACAAATGTGAACCCCACACCAACGCAGACCAAGTAGCCCCAACCCCCGTCGGGAGGCTTGACGCCTTTCCTGACATTATTTACACCGGTCTCTGTATTATGTGCGTATGCCTCGTCCATATTACACTACACTTTATAAAAATACTAAATTAATAAATAATACTAGTTGAATTTCGCTATTAATTGCTGAGTAGATAATGATTAGCTAATGGTCTTGATTTTGGGTATATGCATATTTTTGTATGGCGGGGCGCGTCTGCCGTACGCGATAGCCGTCTGCTTTCTGACTATTGTAGGTTTCACGTGCTTAAATGGAGCAGATACAAAGCCATATTCAATTAATTCAAGATATTCGGCTTATCTTAAAGTGATGGAGTCGCCGAGATGCAAAACTATACATAGGCAGGTACCTAAGTGTACAAATTGTTATGCAAGGTACTAAAATGTTTTTTTTTGCTTGTAACCTAGTCTTCTTCTTCTAGCTACAGATACTACCTACGTGAAAAGGTGTAGTTTAGACACTTGCTTATAGAATACACAACCTTCTTCTTTTCGTATTCGTCTGATTCATTTGAAAGAGCCCTCAGTATTTGTCAGAAGTGGAGATGGCACCCGTATTTTTGCGGCCGTTGACGGTCTGCCTACCCCGCAAGGGATTAAGGCGTGATATGTGTATGGATGTATGTAAAAATCCGGATCCGGCATCGCATGATTGTCCGGTGTCCCGATTGCGAGAAAGTGGTCTACACACGTGTCACAAGTCACAAGACACGTGACGTGAACTAAGCATTTGTACTAGGGTACAAAATATCTGATTATACAAGTTGTTACAAAAGAATTACGTTCCTTCTAACCACGCATTCTACAGGTACCTACAACTAAGTATGTGAAACGCGTTTAAAAAAGAATAATGTAAAAACTAGTGGGCGCCCGCGTGGTAGTCGGTTCTAATCCCGTAGCATCCCACAGAAAGATTTTTTCTGGATAACAACTGTCCCATAATCCCATTTCCACCCGTGGGTGCCGTAAAAGGCGACTAAGGCATAATTCCAGGGAACGGGCAGCAGCGTCCCCTGTGAATATCTATCATATCTTGCACTGCGCTCGCCAATTCGCCTGGCAGACGTGGTGAGTACGGCAATGCCCCCCTAAAGGAGGAGGCCCATGTCCAGCAATGAACTGTTGTAGCTTTAGAAGACAAAAAAGCAGTCTGTCATAGCTGGATATTTACACTGTAACCTGAAACTATTGGGGGCCATTGAACTAGGACTGGATAGCACCAGCCATAAATAAACCTGGTAAAAACTCGCTGTAGAAAAAGCACACAGGGCCTTTCGGTTGATCTTAATAACATCAATTGATGGTCTACTCTACCTACTAGTAAAACCTATCAATTGTCTTATGGTTAAAGTCATTTGTCATTGACATGTCTTGACAGCTCTGAGATACAGGATGCTAGGGCGATTGTTAGCATAGTCCCATCGCGATGACGTCATCATTCTCCTTGCCTCATCCCGTTTCTCTGTCGGGGTCGGCTTCCTAACCTAGGGAATTAGACGTGGACGTTTTTACACAGAGCGAGTGCCATCTGACCTCTGCAACCCGAAGGCTAACTTGGCCCGATTCCTAGGTTAGGTCACATTAAAATATTATGCGAATATGGGTTTCGTCACATTCCTTCACCGTAAGAGCAGTCGGTAAATGTAAGTGAGTAAAAACACATTGGTACATTGGGGATCGAACTCTGGTTTCACGATTGTAAGACCAGTGTCCTAACCACTAAGCCACCGACTGGCCCATCACGATGTATTTACATGTATTACATACAATTAATCTATGATCTGACGTTTTGTCCTTTAGAAACTTAAATTTTGAAAACATGGAAGAAACCTGTTCTTAGAAAGGGTGTATTACAATATATTACTTACTAGCTGGTGCCCGCGAACTTCGTTTCGCCATAATATATCTTCCATCATTTATCAGCTATATATAGGACGACCACTGCTAAACATAAGGCTTCTAAGAACCATAAAATAATATTAGCCAATATTAAATTGTTGGTAGGTAGGTACCAGAAAACTTGGTTTCTCAGACTATATGTGAGTAATTTAAAAAACTGTTAAATCGTAAAATTTCAATTTCCACATGCAAGAAAGAGTAAGAAAACGGTGGTTGGTTTATAGTGTTTAGTCTTTTAGAATCCCTAAAGGTTCAGTTTCTTGAAGTCGTCTTTCCCTGCTACGATTTTTTAGCTTTCCAGTTCTCTTCCCTATATCTTCAACTTTCCGCCTCTTATGCCATTTTTAGCAGATTTTTTAAAACCGTGCAATATTTACTTCCAAGAGTATTAATTCCGTGAAGTAGACTGATGCCACATTTCTTGACATTGTGATGGAAGACTGAAGACCGAGTTCATGAGTGTGAATAAATAAAAACAAAAGCAAGTAATCATACTACTAATCCTATCCTATCCTACTTCCTACTAATCATATAAATGCAAAAGTTTATATGTTTGTTTGTTACTCCTTCACGCAAAAACTGTTTAACTGATATTCATGAAATTGAACATAGACATAAAGGAGGTAACTTGGATTAACGCATAGGAAAGTTTTCTTCGCGAAAAAATGTTCCTGTGTGATGGCATGACCGATTTCCACACGGGCGGAGCCGCGGCTAGGGTTACGTTTAATTAAGTACCTAAGGCTATTTAATTAAGGTCGTGTGCTGCCGGCAAAGTAGAATAGCACCTCTCTTCCCGTGGGAGTCGTAAGAATTAACCGAGGGAGAAACCTGACCAAGACCGGCGGCCCTGGAGAAGGACAACAGAATCTACATTTAAACCCGGAACGGAGTCTTTGTTAGACGCGTGTGACAGAGGTCTATCCTGCAGTCAATTTGGCTCCGCACGTATCGACTCGCAGTTCCTGTGGTGTCAGTCAGGGAGCCCGAGAGAGTGGCGCAGGTCTTGAGCAACCCTGCGTTTTCCAAAAAACGTTGTCTGTGGAAAATCGGCTTATACCTATAGCCACGAAAAGTCTTATCTCAGATACTGATTTGATCGTCTGGCACAAACGTATAAAATATAACTTTCGTCAGGAAAATTTTACAGATATATGGAAAAATGTATCTTCTATATAAAATGTACCAGCCGATTGAGTCACTTTGTGTGGGAAGTCCAATTTTTATTAGTATTTCCAAAGAATATTTCAGAAAAAAGTTGTCGCACCCTGAAAATAATGTAGCTGTATTGTCGGCAAAACCTATAACATACTGCATGTACCAGACAAACATTGCCTAAATAGCCTTAACCAAATTAGCGAGAAAATTTAAAAACAAAAAAGTTATTGCAATTTTCCCGCGTAGATTACGCACAAAGAAAACGATTCCTATATGAAGTTTGTATCGTCTGGCCACGCAACTTGCACGTCTTGCACCACGGAACTTTTGTTTTCGAGGGTAATAATTATTGAATTATTAAAAGTGAAAATTATTCCAATATTAAAGAGATATTTTTGTAGTCGTCGACATATTCATAGATTTTAGTTTCCTTGTCGTAATCATGAGCAATAATTCGACAAACTCATTTGTTGAGGTTATAAAAATACAGATTAAAAATATAAATACGGCCTCATATTTTTTTTTCTTCCTGTGCGCTTATTCAAAGCGACACAATACGTGCTGGCCAGTTCGAAATTTGAAATCAATCTCAGGTCCAATTAGCCATACGCCACTATGAAATTCACATGACCTACAAACTTTTTTTATGTGTAGCAGCCAACCCCCCTTTTAGGGGTATGTTTTTTTTTAGCCTATAACCTGGTCGGTGAATTACTTGACATTTTGGTACAATTTGATTCAAAATCCGTTCAGTCGTTTTCGCGTGATGCTTCCGCATATACACAAACAAACACACAAACATCGTACAAAACTCATTCATAGATGTCGCCACACGTCTTTTAAAACGCGCTATCGTTGTGTTTTCTCAAAACTATATAGGGTCACTGAACACTAACTTGTTACTGTCTTATAGAAAAAATATTTTATTCAGTGTAAAAAAAACAAGTGTAAAAACAAAATAAAATCCACAGCATAAAACATAACAACAAAACAAAATATAAAATAAAACTAAACAAAAACTTAACCTACCCTGTCTACTATAAACTCACCCCGGATCGTTCCCGGCGCAAAGGAGCCTAATATACTGGCCGCGTTGCCCCGTTGTACGGCTAGAGAAATGCTTTGTGCCAGGAACGAACCTGAGCGGGGGTCTGCGCCCCTCTCTCTAAGACGGCGGCCAATCTCCCGCACAAAGTTCTTAGCTTCAGAGCCCCAGGGGCCCAGCGTCTCCACCGCTACGGGGATGAAGGTGTACGCGGCGAGTTCCCTGTACTTCTCGTGCTTTTTCTTTGCTGCGGTTTCGGCCGCTGCACCAGCCACGCGTGATGTGCGACTAAGGTGACAAGCCGCAGTCGTGCTGACACACGTAGCGTCCCAGACCAAGTTCTTGCCCTTCTGCCAAGGGACCAACGTTAGACCGTCGGGTCTCTTACCGTCTGAGCGACTTAGTCCGGGAGGCTCAAGTACGACAGGTATGTTGGCAGAAACCAGCGCTCTACGAATCAGCTCGTTGAGAGCATGGTGCCGTGGAAATCTTCCTAGGCAGCGGCAGCAGCTTAAAGCGTGGTTTCCAGTCTCGTCCACTAATTGCCCACAGATACACGAGTGCGACTCACAGACTTTACACCCTAGGCGAAGAGAAACGGCTACACGTAGGGAGTCGCTATCTAGTAAAGTTCCCAAGTGAGGAGATGGTAAAGCGTGCAGCCATGCACCTGACTCTGGGCAAGCTGACGCTCTCAGTCTGGCAGAGTCTGCTCCGGAGCTGGCGCCCAACAGATCCTCAAAACCAGCTTTCGCAGCAACGTCATCCCAAGCCCGTTGAAAATGTGTGGCTTCAGTTTTAACTGGTGTATCCGGATAGCGACTCGACCAAACTGCCAGTGCATCTGCAGCAAACGGGATGCTTACCTTGACTCCATTGTTAGGCAAAATATTAGAGACAAGGTTTGACACTCCGTGTACTGATGCCAAAAAGGCCGGCAAGCTAACGTCATGGGCTCGTCGTATTCCTATTCCCCCGTGCCTTATCGGCAAAGCTGCCTGCGTCCATTGCCTTTCTTCGAGAGACACATTTAAGATGGTTTCAACGGCTTCCTTCAAAGTGTCATCAAAAGAGGCAATCTTTGCCGGATGCAACCACGAGGGGGTGGTACGTAGCAGGTATGTTACCTTGGGAATAGCGAAGCACATCTTTAGCAGTACTAGAGCGACGTGGGCAGACAAATATTGGAGTCGATCACTTGCCAGTCTAAGCATCAGCTCCCTTGCCTCGAATGCCTCCGCTATCCCAGCAGGAAAGATGGGGGAGCCCAGCAAAACGAAACTGGTTTCGTTAATTTCTTTAAAACCTGGTATTACTGACTGAAAGTGAGTTAGTTGAGATCTAACTCCGGTACTGCAGGGGTAGAACTCACACTTTTCCGGGTTGATCTCTAAGCCTAGTTCCCTAAGCCGCGGTATTAAGGTCAGTAAGTCTTTTTCAACTTCATCCGGAGTACCCCCAATAGTTCCGTCATCTAGGTACCAAATATTTAATGGTGACTGAAGGTCAGCTATCGTGTTTTGAATAGCAAGGCTGAACACCAGTGGGCCAAGTGGGTCACCCTGCTGGGCTCCAACTTGGGACGAGATTAGGTCCTGATTGTAAAAAAGGTTGGATGGGTTGCCGTAAAGCTGGTTTAAAAACGGATAGAGCGAAGGAACCTTGTTTTTTACCTCAGTCAGCAAAGAATCTCTTTCCAGTGAGTTGAAGGCGTTTTTTAAGTCCAACTTCACTACCATGCAGTTAGCATTCAGGGGATCCATGGCAAAAGAACGTGTGGCATGGATAGCGGCTTCGCATCCCAACTGTGTCCCAAAGCCAAGCTGATGTGGCTGTAAATAGGCTGCCATTTCTTCTTTCACGGAACGACATCCCAACTTGGCTGTTAGGCGCCGGAAAACGCTACCAATGGCAATGGGTCTGGTTCCTCCGTCTTTTTTAGTCAGAGCGCAGAGTGTAGCTCCATATATAAAGGGGCACACACCAGGGTTCAACTGTCCACTAAGCATGAAGTTACATAGCCGAGTCAAACTTTCAAGTAAACGCTGACCATTATCCCCTGCCGAGCTAGAAGTCAATTCTTTTAAGTGCGAGGGCCTGATGCCATCTAAACCCCCCGCCGACCCGCTATTAAAAGAAGACAAAGCTTGGAAGACAGCTTCCACGTCAACAATCAGGGCTTCGGCAGAGCTGACTGGTTCAGAAGGAAAGGATAGGGGCCGCGAAGGTGCAGGATGTTTTGACTTCAGAGCCTCAAGAGTCTCTGGGCCTGGGCAAGCTACATCGTCACTTGAAGTCAAAATTCGGACTGCGCCTCTGAGGTCTCCTTCGTAAACTTTGGCCTCTATCGTTTTAGTGAGGGAACGTTGCCCCTGATGTACTGTGTCCCCGGGAAAGGGATCCGAGTATTCCACAATGTTCTTTTTTACTTTAGTGGTTAAACTTCCTGGACTGGTTCGGTCGGGACACCTTAAGGCTGTGAATGAATACGAAAGAACCAGATACCAGTCTTCTATGGAATTATTTTCCACTGCTTTATCTATTAATTCGCTAAGTTTTCCGGAAGCCAAATTTCTTGCCCCTTTAGGTATGTGGCGAAGGATGCGGATGTTTTGCTTTAGTGACGGTAGGATATTTAAATCTGCTCGCGGTCTAACTATTTGCGGGGGTAAGCTTGAGGATAAAGAGGATGCACTGGCACTAGGGGGTGCGACTCTAGGAAGCTCGCTATGTTTACGGGTTATATGAACTTTAAGGCCACGGGCCGTAAACAATTTGCTTAAACTTGGGCAGTGTTGGCACTTCGTCTTTGGAGGACTAGGATTGGTGTTACTCACGACACTTGCGCTACTCATAATAATTTTTGACAAAAAAGGAGGTGTGAAAAAACAATATTTCTAAGAATCGAAATTTAACATTCTCTAAAATTAAAATAATAAAAATATTCTCAAAATAACAAACTTTTTAAAGAAGTAAGTGGATGGAAAAACATGCCGACAAAAAAAAAATTGCCTTCTCATTGAATTCCGTTTCAAACAGAAACATAACACAAACAAACTTGACATTGGCATAAAGAAATTCTATTGCCACAACTAAAAAAAAAAAAAAAGTAACACAAAAACTAGGTACATCAGAATCTATAGTCTATGGCAGCAAGCGCAGCGCAGGTTAGCGTGTATTGAGGCGTGTGTGTATAGGTTATCAACGCCATCTTGTGTGGAGTAGTGTCGTCCAGTATCACCAATATCAGTAGCGGCGTGGATGAGTTGTTCACTTCACAGTCGTTGGCGTCACTGATGTCAGGCATATTCCGGGTACCTAGCGTCATCTATCTTGTGGTTAAGCCAATCGGGTTTCTTTGTAGTCTGGACTTTGTGTCAAATGATGATGGTAATACTTATAGGTAGTAGTAGGTGGCGTGGTACGTTTGTAGCGTGGTTTCTTTTATTTTGAGTATTTATTCTATCTTTAAATGAAAGCTGTTGTGATGAGTGCGCTATAAAATTAGAAACCCTTCAAAGTAAACGGAGCTGGCTGACAGTGGAAGATATGAAAGTTCAAAATTCAGGTTCGGACCGTTTGGATCGATGTACATTTGGCGCGAAAAAGTTTTAGCCGGCAAAAGTTTGAATTATTCTTTTCTCAACGGATTTTCTCGAAAAACACTTTTACGCACTTATTGAGATGTTTGGTCACTTGTAGTGTTTAGAATATGTTCGTATCACTGTAAATATTGATAAAAACTGTGTTTTAGAGTGAAGTTTATTGACAAAATGTTCAAAAATGTTCGACACCGGTAAGTGATACACACACTTATAACTGGACGTTTACTGCACAGATATTGGAGATAACAGTTTTCCGGGATATTTAGAGAACTACTAAGCTAAAACTCACTGAAACTCTATTAAAAGTAGTTTGAAACTATTTTCTTTTCCCTAAATAAATATTTAGCCTACTGATACGGCCGGTGTTGCCAGTAGGTAGGTCTGTCTTATTATATGTAATATTACTTGGGTACTTGGAAAGATTGGAAAGAAGAGAATATTTTAGAGACGTACCTAACACTTATATTTTGTCCTTTAGAAACTTAAATTTTGAAAACATGGAAGAAACCTGTTCTTAGAAAGGGTGTATTAATAAATCTCATAATTATTAAACATACCTACTTACTTAGGTATTAAACTTTGCTTGTTAAAAAACTAACAAAGCTCTGATTGTTTGCGATTTTTGTCACAGAATGATCAATGAGGCAATCAGTCAGAACGAGGTTTTTAGAACTCTAAAAATAAATTGGCGATGTTATCGAATCATCACTATCTACATAGTATAAAGCAACGTCGCTTCCTGCGTCTGTAGGTATGTATGTATGCTTCGATCTTTAAATCTACATAACAGATTTTGATGCAGTGTTTTGATTTTTATATTTTCCCGGCAATCATTATGCATAAAAACTTCCTCTTGGATCATTCTATCTATTTAAAAAAATTACATCAAAATCCCTTGTGTGGGTTTAAAGATTTAAGCAAACATACATACATACAGACGTGAAAAGCGACTTTGTTTATACTATTTACTGATAATACTTATCGAGAAAACACCTTATTTCCACGGGAAAATGAGTTACAACGGGCGCAGCTAGAGTCCGCGCCGCGATAAAAGTCCCGCGAAAAAAGTTCAAATTACCGTTATGGCCGTCAGATTAATGGTAAGTAGGTAATTGAAAAGTTTTTCCATGGACTTCTTTTGCGGCGCGAACTCTATTGGACGGGCCGCTAGATGAATATGTATGTAGTCATATTTTAGGGAATTAATGTACAGTCTAGGCTATTGCCTTAATCATCAATAACGACTAACAATGATATATGCGTACACCCATTAATAGGCCTAAAGTAGTTTTTTTTCCTGTTGCCTGGTTGTTGACACTAAATTTTATCTAACTGAAGATCATTGAACTCCTAATCAATTTTTTTTTATATCCTAGGTATTCGATCTATGGCCTATGAATATTTATAGAGAAGAAAAAACGTTAGTGATTTTAATTCCTATCAGAGATTGAAACAGATCGCATTTAAAAACTATATACTTTAGTATCACTAGATATACAGGGTGTAGAATAATTGCAAATTTTTTTAAGAGGAGAATCAGTCCATAAATCTGAACAATTTTTCCCATGTAATATAGGTCGAAAAATTAAAAAAGCTTTGGACCTCCCATACAAAATTACCAATCAACCAAGTAAACTTGTACCTATGGGAAGTCAAAAAAAATCTCATATTTCGACGTTTGTATCATAGGGAAAGTTGTTCAGTTTCATGGGCTCATTTACCGCTTAAAATATTTGCACTTATATTTTTACAGTATTGTACTACCTACATAGCTACTTACAAGCTTTTTACCCCATTTGAAAATGCTGAAACGCGTGTTTAACTTTTTTAGATGCTTAATGCATTCAGTAGCGCCATCTACTAGGAACTAAACGGACAGTATAAAAAAATCCCATTTCCAAAACAATCGTGCCTATCCACTATAACTCACAACATTTTATTAACCCTGTATATATTTTAAAAAAATCCTAGTCCATTTTAGTTTACCTATTTTATAATATTAAGCAGGCAAATATATGATAGGTAACCTTTTTTATGGGCTAAGTTATGCTATTTTTCATTCAGAATAGGTCATTGATATGAAGTTATCTACGCACGCGGGTTGACAACATGTAGATAGGATTTACCTGGAAGAAATCTACAGGGTGTTACTGGCAAGAAGGCTGACCTCTTTTAGGGTGTGAACCAGCTCAAGAAACTGAAAAACCATTGGAGAAAAAAACAGAATACAAAATTCTTTAGCGCCAAACCTGGTAAATCGTGAATCTGTAGGTATGCAGCGGGATTCTATCCTTTCCCTGTTACATAAAGTAAGATAATTTCTTAATTAGAAGTCGGTGATTAAAGAAGGTCTGTAAATGACGGCCGATTGTCATGCTTTCTCTCTACCACTGAGGCTCTTACATATACCAGGCGTTCATACTCATCATCATGTCGTATGGCAATCCTTGCCTGAATCATACGCCTATGTCAAGGGTTTTTAGCCAGCTTTCTGCGTCAGGAGTGTACTTGTGCAGATCGCCTATACCACCGGGAAAACAGCGAGGTGGAGATTCGTTCACAATGTGGGACAAGATCTGGTCAGGTGCTCTGCAGTCGCATTTTGGCATTCATGCTTTTTCCCGCACACTTAGGTAACAGTCGCCATTTACAGGTCCTTTTCTAACGTCGCAAATCGCGCAAATAGTAGCTTCTGAATACTTATTACTTACTTACATAGAAAGTTAGAGGTACCAATTGAACCTATAGGTATTTGCCACTTCGCCGGGGCAAAAAAAAAGGTGCATCGGTTCTTTCAGCACGATCCTCCAAAATGGTCACGTTTTTGGCAACACCTTGTACATGTATACCTAGGGTTAACCCAATATTTATCGATTAAGGCTGATACTAGGTTTAAATGCTTTATCGATTCAACTTTTGTTAAATTTATGCAAAACAGTTCAGTTCAGTCAGATTTTATCGCTTTTTCAAAACACATATTTTAATTAACTACTGTGTTTTTTATGAGAGATAGTTAATTGACATCGTGGGCCGTGATTGTTTTGCAAATCTTAAATAGTGATGTGCTAGTACCGGCAACTGTTGTTATCGAAATGGGATTTTTAAAATCTGTTCCGTATTTTCGGCGTTATAGTTATTTTTTATTATGCACTGAACTTGAAAGGCACATCACTATTTAAGATTTGCAAAACAAAAGGCGTTTTTTGGTACTTTGGTAAAGGTTTAAAAAAAACCTGCCTTTATTAAAACTGCTAATTTTTGTAATTTTGAAAAAGATCTATTACGAGTTTTCATTCCAGTTCCTGAATTACTGAAAAAGAAAAATAAAAAATATGTTTGTGAAAATATGTTTTGTTTCATAAAACCACGCCTCAACAATATATGAGTACAAGCACAAAATAATAACTAATAACTAGCGTACAAGGGACTTATTTAAGGTGTTTACGTTCGTAAATGTCACGAAGTAAATTGAGGGTTAATTATCCCGAGCCGGCGGCGCCAATTTGTGCTAAAAAAATAACGCCAATTTATAGTTGTCGTGATATACACTGGACTTCTACTGACAATTTATTTGTTAGTTTTTAAGTGGTACCACAATTTTTTGGTATAAAAAAATACACGTGATGTAGGATCAGTCAAACTTCACCACACATCACTAAGGGGGACAGGGGGAAAAAATGACAACAGAGGACAACAGTAAAGAAACACAGCAGTGCATTAGTAGGTATTCAAGTTGGATAACAGGTTTAAATATTTATAAATTATACCTAACTACTAATAATACTATTATTAATGACATTAAATACCTAAATAGTTCATTAATAAATACACACTTATACCTGGGTCAATATTTGAAAACGGTTCTTCAGGTCCCTTTCCTGGCAAATTTGAAATTTTAGTTTTATGGTTATTTTATCATTGCATAATAATAAAGGCCTATTGAAAAGGTTATTTACGAAAAAACACTCAAATCGAACCACAGGTTTCGTCAAAATTAAACTTTGAAATTAGAGGTGCCAGTCAACGGGACATTTTGCGCCAGTCAAGGGACAAAGTAATTATTTTAACAAAATATGTGAATAAAAGCTGTTCATCTTTTAACATTTTGTTAGAAAGCTAATACAAACGAAACAAGCGGAAAAAAAAGTCTTGTTTCTTATGCTTGTAACTAAGTAGAATAAAAGTAAAAGTTGCCGCAGCCTACCAGACTGACGCCTTGAAGCCTCAGTCTGGTTAAGACACGACGCACCTAGTCACAGACAATTTGCTCGTGCTTGAAACACGACACAGCCAGCCCGACATACAAAATGAAAAATCCACAGTGTTCGACAATCACAGTTGACAAGCGGGCGTATGTGATCTGTAGACCTACGGAAGAAGGCTGTTCGTAAACAGCCGATACGTAGAGGCCCAATACTCCACCAAAACAATAGTAACGTAAGTCGTTTAAACTTAGGCCATAATGAAACAGCTAGCGTGAGACAAGAAGAAACCCCCGAAACATTATGACCTGAGAATTAACTGTGTTGAGCCACTTAAGACATTTTTCGAATTGTACATTCTGTTACTGAACAGACGAAGATAACCTTAAAGATGACGCAATCAGCCTGAGACATGCATGACTCAGATAGCCTTAGACACCACTAGGCAAGCACCTGACGCACGACGCTGTATACATGAGATACGACGCAATCAGCTTAAGAGACATTGCAATCAGACTGAGACATAATGTAACTAACCTGAGACACGAGGCAGTCACCTTAGAGACGACGTAATCAGCCTGAGACACGATGTACTCAGCTAAAAAGACTCCGACATACAATGCAATCAGCTTAAGAGACGTCGCAACCAACCTGAGACATGACACAGCCATATTGAGATACAATACAATGCAGACAGCTGTAGAGACGTTACCATCAATATGAGACATAACGCAGTAATCCTGAGATACAACGCAGTCAGCTTAAGAGACGTCGAAATCAGCCTGACATAACGCAGCCACCTTGAGATACAACGTAATCAGCTAGACGTTGCAACCGACCTAAAACATAACGTTGCCATCCTGAGATACAATACAGTCAGCTTAAGAGACGTCGCAATGAGCCTGAGTGAGACATGACGCAGCCACACTAAGATACATCGCAGTCAGCTTAAGAGACGTCGCATTTAGTTCAAAAGACGTCGAAATCAGTCTAAACGAGACATAATGCAGCCGCCCTGATATACAACGCAGTAGCTTAAGAGACGTCGCAATCAGTCTGAGACATTACGCAACCACCCTGAGATACTACGCAGTCAGCTTAAGATCGTCGCAATTAACCTGAAACCTAACGCAAAGATCCTGAGATACAACGCAGTCAGCTTAAAATACCTCGCAATGTGCCTGAGTGAGACGTATCGCAGCCAACCTGAGATACAACGCACTCAGCTTAAGAGACGTCGCAGTCAGCCTAAGACATAACGCAACCGCCCTGAAATACACCACAGTCAGCTTAAGATACGTCGAAATTAACCTGAGACTTAACGCAGCCTCCCTGAGATACAACGCAGTAGCTTAAGAGACGTGTATCAAGCAGCCTGAGATATCACGCAGCTACCCCGAGCGAGGCCTAACGCAGCCACACCTAGAGACATAAAGCAAGTGTTTTTAAACTATGTTATCTGCACGAAAAACAATGCTGTTTACCTCCAGGAAACCCTTCATCTAACTTACGGTACCCATGGGCAGACATGGGGTGGTGCTATTCTAATCTGCAGGCACACCTTTACACAAAAAAAATTGCAAAAACAATCATTAAAATAACGTTAGTCACTTGACTGGCATAAAATGTCCCTTGACTGGGAAAAATGCCAGTCAAATGAAGCCAGTCAAGGGACAATTTTCTATGTTTTTAGTGATTTATTGGTAAACGCTTGAATGTAATCAAAACTTGTAAACGAATCTTAAATCTCGCTTTATTATGCGACATTATTTGTTCAGAACCAATCCTCTATAATAACTTTTTCACGAAGAAAACATGCACAGGAAAGGGACCTGGCGCAGGTGCAAAAATAGGACCTAAAAATTTAACACCTCCTATTTTATTCTAGAAGTGCCAAGGAGCTATATGCTCCATCCCCAGGGATAAAGAAGCAATCCTGGCAGAAGGCAGAAACAAGACCCAGCTCATAGTTCTATTAGTTTCAGCGATTCAGTCGTTTTAGGCCACGTATTCAGAAAACACAAAAACGTGTGACCAACACAAACTGTCATTTTTATCGGTAAACGCAGTTAAATATTGTCCAATTAATAATTTACTATAAATCTACGTGATATAAGGATTATTATGATGGGTGAAAAGTTATATGATGTCCAGCTAGATAAAACTTTATACGTGTTTAAATTTCGCAACAGCTGAGTGTGACACGCGAAGAACGCGTGTTTTGGCCCCGATTTTAGGTTTCAGATTAAGTTTTAGTTAAACATATCTCATAATTTGTGGATGGAGTTTTACTTTCCGAATAGTCAATTAAACATTATTTCGTGTAAATGTTACTTAAAATCTGTAAGTGTCGTACTTTTGAAGAAATTAACGTGTGACCGCAATTTTTACCTTCTCCAGGAATCACCCACCTACATACATGTCATACATACATATAATATACATTATACATAGGTATTTATTAATACACATAATTGATAGAGTATGTGTAAATCGATTTGAATAGGTAGTAGAACGTGTGGCACAATCACAATTAGTAGACTTTTACAAACATGTTCTTAGTAGACTTTAGACTTTCGCATACGAAATTTCAAAGATCAAACTCCTACATGAAACTGTTTTAAAGTGTTAGGTACGTCTCTTAACATATTTTTTTCTTTCCAAGTAATATATTGTCTTTATTACTCAACTACAAACTCAGAAATTGAGTTTTAGATTAAGCTAGGAACGTAAGAACTTTAGAGCGTTGTTCTGTCGACTTGGTAAAATTGATTGTCTAACCATACGTGAACTTCTCGGTACAAAGATTATTTCTACGATTATGTCATTCCGCTACAAATGCCATAAAATATACCGACCGGGATACAATCAAAAGCCAGATAATGTTACAAGTGTCCAGTTACTCAGTTCGCAACTACTGAACCGTACACCGCGGGGAAACCACTAAAAGTTAATCCAGTATCTACCTACTTTTGCCTGTGCATAGACATAACTATTGCTACACTTACTTACGCACTTTCTCGTTGCCACTTGGGCGAGTAATTTGATATCGTATCAGTCCATGAGACCTACATACCTACATATTCTATAATTTTATTAAGGTTTAAAAATATTAGCTGCAAATATTTTTAGGGGCGAATCAGGCCATGAAACTGTACAACTTTCCCAAGAAACGTAGGTCGCAATATGAAAAAAAAATTTGGACCTCCTATAGAAATTGACTTGGTCGGATGGTAATTTTGTATGGGAGGTCCAATTTTTTTTCTTCCATTTCACATTTCCTTCGAAATATTTCAGAGAAAACGTGGATTTCTCATTCCATGTCATATGTCCTTCGACCATTTTATTAAATTTTGGTTATTCTAAACATGAAGTTATCTAATTGAAATAAATCAATATTTTTAATTAAAAGTCCTTAGTTCAGGGAGAGATGGAAGAACATAGGTAGGTACAATTAAAGCAATCTGAATAAAACGTAAAATTGGCTAAGTATCGGATTTCAAAGTAGTTATTTTAAAGGTGCAATGAAACAACCACTTGGTAACCGTTTATCAGTTTCATCCACTGTCTTTTTTAAATTTATTTATAAAAATGTGTCACTATAAATCTGTAATATACACCCATTAAAATAGAGCTTAAGTAAATATATATTCTAAAATCTAACTAACAAGAATATTTCGCACCATTCAACTTAAAAATAGCTACAAGGTATACTCGTAGGTAGTCATTCGATATCACTTCTTTTATCATCAACATCAACTTACTTACGTAAAAATTACCAACAAAAAGATGTCATACAAAAACAAAACAATAAAATTATTGTCATGAACATGGAAACACTTTTGGATCAAAGAAGTTCCAATCTGTCATGCGTTACACATTAAATATGAAATTATTTGATTTAAAAATAGCAATAAAGATTGTATAGTTAAAGTAATGCAAGCTTGAGTACATTGAATCATAATAATAACATTCATTCTAATACATAAATAAAACGTAAGTACTCGGTTCACATTACCACTACATTGATAAATTGATTTGATTATGTACGATTGGCACAATATTTCTACAAATGATTGCATTTAGGTACAATTTAATAAACTTACAAAATATATTTTGGTGTACTGATTCAAAATGGGTGCGTAACGTTTGTTATAAAAACGAGATATATATTTTCGATTGGTATCACACATGATATTAAGTTCGTATAATATTCATCACATCAGCCTCTAGCAGTCCACCCCTGGCGTAGACCTCCCCCAGGGCACACCACAATGATTATTATTTAATATTAGATTATTTCATATACTGCTCAGAAAATATATTATCCGATAATTCAACAAAATTTCAACATATTCACAAATGATATATTGCATTCTTAATATAATGCGTTAACGCTCTGCCTACCCCACAAAGGATAAAGGCGTGACTTGTGTGTGTGTATGTATATTTAGAAAATCAATCGCCCGTTTTCGGTAGGTTAGGTTGGATTTGACTAGTGTTCTTTCTTGTCTGTTTGCTGCATGCCTGCATTTTGCCTGTCTGCATGAATGCATGCATGCAATCATTATAACTTAGTACTATAGCAAGAAGTCATTATAACATTGGAAATTAGTGCAAACAATACTTAAAACGAATGATCTTTAAATAAAGTAAAATTATAACAAAGATACATTATATTAACTGAGACATTATATAAAACAATATTATAAGAAAAATGTTTATATCAAACATTACACACCCATTAAAAATGGCACTACAATTATATAACTTTTGTAACAAGTTATCCTCTTACAAGAGTCTTGGTAGAGAATCGCTTAACAAAATTTTATATTAAGTACATTTATGTTTTGAAGCACTTATCAGCATTGTAAGTTGCCCAGTTAAGGAAACAAACTGTTTGAAAAAATAGTGTAAGCTGGTTCCATAAATATAAGTAAGTTCAAGTATCGAGTTACCCATAGTACAATTTTATTTTGATAAGTACGTTACATTATTTATTATTATTATTGCCAGAGGTAGGGTTGAATCCTGCTCGTTTAAAATATTCCGTTTCTATTACAATTTCAAAATTTAATTATGTTATAATCCTTATAATTGAAGTAGAATTGATCTACCATTTACGTATGTTATAACCAAACATATAACCTACCTACTTGATATACATTTGGTCAACAAGATCACTCATCTAAAATAAAATAATGTTTCTAAGAATATATTACACGGAGTACGATAAGAAGTCTGGAAGACAACAGTAGTTTTAAATACAGTCTAAGGGAAGATACAAAAGGTTCCATAAATTAGTTATTTCACAGTTATTGATAAAATAAACACACTATAAATAGAATGGCATCATAGCATGTCTTGGGTGACTACAGAAAATACATATAAGGTAAAGTGGGATAAAGCCAACAAGTCATTTAATAGATCAGTTTGTGAGTTATGCTGGCCCAGTGCTGATCTTACCCCACCTTACCTTATGGTAATCTATAGTCTGCAAGTTTAGGTACTTTTATTTTTGTAAACAAACTTTGTATGAAAGTGACACTTCAGAACTGTCAGTTTAGTACAAAGTTTGTTTACAAAAAGATAAGTACCTAAACTTACAGACTATAATTGAATATGATATGGATCTTACAGGGGATACTTTATGTATTTTCAATACGAAATAAAATTTAAGTATTTTCAAGCATTTTCACTTTTGCGACCATATTTCATAGTTTCATACACGCATTGATATAAACAACATTGTTATGGTTGGTTTACAGTATCTTAGGCTCATAAAATCTATTTCCATTTTATTTGCGTACAATAACGATTGTACTCTTCTTGTAATCCGCTACCAGGATAACATAAACCAGCCTTACAAAAACAGGGTTCCTTGCCCGTATTTATAAAGTTTATAATATAAACCGCACTCAACTCTGAGATCTATCTTGAGTGCGACTTTGGTCTGCTATTAGTATTAAATCACATTTGTCAAAATCGCTCTTGAGAACGATCTCAGAGTTGATTGCGATTTATAAATACGGGCCTTAGATTGCATACAAAGATTTATTTACATTTCCAAGTTAAATGCATAAAAGTAAGTAATACTGGCTAGTTATGAGACTGGAAAGATAATAATTTTGATATATGCTCAAATTGCATAAAAATAATATTTGAATAGAGAATGAGGTAGCAACCTGGAGAACTAATAGCGCCACTGTCGACTGGGCCTGTTTTCTGTGATTGGTTGAAAATGTACCAATATCAAAGTTCATTTATTTCTTATTGGTGCGTTCAGGCACAGTCGCGCCTGCTGCCATCTGCAATAAGCTTTCAAATTTCCTCAGAACTCTATTGTTTTAAGGGTTGAGAACACATATTTGGGTGCAGTCCTCCCCATAACTTTCCAAAAATCATCATATTGCCTTGAACAATTAAATAATAATATAAGTCATACCGCTAAATATACCAGCGTTAAATACATCAATCAATAAAATGTGTTTTTTTTTTATCAACTAGGTAATTTTAAGCGTTGTCCATTATTGCTTACGGTCTACAATTTCTTAAAATATATATTAAATCAATTTAAGACGCCACAACGATCAAAACAAACAACAAAGCATAATATCAACGTACAATAAAAAGGTCACTTATTATTATTTATTTTACATACACTTTCCTCGATTTGTTTTATGATTTATCCGAAATTATCAAAAAAAATGTGAATAAAAGTTTCTTTTACAAGAGCTTAGAGAGAAAATTATGTAGATAGTTAATATCAGCACCGCACTGCAAACATTATTTCTGATAGTTTTTGATAAAATAAGAGAATTTCATGAAATTTTAAATGATAAAAAAGCAGGTATTTATTTCTGTCGAAGGAGTACCTACTGACAAAGTGAGCGTGGTACTTTAGTACTAAAATTATCACTAAAACCTTCCAAAGTACAAACAGCCGTCAAAAATAGTTTTGTTTCAAATAAAACAATGTCTAAAGTATATAGTTTGAAAAACTAGAATGTCAGAATGAAACCTACGCAAGACATTTTTGTATAAGTACCTATAAATTAAAATTTACTACTTCTATTAAGAACGTTATTTAATAATAACGATTAAAATCACTGGAATTCCGACCTACTGATTTCACTGCATTAAAATTAGGATTATGGATAATCTCCAAGATAAACTGCGTAGTAAGAGTTAGCAAACATCTGTATTACTTTATTAACGCCATTAATTATGTAAGTTTAAGGCATACCTAGTATGTTTGCGTATTTATTAACACTCCATGTAGAATAATGCTCAAAAAAGATAAACGTTCTAAAACTCGTCTAAAACTACGAGCAGCTATAATAGCTGTATATCCAGTTCTACTCTGTAAAGATAGGCGTCACCTAGGACTGAATGTAGGTAGGTATGAAGACTAGGGTGGGTACCTATTAAAAAAGTATGTCTAAATTTTGCCACTCGATGAGCTTCAAGTTACTTCAAAAAGTAATCGGTTGACACGTTCCTAAATTGTAACTCGTCATTTTACTATACAAGTATTGTGAAACGTAAACGTAATTTTTATACCAGAAAACTGAACTTCGACATACCCTACTCCGACATAACATATGTTCGACATAACTAAATTTCGACATTACGCTACTTCGACAATAGACGTGTTCGACACCACTGACCTTTTGACCTTATGAAAAAATATTTGGAGTGACCGTAATAGTAATAACATACGGTTTATTTAAGTTTAGTGTAGATTAAAATTTCACATAAACACTTTTTTTATCAGCGATTCAACTGAAATTACTATTCAGATAATCCTTTATCACTTTATACGACTAAATCACATAATAAAAAAAAGTAATCTGACGCGTTTGTCAATGTTATTTTCAAGTTCATGATGATATAGAATTATATGATATACCTAGTCGATTACCTAGTCAAATTTCGATTAGTTAATAATCTAC
Source organism: Keiferia lycopersicella (assembly GCA_029255805.1). NCBI lineage: Eukaryota > Metazoa > Arthropoda > Insecta > Lepidoptera > Gelechiidae > Keiferia > Keiferia lycopersicella. The sequence continues at coordinate 28,353,377 of JARACZ010000001.1, forward strand.
TGTCACTATCCAGAGTGTTAGGAAAAGTACTAACTTATTTTCAGGGGATAAACCAGCCCGTGAAACTGAACAACTTTTCCAAAGGAACATAGGTCAAAATACGAATAAAAAAAATTGGACCCATACAAAATGTACCATCCGACTGATTTGTATATGAGGTCCAAATTTGTCTTCGTATTTTGACATACATATTATCCTTAAACGGAAGTACTTTTCCTAACAACCTGTATATATTGCCCTAATATTTATAAAAATAAATTCTTAGTTTGTCACGCACCAGTTTCTTAAAGCATGTGCTACGCTAATTTCAAGTGGAATCAATACCCAGCACTACTTACTAAGTTTCAAAACTTTTATCTTGCCGTCTAGCTACCGTATTATACGTATATAAGGTGTAAAAATATTAGCTGCAAATATTTTAAGGGATTTTTTTACATCTGTATAGGAATATCCCTCTTTGAGTCGTCCAAAGAAAAATTTAGATTCTGGACAGCCTTAGTTACCACCAGGGTTCGAAGGATATATATCAATGGATATATATCATGATATATATCCGATATATATCCGATATATATCCAACGACTTTTTGTGATATATATCAATATTTTTTAGTCTTTTTCGGTGTATTTCTACTTCTACACCATCTAGTGGTACATACATAGTACATACAGTAGTAAAGTTATAATTAAAGTTAAAAATAAAAAGGTTTTTGTTTGTTGATTATTTGATAAATAAGATTTTATGTTTTGGTTGATTTTGCCTGATCGAATAAATCAATAAGAAGACTTATGTTTTGTTTATTTTAAGTACTTCAATAAATAAAACGAAGAATAACTACATTAAAAAAAATTGCCTATTTTCCAAAAGTCGTAGAACAAAAGTTGTTCAGTTCAATGGACAGGATCATCCCTGAAAAGTAACGCAGTACTTTTCCTAACACCCTGTATAAAAAACCATTAAAAACATTTAATTTTTAAAAAATTATAATTATTTATTTATTGTTTAACAATTTAAATACATTTTTTAATAATTTATTATATTTATGTAAAACATATGCAACAAATATACATAAATAATACTATAAAATAACAACCTGAAGTTCATACAAAATGGATATATATCAAAGTTGATATATATCGGATATATATCATAAATATCCGATATTTTGATATTTATTATAAATATCGGATATTTTCGAACCCTGGTTACCACCAACCTGGAATTTTGTTGGAAACTCCATACAAAATGCTTTATCAATCAGCATTATTAGTAAATACAAAATTACAGAATGTTTAGCTAAGTGTATCCGGAATCTAGATTTTTTTCTTTGGGCCACTTAAAGGGGGACACTCTGTATAACTTGCGCAGATAAAGAAGGATATACCAAAACGGCAACATTATTGTTTGTTTCTCTATCATATTGTATGACATGTAAACGGAATGTCAACTATATTGTTGCCATTTCGGAATACTACTGCGCGTGTTAAGTACGTTTTTACAGACGTCATATTACTATCACATAAGTACACAAGTATTGTGACCACAAGAAATTAGCATTATTACTTACCAAGCTAAATTATTTAAAATAAAAAAAAACATAAAAGCAGCTTAATCATACTGATACAAGAAATTTACTAGCTGCCTTTTTGTAATTTTCTTGAATAAAAATTCATTTAAAATTTGAATGTATCGTACAGTCAAGTACAATCGGCAGTATTGCGTCAGTAGTATCAGGGGCACTCCGACAAAACTGACAATTTATGCCCTCAAAATATGATAAAAATCAAAAACACATTAAATAAGTCATTTTCTTTAAAAACTATTCATTTCAATGCAAAATTATTGCTGGGTACAAAAATTATTCAATTCTTTTGGAGTATCCCTGATACCTATGTGTCAAAGTCCATTTGCTTGTATAGTGTCGCGACTAGCGTAAATTGAGCTCTATGCACAATTTTCACACGTACGAGCGCGTTGGAAGTTACGCTGGTCGCGACCGACACTACCTAAGCGAATGAGCTATATATACAACCCACTACCTTCTGAGGACCATACATACTTAGCGTACATTTGTACCATTCCTGCGCTGTCTTCTCCCAGCTCGTGTCACTGTCGCATAGGACACCGAGTCGTTCAACGACCCGGTGTTCCCCGGTGCGGTATTCACTATATCTGCACGACCTTGCGTCGTCGCGTGAAGGCGAGCGCGTACTCGATGCCCCACACGAGCACGCACGACATGATCATTGCGTTCTGCACGTGAATGCACATCGAGAAACTGCCCGTGTAGTCGCGCACGTAACCTGCAAAAAAAAGGAGTACGTTAGAAAACACCATAACAAAATTCTCGGTACATCAATAAAAGCTGCGAAACATAAATTAGAGAGAAAGAAATTAGGGTTACAGAGACATGTTTTTAACTTTTACAACAAGCACAGGAGTAGCCATGGAGAGGGTTTTGGGGGTTCAAACCCTGTCCGTAAACTTTCCCCAGCCTTGAGGCAAACCATGTAGGGCATATACCTATCATATGCTTAGCAGCAAATATTTACAGGATGAAAAATCAAGCTCGCTTCGCTCGTGACACATATAGTACGGTTTGTCTTCAAACTACTATGACCATTTTCATTTGTAATTTCTCTAAATACCTACGATTGGTATCGTTGGATTCCTTGTGATGTCCACAATACGGAACTGTCGGTCGTAGAGTGCAAAAGTGGGGATAGAGGGTGGAGGGGGGAATCAAAGATGGCGGAAGAGCAGTTTGGTTTTTACGCTATAACTCGACATATACTGTACCGATTTTAAAAATAATAATTGCGTTTTAAAGCTAATAAACTGTTGTTTGTTTCGTCCATAGACATATAATACTTATTCATTATAGTTTATGAGTTATCTTCTTAATTAAAGCCTTGCAGTAAATACTCTAGTTTTTAAGTACGGATTGTTCGAAAACTAGTAGTTTTTCGAAAAAAATAGTTTAGTAATAAATTATAGAGTGGACATTCAGCTATTCAAAAATGTAAGTATTATTGATCTGGACCCTGAAATCACTAAGATATACCTATTCGCGTGAACAGAGTGGTGTAGTTGCGTACAAATGCGCTTGCTATTGACGCTGCTGTCAATGTACTTTCTATATTTATAAAATTTTATTTGTATATCAGCAACTTGCAAAGAACGTCATTTCTTATGAACCTAAATCCCATCAAAAAACATTCTGTAAAAAACATGCCAAGTCTCGCTGGAACTGCTTATTTATCTTTAAAAAGTCGTGCCAAGTCTAACGTTCCAACTGGCTTTAAAAAGGATGTAGTGAATTGAAACTAGACTGAAATTATAATTTAAGTTAAATTGGTTAATTGTTTGTATTAAAAAGTATTGAACTATAGTTCAATAACATAATTAAAAAAAAAAGTTTAATCACAATCTTGATTGAAAGACTCTCCAGAATTATATTGATTGAAACATGAAACAGAATCGATATGGCAGACGCCCTTCATACAATTTAGCCGCTTCTTAACACAAATGCACTTCGTTGTTCGGCAACCTGTCGCGCATTGGCATGATATTAATTGTAAGTCTTTCATGGATAATGGAGAACGCAAACTATTCACTGTCCGTTGTCTTCCTCTCGGCGGCTGCGCAGCAGCCGGCGTGGATACGCCTTCGAGGCTACGGCCGCGCTGGCGTGGGTGCTAAAAGCCGCCTGCTTATACAGGCGGGGCGATGGGGGGCACTAGGTTAAGTGCGGTTGTGGTCCGGGTGCCAGGAGGACTTCACGCCGCGGCGAGATCGTATCAGCCGGGTGATTCCCCATTGGGGGAGGCCCAGCTTGTGCCCATCAGCCAGCTGCGGCTCGTCCCCTGGTGGTCGTATCCTGGTGGCTGTCTCGCGAGGAAGTCCCGAGGCAGCGGTCATGTCCGGGTAAGCGGCGGGTGCCGGGCTATCCTGGGTTCGTCGTGCGTGCCCACGATCCTGACTACTCGACACGGAGTAGTGGATGTAGGCAGGCGAAGGCCACGTCAGGCTGTGCTTAGACAGCACCACCTTGAGCAGATTATCTGAGCGCTTTAGCCTCCAGGCCGCCCATGGCGTCCGTGACGTCGCCGAAGGACGACATCAGGCGCAGGAGGCTAGAGCTGATGATGGGTACCACGTCTTCGCCTTCACGGAGCGCGGCCGGAACATCAGTGAGGGCCCTGATCGCCAGTATCAGGACCTGTCTGTCCTTTTGTAGGACGGCTACTCTTTTCGTCTTTAGTCTTGGGGCCGGCTGGGGCTTCGGCTTCTCCCTCTGTGGTTCACTTAAAGAGGTGCCGGCCTCTCCCAGCGGACCCGTGGGTGGTTCTTGACGTGGCTGGCCCGGCTCTTTCACGTCCTGAGGGGGCGAGGGCGATGCTCGCCTCCTCCGCCTCCTCGGCTTCCGTTTCTTCGTCGATGTTCCGTTGGGGGCGTTTAAGCCTACAATTTACCCCCACCAAAAACATGTGGTTGGCAAATAAAAAGCGATAAATTAGTGCCAGTGACTAGCTTGCGTCAACACGCCGTGAAGTTCGGAACAAGAGAGCGGTACAGCGCCTCTGACAACGAAGCCCGTCGAGCCGAAGAGGACGGAAGCGGCACCGCAGGGAGAAGCCAACGCGGCAGGTTCTCTCATGGCGGCCGCCAACGCCCCCAACGGAACAACGACGAAGAAACGGAAGACGAGGAGGCGGAGGAGGCGAGCATCGCCCTCGCCCCCTCAGGACGTGAAAGAGCCGGGCCAGCCACGTCAAAAGCCACCCACGGGTTCGTTGGGAGAGGCCGGCACCTCTTTAAGTGAACCACAGAGGGAGAAGCCGAAGCCCCAGCCGGCCCCAAGACTAAAGACGAAAAGTGTAGCCGTCCTACAAAAGGACAGACAGGTCCTGATACTGGCGATCAGGGCCCTCACTGATGTTCCGGCCGCGCTCCGTGAAGGCGAAGACGTGGTACCCATCATCAGCTCTAGCCTCCTCCGCCTGATGTCGTCCTTCGGCGTCATCACGGACGCCATGGGCGGCCTGGAGGCTAAAGCGCTCAGATAATCTGCTCAAGGTGGTGCTGTCTAAGCACAGCCTGACGTGGCCGTCGCCTGCCTACATCCACTACTCCGTGTCGAGTAGTCAGGATCGTGGGCACGCACGACGAACCCAGGATAGCCCGGCACCCGCCGCTTACCCGGACATAACCGCTGCCTCGGGACTTCCTCGCGAGACAGCCACCAGGATACGACCACCAGGGGACGAGCCGCCGCTGGCTGATGGGCACTAGCTGGGCCTCCCCCAATGGGGAATCACCCGGCTGATACGACCTCGCCGCGGCGTGAAGTCCTCCTGGCACCCGGACCACCACCGCACTTAACCTAGTGCGCAGCCGCCGAGAGGAAGACAACGGACAGTGAATAGTTTGCGTCCTCCATTATCCATGAAAGACATACAATTAATATCATGCCAATGCGCGACAGGTTGCCGAACAACGAAGTGCATTTGTGTTAAAAAGCGGCTAAATTGTATGAAGGGCGTCTGCCATATCGATTCTGTTTCATGTTTCAATCAATATAATTCTGAAGAGTCTTTCAATCAAGGTTGTGATTAAACTTTTTTTTTATTATTATTGTTCAATACTTTTTAATACAAATAATTAAACAATTTAGCCTAAATTATAATTTCAGTCTAGTTTCAATTCACTTCATCCTTTTTAAAGCCAGTTGGAACGTTAGACTTGGCACGACTTTTAAAAGATAAATAAGCAGTTCCAGCGAGACTTGGCATGTTTTTTACAGAATGTTTTTTAGTGGGATTTAGGTTCATAAGAAATGACGTTCTTTGCAAGTTGCTGATATACAAATAAAATTTTATAAATATAGAAAGTACATTGACAGCAGCGTCAATAGCAAGCGCATTTGTACGCAACAACACCACTCTGTTCACGCGAATAGGTATATCTTAGTGATTTCAGGGTCCAGATCAATAATACTTACATTTTTGAATAGCTGAATGTCCACTCTATAATTTATTACTAAACTATTTTTTTCGAAAAACTACTAGTTTTCGAACAATCCGTACTTAAAAACTAGAGTATTTACTGCAAGGCTTTAATTAAGAAGATAACTCATAAACTATAATGAATAAGTATTATATGTCTATGGACGAAACAAACAACAGTTTATTAGCTTTAAAACGCAATTATTATTTTTAAAATCGATACAGTATATGTCGAGTTATAGCGTAAAAACCAAACTGCTCTTCCGCCATCTTTGATTCCCCCCTCCACCCTCTATCCCCACTTTTGCACTCTACGACCGACAGTTCCGTATTGTGGACATCACAAGGAATCCAACGATACCAATCGTAGGTATTTAGAGAAATTACAAATGAAAATCTGTTTCTAGAGCACTTTTGCTCAAAACTGACCGTACTAGTATGCTTTTACATCTTTTATGCACCCGTTAAGTGTCTTGCTCCTCACCCGTTAGTAGAATGAAAAGTCGAGCTCGCTTCGCTCGCAGAATTGGGATACGTGTTCTTTTGTGGCTGTTTTGCACTCGTGGCACATAATAAATAATATTACTAGCGTACACCCGGTTAATGTCTGTGCTCCTCGCCCATTCGTAGCGTAAAAGGTCGAACTCGCTTCGCTCACAACACGTGTGCGTTTCCACCTGTTTTGCACTCCTCCTGGCACATAATAAATAATAGTACTAGCGTACTCCTGGTTAGTGTCTGTGCTGCTCGTCCGTTTGTAGCGTGAAAAGTCGAACACAAAGTCATTTTTTTGAACACTACTTAACTTAGTTCTTTTGGAAATCTCTGTAGTACTTTTAGGTAATGATGATGATGATGATGATGATGATGATCTCTCCGACCAATTTCAGTCATGCTGACCATTTCGACTCCTAGTCAGATCGGCGCTGATGCGCCCGGAGATGGCTATTGTAGCCAATTTTGGCAGTAAACTCCCGTGCACAGTGTGGTGTTTTAGTTATTACAACCTTGTACAACCGAGTGCACAGCTCAGTACTCACCAATGAGCGGTCCTATGAGCACGACCAGCACCCCCTTGTGACCATGTGCAGCCCGAAGGCGGCCGGCAGCTTCTCCAGCGGGCAGTACTCACCAATGAGCGGTCCTATGAGCACGACCAGCACCCCCTTGTGACCATGTGCAGCCCGAAGGCGGCCGGCAGCTTCTCCAGCGGGCAGTACTCACCAATGAGCGGTCCTATGAGCACGACCAGCACCCCCTTGTGACCATGTGCAGCCCGAAGGCGGCCGGCAGCTTCTCCAGCGGGCAGTACTCACCAATGAGCGGTCCTATGAGCACGACCAGCACCCCCTTGTGACCATGTGCAGCCCGAAGGCGGCCGGCAGCTTCTCCAGCGGGCAGTACTCACCAATGAGCGGTCCTATGAGCACGACCAGCACCCCCTTGTGACCATGTGCAGCCCGAAGGCGGCCGGCAGCTTCTCCAGCGGGCAGTACTCACCAATGAGCGGTCCTATGAGCACGACCAGCACCCCCTTGCTGACCATGTGCAGCCCGAAGGCGGCCGGCAGCTTCTCCAGCGGGCAGTACTCACCAATGAGCGGTCCTATGAGCACGACCAGCACCCCCTTGCTGACCATGTGCAGCCCGAAGGCGGCCGGCAGCTTCTCCAGCGGGCAGTACTCACCAATGAGCGGTCCTATGAGCACGACCAGCACCCCCTTGCTGACCATGTGCAGCCCGAAGGCGGCCGGCAGCTTCTCCAGCGGGCAGTACTCACCAATGAGCGGTCCTATGAGCACGACCAGCACCCCCTTGCTGACCATGTGCAGCCCGAAGGCGGCCGGCAGCTTCTCCAGCGGGCAGTACTCCGAGATGGTGAGCGTGAAGTTGCTGAGGCACATCCCCCTGAAGAACCCGCAGATGGACAGCCAGACCATTAGCGGGATCCATTCCGTTTGCTCTGCTAGCACTGGAATATTTACAAACAATTATATTATTTCTACTACTACTTCCACAGCCGCAACAGCATAGGCCTCGGCTAAATTGGGGGTAGTGTAAAATAACGGTCGTTATCGCGACATCTGACAAATGTTTGAGGGTCGTTTCAGATACGTCGCGCGTCGTCTAAAATTGCAATACACATGAAACCCTCGAGTCCCTCAGTCAGCTTCTACGACACTCACTTGAAAGAAATAGGGTGATTCTATTCTAAGCCGGCTTCACACAGCATAATATATTCCAATACTTAGACAAGATATGCAAAATATGCTTGGCGAGACATTACCAAAGCTAAGGCTGCCTAAGGCCAGCTGATGCGATTTCTATGGAACCAAATAACTGATATTAATGAAACACTCTATCTATTAAAAAAAATGCTTCAGAATCCGTTGTGTAGTTTTAAGAATCTTAAGCGCCAGACGCGGGAAGAAATACGACTATGCGGGAGAATAAAGAAAGGACCTGCCAATGGCGGCCGATTGTCATGCTTTTTCTGTCCCACTGGCACTCTTACGTATACGAGGCGTTAATGGTATCTCCCTCACACTTAGGTAACCTCCGCCATTTACAGATCCTTTATTTATTCGCAAGCCATATATGTAGTGGTTAGTATTTTGTTTGGTATTTAGTATTTTGATTTACTCACCAGATCTGGTGGCAGCCAAGAAGAAAGATGAAATAAAGAAGATCATCTTCTTAGATATATTAGTCCTGTCAAATATTGGCGGCAGAATCAGCCGCACCAGGATATCCGTAATGGCCGTCATTGACAGACAGAAAGCCGTGTCATTCGTATTGTATCCCATATTCCTGATGAAAAACGGCGTCAACATCCTGAATTGAAGCTCCCCGCTCCAAAACAGGGAAAGACCGAGTAAAAGGTTGAGGAAAGACCAGTCTTTTAGCAAGTCTAAGTCCATGAGTGCTATGAATTTTCTGATGAAGCCCTGCTTTTGCTCTTTTTCTGGTTCGGCTTTCATTGCCGCCTTCATTTGTAGACCGTTGTCGTCTACTGTCTGAAAGAGAACACAATAATGTAATCAGTAGTATCGCCAATTCGCTGGTGTGGTCACCGTCGGTAGTAGATACGTCAGGGACTGGTTGAACCGTTGAATGAACTTTGATATTTAATAGTAATTTTTATGACAAGGGACTACAGTGATATATTTAAAGCGAGGGCGTTATTTTAGTATAATATTTGCCAGAAAAACATCTCATTCCCACGGGAAAATTATTTGCAGCGGGCGCAGCCGCGCAAAAACTTACACATTTCTTTTTCTTTTTTGGTAAGAATGAGCTAAATACTAGGTATTAAATATAATAAATAGCATATACTCGGTAGTATTTCAAAAGCGTTCCAACTCTTTATTTGATTTGATTGGCTGTAAATATGAATGTTCCAAATCCATATTAATTTTAGTCCCTTTGGACTTACTTACTTTTAGTTATTTTGCGCGCGATTATCAGCGCCTAAAGCGTAGTTTTTTGAATAGAGGGGATACAAAAATCATTTCCACGACGATAGAAACAAAAGTGGACGTACATCAAGGTAGAGCTGCAAGTAGCTGCCGGTGAAGTCCATGTTGGAGATGTTGGAGATGACGGAGAGCTTCCTCTTCCTGGCCGGCTCGCTCAGCATGTTCCCGCTGGACGTGATGCGCTGCATCGCGCCCACCGACGCCGCTGTCGTTAGTGAGTTCAGTCTGGAGACAAGGAAATAGGACATGGTGAGAGTTTGCAATCGGACTTTTTACCAAGTGTGCTTTATACTTACAGCTGTAAGAATAAATAACAGGAATACTAAGAGAAGAACAGTTCAATAAACAAAAAAAAAACATGAAAAATTCAAAGCGATTTGGCGCGGCATTGTTTTTTTAATAATATTGTACAAGGCAAAACCAATCTATCTCCGTTAAAATCTAAGCATTTATTCAACCAAATCTTTCATTTTGCCTACAAAAATATATTAGATTTACGTATCGTTTTATGTATCCTTGACAGTTGCATCCCCTGGGGAAAAAAGTGATATGGGTTTTTGTCTCCCGCAATTTTTTTAAAATTTAATTCACTCTTGTGTCGTACGCACAATTATTCTACCAGTGAAAAACTTAGGTACATACATTATATTGTAGAAAAGTATACAATAAATGACATACTTATTGTGGTTCCTTTCGAAGTCTTCTAGGGGTTTATCACAGGTCTTGGCGCGGGGCAGCCCTATAGTGCCTACTGAGGGATGGTTCATATTCTTCATGTTAGTATGGGACCTCTGTGGGGTCAATTTGGGCATAGGGCTGATGACTAAAGGGTTAATCTCGAATTTGTCGTTCTCTTCCTCGTCGCTCTCGTTTATACACTCCATTTCCTGCAATTTAGAAACATATATATTTATAAAGAGTACTTAGAAAGCTTTGTATTTATATTATAACTTAACAGAGCCATATGTAGTGTTAGGAAAAGTACCTAACTTCCTTTCAAGGGATGAACCAGCCCATGAAACGAAATTTACTTTTCCTAAGGACCATAGGTCGAATTGTGAAATCTTTTTGGACATCTCATACAAACTGGGTCAGTTTCAAAACTGAGTCGGTTGGTATATTTTGTATGGGAGGTCCAAAAATTTTTTAAAGCGTAACTAGTGTAGATATTCAACGTTGCGGCCCATTTTCCCGATTTATCAAATCATCATGACATCCTTCAATGGGGTGACGCAGTGATACTATTCTATTCAACACTATATTCAAACACGTGTTTTGCTCTCACAGTAAATTTACACGCTATTAAATTTTACGGCGAAACCACAAAGTTATGATGCCCATTTTACAGTCAGTGGTTATAACCACAATATGTGTCTCCACCATGTCTGCGCTTTTGATAAACTTGGTAGCTGAATACCAAATATATTATTCTATTCATTTCGAAAACACTTTTGTTTTACAATGTAATATACAATAATAGCGCATCTTACACTACTTAACTTTTATAAATGAACCACAATATAGGTACTATGTTTCTGCGTTTTTGTAATATTGCCGTTTGCTTCGTTAAAATTTTTAAAATGGGTTTAAAATTACTCCTACTGAACTTGGTTTCATCATATACGAATAATTTGTACAGAGTGTTTGAGACAGCCCCTCGAATACTAATAGGATGCATTTAGACCATAAAACTGAACAACTTCCCATATTTCAGGAAACTGAAAAACACTTTAGATGTCCCATACCTAGTAAATGCAGTCTTCTTCTTCTTCTTCTTCTTCTTCAACCTATAGCCACCCAATGCTGAGTGTAGGTCTCCTCCAATGATCTCCACTTTTGACGATCAAGGGCTTCTCTCTTCCAATTCTTCCCGCCAACTTTGACTATGTCGTCTGTCCATCTTGCCGGCTGTCTACCCACGTTCCGTCGTCCCTCTCTTGGTCTCCACTCCAGCACCTTCTTTCCCCATCTGCCATCCGTTCTTCGGCATATGTGACCCGCCCACTTCCACTTTCTACCCGTTATCATTTTAGCTATGTCGGTTAGCCTGTCAGCTGGTATGTAAAATGGTAAATGCAGTCAGCTGCTCGTAATTTTGTATGGAAAATCGTTCATTATAGGTAATTTATCGTTTCCTGACACAGACTCGGTGTCCCACGCGAAAAGATAAAGAGAGAGAGGGGGGGGGGAATGTACAGTTACAAGGTCCAAATGCATATGAGTATTCTGAAGGCTATCAGTAGCAGAAAGAAACGAAACCCTAAACTAACCTTGATAGGCTGCATCTCTTTATCGACGGGCACCTCAATGAGATGCCTCTTGATCGGCTGCAGCAGACACGAGCCCAGCACGGCGTGGAACGCGAGCGCGCTGAGGATCACCACCGTCCACCGGAACCCGTACTCCGACAGCAGCAGCTTGACCAGCTGCGGCATCACCATCAGCCCGAAGCCGGTGCCGGCCATGGACAGCCCCACGGCCTGCCCGCGCTTCTTGCTGAAGTAGTGGTTGAGAGATACGAAGGAAGATGACGACGCTAGACCTACGCCGAAGCCTGGAATTAGAGAGCATAAATTATGAGCGCTTTTGTAAATTAACAAAACTTTATAACTTTTCGATATTACTTCTATAATACTAGTAGTAGATATAAAAATGTATAAACATAACTTTACTTACCAACTAACTTTACTAACTTCTCTATCTTAAGTTACCCAGAATGGAGCCAACAAGTAACTAAACTAAAGTAACTCTGCTGACTCAGCGACCCAAAGAGGATCTAACATACACATACACATAATAATACCACGCCTTAATCCCTTGCGAGGTAGGCAGAGCGTTAACATATACATACATACATATATCACGCCGTAAGAATACGGTCGCTACCGCCACATCTGACATTTTGGAGAATTGTTTTCCAAGGTTGTTTCAGAAAACATGTGTATCACTATAGTGACAGGTTGTCAGCCTGTCGCCTAAAAATTGTTTTACACCATTACTCTCCAGTCCCTTAGTCGCCTCTTACGACACCCGCGGGAAGGATGTGGGGTGATGCTATTCTAAGCCGGCATCACACGGCATAGATCTTGAGGATTTTGGCCTTCATTATTAACTTTCTTTACTATTTATTATTATGATATTATAAGTGTTATCTATGATCAACGTAGCATTCTTTGTAAAGTTGTAAGTCTACATATCCATTAAAAACTAATGGAACATTAAATTTGAGGTACCTACTCAAAAGAGATGTGATCCAAAACATAATTCTAATTATTCATATTACGTACAAATTGCGTGTGTGGCACCATAGAGCCGTATCCCTTTCATACATAAAGTAGATACATGCTGTTAATTGAGTAAGTAATACAACCCATAACGTTTCAAATTGACACCCTACCGCGATAAACATGTTCGGAAATTCACATCTACGAAATGCTAAATAATACAGCCAAGTAAATATATCAAGGCAAGGTTATTTCGTATTGAAAAACATGTAAAATTGTAATAAATTAAAGAGAAAAAGGCGTAACATTTTTATGCATACATACATACATAAATCACGCATCTTTCCCGTTGGGGAAGGCAGAGACTATTTCCTTCCACCTGCTACGATCCTGACATACTTCTGTCGCTTCTTCTACATTCATCAGTCTTTTATTTACGTTTTTATATTCGTAAGTAAATGAAATATGACTAGATAGGATAGGCGTTAGAAATACTACAAGTGCTAATCGAATTTAAAACAAAACTAATGTCATAGCACTTATTATCATAATACTTTAACGCATTTGCTTAACAATGGCCAGCTGTTATTTCATATTGTATGGCTAGTCGCATTATATTTTCATTGCAAATGCAAACCAGGCATGCTCGGTGTTGTTGATACTAAAGCACTATGCAAAACGAAGAGTTTTTAGATAATTCTCGGTGACATACGCAGGCCTAGCAATTTTTGTGTAGCGTCTAACTTGTTTGTAATAAGGACCGAGGTGAAACAGTTGCCTACATCCTTCGTACTTTTTTACTCCTTTACCAGTTCAGCCTCAAAACTGTCCTAACTTATTACCATTTTAGGTTATAAATAAGAATTCTTTTTTTAAACAAGAAACAAAAATAATCAACTCACCTCCTATAATACTGTACGTAGCTATGATATGTCCCATACTATTCGCTGGGGCGGTGAAGAGCAGTCCTATGGCGCATATAAACGACCCCACGAAACAGACCTTTCTATATGAGAAAGTCTTTATCACTGGGCCGACGAAGAACCCTGAGAAATTGACCACAGAGTCTAAGGTACTGGCTATCACAGAAGCGCCTGTCGTGTGGACCCCAAGGTCGTCCAATAAGTCTTTGAATAGCAGCCCGAAGGACGGCTCTAGAGACCGCGTTGAGAACTGGAATGAGAATAAGAAATATATCATTAGACTTTTATTCTTTCAGTGTATAAATTGATGAACGATCCGATGAACTAAGGTGTCAGAATTGTAAATAATAGAGTAATATACAAACACACATACATGTTCAATGCCCATATGACATTGCAGGGTAGACAGCATTAACATAGCATAAAAATACTTACGCTATCCCCACGTCTGACAAATATATGTATACCTATCTTTATATATATATATATATATATATATCAAATATATATATATGTGGGATGATATGAAAGATGAAACGATTATAATGTGAATGATGAAACGAATGGACTGTGAGTATTTTCGAACTGAAGACGGAAGTAAGATGAATTTCTGAACGATGATGTTAGAACGGAAGAGCTGAATTATTGAATGAACGAGTGTGAAAGACCGAGCGGATGGATACTTTTTCAATGCGGATCGGGCAAGGAAAGACGAGGTTCTCCGGTGTAAAATTCTGTTTTATTGTAATTACAGTGCAAATAAACGTGCAAAGTTACCTAAAGACTTTGATTAAATGCCCCGATCCCATATTTTTGGGGGCTCGTCCTAGCCAAGAAGAAGTTTCAAAATTCCAAGACGAAAGACGTGCGGCGAAAAATTGAGGTTATCCGACCGGGCGAGGCGGCGCGGCGTGGTACCATTTTTCCTGCTAATAAGACTTCAACCAAGACGTTAACGACGAATAAGAATTCCAATAAGACGAAGACTACCAAACGACGTAAAGATGGGCAGAAACACGAGGAGAACCGGCAGCAATCACGACGACGAAGACGGCAAACCGATCAAAAAAGATGGCGGCGACGCGCAGTTTCAACAAAATACTCTATACATGACGGCGGACCTAGTGCCTAAGTTTACCGGCCAGGACCCAAACTACCCTGTTCACAAGTGGATTCAAGACATAGAAGATAATGGTATGATATTCCAATGGACCCCATTACAGCAACTACTAGTTGCGAGACGCTCACTCAGTGGTACGGCGCTTCTGTGGCTAAAATCTGAGCGGCCATTTAAAACTTGGGATGAGCTGGCCGAAGAGATACTAAAAGAATTTCCATCAACATGGGATACAAAGACTGTGCACGAGCTCATGAGTGCCAGAACCAAAAAACCTAATGAAAGTTGTCTTGATTACCTACTTATCATGAAAGAGATGGGCAAACGAGGAAAGTTGGCAGACTGCGTGACGATAAAGTATATTGTTGACGGCATCATCGACGACGAATCCAACAAGATAATGTTATACGGTATAAGAACATACACAGAGCTGAAAGAAAAATTAAAAATCTACGAGTTGGTCAAATCTAAAGTGAAGAAACCCCAAGAACGACCGGAAAGAGCAAGTATACCGTCGAACTCAGCTTCTAGAAGAAATGCGGTACGTTGCTATAATTGCGGAGACCTAGGACATGCATCATCTAGCTGCCCTAACAGAGAAAAAGGCGCGAAATGCTTCAAATGCAACTCTTATGGGCATATAGCATCAACATGTGATCTGAAGACGGCGAACAGCGGCGGCGTGGTACAATTTCAAGATGGCGGCATTCGAAAATACGGCGGCAGCGGCGGCGGCGGCGCAGGCGGTGGAAGTCGACCGAGTACAAGTAGCGGCAACGACCGGAAAGAGGTACAACTGTGGCGCCACCAACCGCAGCAAAACGGTACCATGAAGCGTACGATGTTCGGATCTGTCGGCGAACCGGATGCGACATGTCGGCTAAACTCGGATTACGTCGGTCAAGATGGCGACATTGAGCGAGAGCGAATGAATGACTTGGAACGACTGACATTGACAGATGACAGCTCACACCAGATTATGAAGATTAACGTAAACAAACAAGAGATTATGAAGAAAAATAAAGAAGAAAAACCCTTAAAGAAGATTATGTTAAATGGTATGGAGACCACGGCTCTCATGGACAGCGGCAGCGACGTAAATCTAATCAGTGAAGACGTATACAAGGACTTAAAGACGGCAAAATACGAAGACGATGTTGTGCTCACCGGACTTGGTAGTGCTAAAGTGAACTCGCGTGGACACTGTATTCTAAACCTGACCATCGACGGGCGTGATTTTGGAAATGAGACATTCTACATAGTACCTAGAGACACTATACCTTACCGTGCTATTGTAGGTAGTGAATTTTTGCGCACTGTGTTCATGGTGATGGATGAAGGTACAGTGTACGTGTTCCCTAAAAGTGAGAAATGGATGACGAAACTTAATTGCTTTTTCTCTACTATTGATCTTGTAGGTACAGTCAGTAGTGAAAGTCTGAGAGAGGAAGTAGTGAGGTTAGTTGACAGCTACCAGCCACAGCAAACGAAGGAAGCTCCTGTGGAACTGAAGATCACATTGTTGGATGAGACACCAGTGGCTCAGCGACCTCGCAGACTCTCACCTAAAGAGCAGCAAGAAGTTGACAAGCAGATTCACGAATGGTTAAAAGACGGCATCATCAGGGTAAGTTATTCAGAATTTGCTAGCCCCCTGGTTTTGGTAAAGAAGAAAGATGGTTCAATAAGGATTTGTATTGATTACAGGCTATTGAACAAAAAGATTTTAAAAGACGAATATCCCTTACCAATTGTAGACGATCTCATAGATAAATTGGCAAGTGCGAAAATATACTCTGCTTTGGACTTAAAGAATGGGTATTTTCATCTCAAAGTTAACGAAGAATCAAGCAAATACACAGCTTTTGTTACCCCAACAGGCCAATATGAATTTCTAAGAGCACCATTTGGCTTGGCCACATGTCCTAAAGTTTTCATGAGATTAATAACAGCAATTTTCAGAGACATGATTGCATCAGGCAATATTATAATATTTATAGACGATTTATTAATTCCAGCTCCAGACGAACAGCAAGCTGTTGAAAGACTGAAACAAGTATTAAAGAGAGCATCCGAGTATGGCTTGAATATCAACTGGAAGAAGTCACAGCTACTAGTAAAGAAAGTTGAATACCTTGGGCATGTTATTGAAGATGGAAAGGTTATGCCTTCTCATGATAAGACTGAAGCCGTTCTCAAGTTTCCAGAACCTCAGAATGTCAAACAGTTACACAGTTTCTTGGGACTGTGCTCATATTTTAGAAAATTCATACAGAGTTATGCGCAGATCGCTCAACCACTTACAGACTTACTTAGAAAAGATGCAACATTTCAGTTTCATGACGAACACAGAGAGGTATTTAACACACTCAAACAAAGCTTAACAAGTGCACCTGTACTCAAGATATATGACGCCAATGACATGACAGAACTGCACACAGATGCATCTAGCGTTGCATATTCAGCTATTTTAATGCAAAGAAAAAGAGAAGATGGAGAACTGCATCCTGTTCATTACATGAGTCGCAGAACATCAGACGCAGAGAGCAAGTATACAAGCTATGAGTTAGAAGCTTTAGCCATTATAGAGGGCGTTAAAAAATTCAGACATTACTTACATGGTATTTCCTTCAAGATTGTGACAGACTGCAAAGCATTTGAGATGACATTAAAGAAGAAAGACTTAGTCCTGTGTACAAGAGTAGCAAGATGGATACTACTTTTACAAGATTATGAGTTCACTGTTGAACACCGCAGTGGCAGCAAGATGCGACATGTTGACGCATTAAGCCGAAACCCATATGTGGCAGCCATTACTACAGACCTGCACAAGGAGCTACAATGTGCACAAGAGAGTGATGATGGTTTGAAAGCTATCATTGATGTCCTGAAAGATGGAAAATCATACAGTGACTACTGTATTTTTCAAGGCTTACTACGCAAAGGCCCAGAGCAATCCCTGGTAGTTCCCAGAAAGATGGAAGACTATATAATAAGAAGAGCACATGAAAATGGACACTTTGGAAAGAAGAAGACTATGGAACTGATAAGTAAAGACTACTACATTGAAAATTTAGAAAAGAAGACTACTGATCTATTGGCATCATGTGTTCCATGTATCTTGGGCAGCAGAAAAGAGGGTAAACAAGAAGGCTTTTTACATCCTCTTTCTAAAGAAGAAGGACCCTTGCATACTTTACACTGCGATCACATCGGGCCTCTAGCTGAAACAAAGAAAAAGTATAACTACATCCTCACCATTGTGGATGGGTTCACGAAGTTTGTATGGATATTCCCAGTGAAGACGGTCACAGCAAAAGAAACCATAGAGAAAATGGAGATTCTGCAACAGACGTTTGGTAACCCAGCCAGAATAGTAAGTGATCGAGGAGCAGCATTTACTAGTAAAGACTTTGAAGAGTACTGTGAGAGTGAAGGCATACAGCACAGTAAAATAACAACAGGAGTACCAAGAGGAAATGGCCAAGTAGAACGCATTCACCGCACTATAATATCAGTACTTACCAAAATGAGCATGGAAGAACCTACACACTGGTACAAGCATACAAGTAAGCTACAGAGAGCACTGAACAGTACTTACCAAAGGAGCATCAAAACTACACCATTTGAGCTGCTTACTGGAGTGAAGATGCGACAGAAAGAAGATCTTGAACTGGTACAGATGCTGGAAGAAGAGTATGTCTCTACTTTCATAGCTCAGAGAGAAGAAAAAAGATGTAAAGCAAAAGAACAGATTTTGAAAATACAAGAAGAAAATATGAAAAATTATAACAAGAAGAGAAAGCCTAGTACAGGATATAAGATTGGAGATCTAGTAGCCATCAAGAGAACTCAATATGGCACCTCCATGAAGTTAAAAGCCAAATTTCTTGGTCCCTACAAGATAACAGGAATAAAGGGCAATGACCGGTTTGATGTTGAGAAGATTTCTGATGCCGGAGAGGGTTCTAAGAGGACATCTACTTGTGCTGAATTTATGAAGAAATGGTCAAATGGAGGTTGAGGTAAAATTTATATTTTATTTGACCTAATTTTTTTTTATCTGTTTCAGGATGATTTAATTACCTATTTTTCATTATTATAAGAATGTTTGGTTTTGTATGAAAGGATGTTGGTAGAGTTTCGATCTCAGATTATTTTATCTTAAGATGTTATTATACCTATTATTTTATTCTAAAGAGGAAAAGAAAGTTATTTGCTAAATGAAACAATAAAGTGTACTGTTAAATTTTTCTTTATTCATGTTTTGTTCACAAGAGTGTAGCAACAAAGTTTCTGTAATTGTTTTGTAAACTACAAGTTTCAGTAAAGTGTAAAATTTTCCTATTTTGATCTCAAAAGTAGAGTGCAAGTAAAGCTGTTTATTTTTTGTTAATATATCTAAGAAGTTCTGTTAAATTTTATGAGTGAAATATTTAAGAAAAGTTGTAAAATTGTTAGTACAACGCATAATGTTTGTAGAAGTGTTTATAATGTAGGTATGATGTTATGATGATTGCATGATAAGTTGATAAGTTATGATGTGTATAATGATTGTTGATGATGTGATGATGATGATGTATGACTGACGACTGATGTGTGAATATCTGAGGGCAGATATGGTGCAGGAAGGCCGAGTGTGGGATGATATGAAAGATGAAACGATTATAATGTGAATGATGAAACGAATGGACTGTGAGTATTTTCGAACTGAAGACGGAAGTAAGATGAATTTCTGAACGATGATGTTAGAACGGAAGAGCTGAATTATTGAATGAACGAGTGTGAAAGACCGAGCGGATGGATACTTTTTCAATGCGGATCGGGCAAGGAAAGACGAGGTTCTCCGGTGTAAAATTCTGTTTTATTGTAATTACAGTGCAAATAAACGTGCAAAGTTACCTAAAGACTTTGATTAAATGCCCCGATCCCATATATATATATATATATATATCAAATATATATATATATGATAGGTTTTCGCCTTTGGCATTTAATTTGTAATACATAGGGATCATGTCCTTCGGTCGCCTCTCACGACACCTGAGAAAAAAAATGGGGGATGCTATTCTAAGCCGGCATCTGATAGCACAGTTTGTTGGTATGGTGAATTGGCGATGAGGTCACACAAAGCCGCAAAACAACGGTCCTAGGTTGATTAGAGTCATTCCAAACTTGGCAAGTACTTCTAGAATCAGTTTATTGTTTTGTTTACGCATTGTATGTCTATAGACGTCTAAAGTTATTCCAACAGATCATCTAGCTAGATCTAAAATTACGCAACCCACGCAATCGGATACTGTAACTCGTAAAACTGTCTACTTAGTGGAATATTTCATCGGCCATTTTCTAAAGCACTCTGTAATAGGATCCAGGGCCCCAAGTCTGCTATTTTTTGTCATTGTAACGCCATCGAAACTCAACTGTTATTCAATTGCCAATGTTTTTACTATACTTTAAACTGTTAGCAGACTACGAAATGACCGAAATCATCCAACTGAGATCCAATCGACATCCAACTGAAGCTATTTTCATTTAGCAGACTTAGGGCCCTTTTTCGACCCTTTGGGTACGGAGCCCTAAGAACTAATTTTGAACCTGTAAAATCTTGTAGACGCTATTTTTGGTAGTTCACTAACCGTTCATCTTTTACCTACCCCGGATCATATCCAGGATCAGAAATACTGACAAGACAAATAAAAAAGGATTATTTTTGTGTGTTGTGTACTAACAGACACCTTTTGGGCAGATAAGTAGTCATACATAGTCAAGCCATGTGAAAAGGATATCGAAGAGTTCGATGACTTTGGAATTACGAAATATCCATTGCGTAGGTTTACATGTTGCAATCAAATAATCCATTACCACGGATGTAGGTAGTTATAAAGCAGTACCGAACTACGTATATATTTTTTTCTTTACTAAAGAGGACAATAAAAAAAAAATGTAAAAAAGGTAATTTACTTTCTCTTTTGAATGTGTGTCTGACCCACAACTCGAGAAACTGCGTTACAAATTACAATGTTTTTGAACAGTACTGGTTTGAGTGGGAAGAAAATGATGCAACATCCATCCTTTTATTTGATATTTTCTTATACAAAATGCAGGCTTACAGTTATAAGACCGACATTTCTAGGTCAACACAACTGCATTAAGTTGCAGCTGTTATATGCAACGATGCTAAATGAAAGGCATCACGTTGGCTAGCGTTATTTAATAGCCGGAAAGAAACATAAATGCTCACTGTACACTGTAAATAAGGCAAATTCATGCAAATATAGGTAATATGTATTTTTGTAGCTGAATTTATTTCGAATGAGATCGATGTTAATACAATTTTCAAGGAACATGGAAGTATTTTAGACCTCCCAAACAGAACGTGATGGAAGACCGTGTTTCTTCAAATAATTTTGTGTTTAACGTTTCTTGGAATCTGTTCTACAAATATTTTAGTTATTTTTACATCTGATTGTCTAATTTCATCGGTGTCGTCATCGGCTTCAAGTCGATAACAATGGACATCATCTGTCAAAATGAAGGCGATTACATTGTCCATGAAACAATCAAGGAAATTTTTCAACTACCATTAAACCACATTCGGTAGAAACTAAATAAATTATCTTGGGAAAATCTACAGGTTCTGCACTGCAGACTGTACGTATTCTCTTTAGTTTAGCATTTTAGAATAACAGCATGTCATGTTGGTACGTATTTACTTTTGTTATTATTGCGCGTTAGGAAATCAGGAAATACATTGTTAGAATTTGCCAATAAACTGGGATAAGCATAGACAAGAAATGCTTGTAATATATGAGCCAAAGGAAAATCTTTTAGCTCGTATCTCGGAAAATTTCCGCTACTAAACTGAAACACAAAGAGTGTTTCTAAGAACAATATTTGATAGTACTTTTTTAAATTGAATTTGATGAAGCTGCACTAAAAAAATTTGAAGGCCTATGGTAAAAAAAATACACGGGAGGTGACTTGAAATTTTAGGTAGGTACTTGTTTTATGGAATTTGTACGTCCCATTAGGTATATGCCAGTTACATAAACTACTACGCTTTCTGTAAGTCAATTGTCAATAGTCAAAGTCAATACAAGGTTACCGGCAGTAATTGCGCATCCATCCATGACCTATATTAATACACTACACATGGATTTGCCGGAGTTGCGTAATGAAATCATGACCATAATTTTTAATTGCATTGCATACTTCAAGTTGTATAATTTTTTACATTTGAAACACAGCAAGTTATCGCTGTAACATACATGCGTTTTCAAATCAATTTCGTACTTATCGATTTGAGAGTAAACATCATTCGCTTACATAGTATCACGACCAGCGTAACTGTCAGTACGCGTCCGTAAGTGCGTGTATTGAGCATTGAGGTGAAATAACGCTGGTCACGACACTATCTAAGAGAATGAGCTATAAGGACATAACGATAGCTAAACTAAGTAGTTGGAAGGTTGTATTGATGACGGATGACGAGATCAAATGCATTCATGTGACTCGAGGGCACCAGGGCAATCTTTGTCTACCAAACAACGTTGGTCCTAAGACCGAAAAACGCATAAAGCGACTTTTTTATACCATATATCGAAGAGATACTAAAGTATCCAGGTAGATTAGATAGAACCACAAATGATAGAACTAACGAAAACATACTTCCAAACAAAACAGTCACAAAAGCAGTTAAATGACGCTCTTTCCAGTTTGAAAATCTATTCCGTGGAGTGATTAACGTCTTATAGGGTTAATGTACCATGAACTTTATTGTTTGTAATTTAGCATTTTCGCCTTCGCTTACGTCTTACGGCTTACGAAGGACGTAGCGTAATTGAATAAGTATTTTATTATGTACTAAACCAGCTGTAGTTGCCGATAAAAATGTCCCATAAACAATATCCAAGCTAGTGTATATTTGATAGTTTATTTGACATAACTTTGTTCGTGTTTTGGCCGTGTGATGTCGGTTTAGAATAGCGTCACCCGCGGGTGTCGTAAAGGTATCTAAGGGATATATCCAATCAGGAAAGGTTAGCCTTCGGGTAGCAGAGTTCCGATGGCAGACGCTCTGTGTAAAAACTTGGTTCCAGGTCAAATCCCCTAGTTTAGGGAGCCGACCCCGACTGAGAACGGGATAGGGTAAGGAGAATGATGATATCCAATCAGGAAACGGGCATCAGCCAAACCGCCAAATCTCGTTTGCTAGGCCAAGCGTGGTGAATATGGCATGGCAATACGGGGGTATTGCTGTTGAAAGAGTCGCATGTGCAGCAGTGGGACACTGGGCTGCTGTGGCTGTAGTATTGGACATAACATGAAATTACGATCACATATTTCATAATTTACTTACTTGCCTTTCAAAATGGCAGAAATCGAGAAAACAACACGAACGCAAGATGTTGAAAGTGCAACTAAACAAAAACATAACTGTCAAAAAGAGCTAGCTTTTTATTCGTTTTGTATTTTACTACTGAGTAGAGATATGTGCAATTCAAGTTGATGTATTGCCAATTTTCAGACCTATTGAAGGGTTAAATCGATAGTAACTTTTACAGTAAACAGCCATTGCAATGTTTTACAACAGCTAAAATGTACGTCAGCGAATTTTACGGTAGGTACGTTTTGGCGGAACAAAAACACACTCAAAAGTTGTGAGTCAGAATAGTTCAAATATGGAATAGGACCAGTTTTTGCGACCAACATCGAGTTGGAGACGAGCGTATAATTTATTCTGGTCTGTTACTAAGGAGACATCATATTACAAGACAGATCAAAAAACCAGCTTATATTATAGTAGTCCACTACTGGACGTAAAGCACGATATTCCGTTTTCGCCATCCACTTGCTGTCATCTTAAGTCTTCGGTTTATCTGACCGGAGGGTCTCCGAAGAAAATTAGGTATGTATGATATGAGTGAACTATTGTTGATGTAATTATTTGTTAGCTATTTGCTGGTGCCGGCTTAGATTAGCATCACCTCATTTCTACTTGCGGGTGTCGTAAAAGGCGAGGGATGAATCTAGGGAATGGGCAGCAGCGTTTCGTCTAAATACACCTTGCACTGCGCTCGGCAATCCACACAAAATCGTTCCAAACGTTCCAAGCGTGCCAAGCGTGATGGCTATGGCAATATCCCCAATTGAGGGAGGCCCTTGTCTAACAGTGTATTGTTGTGGCTATTGAAGTGATTTGCACTCACATTGACTAAGCTGACTCCGAGGCACACCATCCACGCCCAGCCGCCGTCCGGAGCCACCTTCTTCGTCTCCGGCTTGGGCATTTTGTATATGGACGACCCTTTGCTCTTCTCCACCGTCATTTTCAGCCTTTGTCACCTATATTCCTGGAAGTAAAAAAAAATATGTTGATAGACTTCAGGCACGTCGAGGGTCTAAAACGGGTATTACATTTGCTGTGCCAAAAGTGGGAGGTATAAAGCAAGATCAAA
Source organism: Keiferia lycopersicella (assembly GCA_029255805.1). Classification (NCBI taxonomy): domain Eukaryota; kingdom Metazoa; phylum Arthropoda; class Insecta; order Lepidoptera; family Gelechiidae; genus Keiferia; species Keiferia lycopersicella. Next base: position 28,377,588 of record JARACZ010000001.1, read on the forward strand.
TTACAAATATATAACAACTGAAAATATATACCAATAGATAAATATAAACCAACAATTTATCGTGATCACAGAAGGGAAGATCTTAATCGATTTTCCCGAAATTTCATTATGTAGGGTTTATCGATCAACAACGTTGTTTGACTGTTTTCTTTTTTTGAGTAGTTTCTGAACGAGCAACATGAGACTCGATTTTTTATTTTTCAATATTTAAAGGACATTGTAAATTAATATTTTGTATTGCCTAACCTTTGAATATTAGGTTCAAAGATACTTTATTTCTCATTAAAAACACGAAGTCACTTACATGAGAACATGACATTCCAATTTATAGAAGTTGGTATAGAGGAACGTCGTTCATTTCCTCGCAGATCTAAACAATATTATATTACAAGTAGGTAATTGTAGTACCTAAATGTGTTTTAAACCGAATGTCCGCAACACTCATTTTATTGTTTGCCTTTCCAAAACAAAACATATCATAATCATAACACACCAATTAAGGTTTAAGTGCATTTAATTTTAGTTAGAACGTGATTCAATAGTTTAGATTTAAATGAATTAAATGACTCAGTTTTTTTTAGTAATGGCGGTAGATTATTATAAAGTTTTGCGCCTTCGTAAGTGAACATACGTTTGCCGTAATTTGTTCGAATCTTCGGCAATACGAGGTAGCTTGCCCGTCTTGTGCTTCGTCTAGAAACGTTTTTGAATTGGGTAAGTAGAATCGAAGATTTTATGGATTTGTTTAGGATCTTATGTATTAGTATAGTACGCATGTGTGGTAAGTATATAGTTGAGTGATGTTCACGAAGCCAGTCTCTTTATAGATTTTGTTAGTGGGTGTTAAATATTACTATGTATTTCAATATTATTGATTTGGTTTACAGTAATTTGCGTTTCTGTTTTTATTTACGGATATACGAGGGGAGGTCAAAAAGTTCGCGGAATGACAAGGAAGAAGGGTGAAATTAAACATGAAATTATTTTTCCTTTTCAATATATTCTCCCTTAACTCGAATAGATTTATGGGATCTATCAAATAACTTATTAATACCGTCTAAAAAAAATTGTTTATCTTGTGCGTCAAAATAAGCCGAAATCGCTGACTTAACCTCATCATCGTCGTTAAATTTTCTTCCACGCAGCTCTTTTTTCATCTTTGGAAATAAATAATAGTCGCTGGGGGCCAGGTCTGGACTGTAGGGTGGATGGCGCAGTAGTTCAAAACCACATCGGTGAATGGCAGCGGTCGCAACACGACTGGTGTGCACGGGCGCGTTGTCATGCAAAAGCAGCACTCCTTTGGTCAGTTTTCCTCTCCTTTTTTCTTTAATCGCTTCCTTCAATCGATCTAACAAGGAAGCGTAGTACTCTCCCGTTATGGAAAGGCCACGATCTTTATAATCCACCAGAAGAATGCCTTCAGAATCCCAAAATATTGTCGCCATGATCTTTCCGGCCGATTGAGACACCTTAAACTTCTTAGGAGGGGGAGTGCCCTTTTTCTGCCATTGCATTGACTCTTGCTTTGACTCAGGTTCATAATGATGAACCCAAGTTTCATCCCCAGTCACAATACGGGACATAATTTCTTCCTTTTGATCTCCACAGCGGTCCAAAAACTCGCGGCAACAGTCGACGCGCTCTCGCTTTTGAAACGGCGTGAGCATTCTCGGGACCCATCTTGCGCAGACTTTACTCATACCAAGATGTTGATGAAGGATATTCAAAATGGTAGTTTCTGATACACCAACTAATGCTGCAAGCTGTTTCTTCTTCAAACGGCCATCCTCCAATACAAGTTTCTCAACTTTATCGATGATTTCCGGCGTGGTGGCCTCGATCGGCCGCCCAGAACGGGGATCGTCTTCAATTGACTCCCTTCCTTGCTTGAAAAGATTATGCCACTTGTAAATCATAGTTTTTCCAGGAGCAGAGTCCCCGTAAACAGATAACATATCTTGAAAAACAGTTTGCGGCGTTTTTCCCTGTTTGGTGAGGAACTTTATGACGGCGCGATGTTCAATTTTTTCCATACTGCCAACTTTCTTCCCGATTCACTTGTTTAATCGTTGATAACTCAAAGACTAGTGACCCAATTAGGCTAAAACTTGGTATTTATAGTAATAATGAGTTACTCAATTAGCGAGTACCTGGACAAGCATCCCTACCCCCGCCAACCCCTCCATTCCGCGAACTTTTTGACCTCCCCTCGTATTTCCGCATTAGTATTTAAAGTTACGGCACTGAAACTCTCAAGGTTACCAGTCAACTCGATGATTTCATTCTACACTGAACAATCCTTCGTTAATATTTATTTATTTTGAAACTTGAACGACGATTAACATTAAAGTCGATTTTTAATCCAAAAGTTGATAGCTACAAAAAATTTAAATAATTTTACAGCACTATTCCCAATCTTGTCAAAGAAATATGATATTTTCTTCTTCTGGTAGTGCCTCTTCAACTAGTGAAGGTTGATATACACACACGTTAATAAATTAAGTAGGTTACTCTTAGGTTACTATACCAGGTGTAAGGTAAGGTACGGTACGGTGAAACGAAAACTTTGCAGGCGTGACCAGACTCCAGACCATAAAACTGAACAACTTTTACTATGGAGCAATATGGTGAGAAACGAAAAAAAAACAACTTTTCATAGAATGTCAGTTAGCTGATCGGGAATTTCGTATGGGAGGTCGAAATTTTTTCTCGTTCATCAACAACAACAAAGCTCTCATAGACAAAGTTTAGTTTAGTTTCATGGTCTGATCACACTTGCAAAGTTTTCGTCAACCGTCCTATACACCCGGTACATATTATAATTATACAATACGTACAGTTACGAGGAATTAACAATGTCTGTAGATGTGTTTGAGTTTAAAAACAACTGGAAACACACACTCTCACACTGTTCAACCTACAATGATTCACGTGCCTAATAAAAAAACTATTTCACTAAAGAAATATTGTCCCACAAATTGTCACTTTTATTATACTGTCACAATTTATCGTAAAGACGCTACATGGAAGTCACACGGAAAAAAATTATATTCGCGTCGTCCGATGGCGATACTGAAATGTAGATCAGAACACTTAAATAAGAAAGTATCATACAATCTTTATAGATAATCGAATCAACTTATAAAGTGTTACATGTCGAGAATCGAGATTAAAACTTTATCAATTTTTGCATCTATGCAGGTACCTACATCGTGTTCGAAACTAGATGGACAGCCACAGAATAAATAAAAGTTGGTACAGCTCAAGCATATAGTAAGTTACAGATAATTTTGTAGCTAAATAATTCGTACAGAAATACTATTAATTACTTCTGCGAAGAGTGTTTAAACCGAAGACGAAAAAATGGGCAAAGCGGCGGGCGAGTCGGATTCTCCCACGCAAGGTTCCGTACGCATTAAAATAATAAGATGTAGAGTTTATGAAAGAGTAGGTGGACTTAGGGCGTGTAGATTGAAAAGCTTGGTTCTATTTGAGATCTGATGTCTTTTTCTCTTGCTTTGGCTATATCTTAACATGAAAATGTTTTTGATCAGATTTTTTTTATAAGAGATTTATTCACATTTTCAGTGCTTGATGTTACTGGGACCACAGAAATTCAGTATCTGTGAAAATTCAAATTCTCCCATCATAAGAAGTGGCCTTCCTCCTTTAAAAGCAATTTCGGGCTGATTGCACCATACGAGTTCCCAAAACTACTATCCGCATTGACCATTATAACACAGAAAAAAAATATTATTAATTCTATTAAACTGGAGTCTGGTACGACTGATAGCGTCCCAGTTCGTAGGTACTTACGTAGAAATGTACTCGTAAAAAACATACACGCAGAGTATGTTTATTATCAACAATATATCGATACGGTATGTTTTGATTCACTGGTCACGAGTGAACAATGTCACAATTTTGATAAAGATATTTTGTGCCCAATACCTTCCGTATCTCAGACACCTACGTCAAGGAAGATAGTGATCCAAGATGATAGGCTGATAGACCTTGTCTAGTCAGTGACACACACTGCGTGGACATACACTGACTGAAACATGGACGATAATCAAGAAATGATTGGGAAGTGTCATCTTTTCTCCTGCCTGCACTTTAAAGCTTATGTCTTCATTCCTCACAAGTTTTAAAACACTTCCCGTGCTAAGTATACAATTTTAGAAAACTAGAATTAGTTTCAAAATTATACCAGTAGCCATACACTTGCATGATTTTGTAGGCAAAGATTGAACCGCGTTAGCCCAAATGGAAGAGGTATAGTCAGTACTAATTGCAAATCTTGCCTGTGGTAGAAAATTTTGAAAGTTTTCTTAAAAAGGGATTTAGTGAGAAGAAGCGGGAGAAGCTAACAAGATACCATAACCATCTTTTGCCCGAAAACCCTTCATTCATCCTTCAACCCGAAAAGTGACGATATGATATTTTCTATGATCTAATTGTAGGGTTCAGGTTAGTTTGAGCGGCAATCTCCAACCGCTCAAACTTGATTTTAGAAGCAAAGCTCTACACCGGTTTGCATGGGACTCTAATTAGCCACTTTCTTGGGCCCCGACGTCCTACCGCAAATGACTCATAATTGGCATGCCGCGGCTCAGTAGTCCCCTGGTCATAGTGGGAAAAGGACAGGGAACAGTCATCCTTCAGTCTGCAAGCGGTTGGAAAGAGACAGCGAGTGAAGCACGCAAGTAGCACGTGCTACATTCGTGCCAACACCACGTGCTGTTGCCCCACTACTGTGCCGCTAAACAGATTTGAGATTGCATGAAGGCTTGGAAGTACATTCGTTTCCGCAGCCGTTAGTATTGATACCACGTTTCTTTTTTCAGTAGTTAGCCTTATCACGGCTTTGTTCCACAAAGAGGCTACTTGAATTAGGCTTATTTTTGGCTTGAATAGTTCCAAATAGCTATCTAAACATACAACGTTATATAGGTCAAAGTTCTAAGGTTTCTCTTGAGACAGCAAATATGTTTACATTTACTTTCCTAACGTGCTGAAACCCAATGCTTCAGTTTTGTTCAATCACGTCACGCTACCTCCACACATCGAACCCCATGAAAGGATTTTTTTTTGGTTGGGTAGTCGTGTAAATACGAGTAGCCTTATACCAAGTACTAACATTGAGTAGAATAAAAACCTAAAAAACTAGAATTTGCTTGATTGCCTTTATTAGTTTTTAGAGTCGTTTGTTTGACGACACAAAAAAAGAGGGAGGCATTAAATGGTTGTTCGTTTTTCATATAAAATAATAATATTTCTAACAAAAGCGATGAAAATGTTTCTAACAAAAATATAACTTTTACGTCCCGCGGACTATACTCTGAAATTGCTAGTGGGCCAACATAATAATCACCATCAGTTGTACTGAACACAAGTGGCCGCGCATTGCGTATGCGCAGAGATCAATGACTCGTTTGACACCGAGACAGCCAGTCAAGAGCAAGAGCGAATTACTATGCAAAAACTAACATTACACAAGCGTTGCCGGTAGCTATTTTATATCCACAGTAAATGGAGCTCGAAAGATAAGCTTTGCATCGCTAACATAAAACCCTTACGACGGCACGGATAAATTGACGAATAAGACAAAAGGTAAAATTAGTTAAGACCTCGACAAGTACCTAATTTTAAGCATATTTTTATCAAATGAGCAAAGTTTACTATCACTTCATAGTATAAAGCAAAGTCTTTTCGCGTCTGTAAGTATGTATGTTTGCTTCAATCTTTAAAACTACACACCGGATTTTAATGCCGTTTTTTTAATAGATAGAATGATTCAAGAGGAAGGTGTTTATGCATAATACTTGCCGGGAAATCATCTTATTCCCACGGGAAAATTCGTTACAGCTGGCGCAGCCGCTGGGCGGGCCGCTAGTTAAAGATCAAGAAATTAATGACGATCTTCGAGCAGGCTCTTGCAAGAGGCAAAGTCCAAATTCGAATGCGCTACAATGGCAATTGTCACTCGTCGAGATGGATTGACTAGATCATTTCTTCTCAAGAAACCCCTGTAGTGTATAAGTACTGCGTTTGTTGATTTACTATTTTAGTGAATAATCTAACCTTTCAAGTATCCACCAATACTGAGTTCTCTAATAAACCGTATGAGAAACCAGTTTAAGTTGATCCCTTAAAAGAGTAGGTTGATATGGTGCAGTACCAACAATCGGCATTTGATTGCACAGCTGATACCGAAATAGTGGAAAGCTTACGAAGTGCTCAGCTCACAATAAACAAATTAGTTTGACGCATAATGTAATAATTGTGTGTTGGCTCATGTTTTGGCCCCGGGTCCATGAAAACTACGCCTGACAGCTTGTTGGGGTGGGGAGCGCCGGCTCAACGGAAATAATCGTATGGTTGTTCGGACCAGCCTAATCGTGCCCTTGGGTCTCCCCAACGACTGGGATTAGCAGTTGTTTTGGGAAAATCGGATCGGATTGAGGAAGAACGCATCGGACTGAGGAAGAACGGATCAGACTGAGACAAACGGATCGGACTGAGGAAAAACGGATCGGAATAAGGAAGAACGGATCGGACTGAAGACGCGTGTTGAACGTGCCTAGCGTTTGTTGTATAAAGACTTTTTAAGCCCGCGCCTATGTTTTTTAACCGACTTCAAAAAAAGGAGGTTCTCAGTTTGACCTGTATGTATGTTTGTCTGCAATTATCTCGCGTTTGGATGAACTGATTTTGATGTCGTTTTAAGAAAAGTAGTTTTCAGACTTAGGAGAAGGTTTTAGGCACATTAACCGACAAAAATTGGAGGTTCGCACTTTTATACGTCCGTAAAAGTCGATTTTCTTTTTTTAAAAGTTATTTTAAAATATTTTTCAATCAGTAATGGCGGAATTAAGTAAGTCGATGTAAAGTAGGCAAACGCCCTTCTAGCGCACATGACATTAACTAAGCTAACTCATTAACTAAACTAGGTAACCAATAACCATTAGTCTTTTCTTAACCTAGATAGATTATTCCCTGACATTGAATCATTGTCGTCAAGCTGTCTACAAAGTGAGGCGATATAATTATTATAATTACTACTCAAGACAAATGAATAAATTATTATTTACTACGTTATCTGTTTCCCTATGACATTTTCCTAACTTCATTACAATAATATGATCTTGTTATGTAATGCAGTCAAATATATTTTATTATTTCAACTAGTTTAACCGGATTATAACATAAAAATTTGACATTTTGACAAACCGGAGTTGTTTTTAGATAAAAGTTATCGTTTAGTCGTGTGCTCGCTGTATGTATTAAGATTATGACTAATTTATACATCAAACTAGTTTAATCTGTGTGTAAATAAGTAAATATTTACCATGCGATAAGTAATATTGTTAAAAATAAATTTGCAAGGATGAACTAATAGTTTTGCGTTTTACGAAGTGACTTATGAAAATATGCCCAATTTAATTAGGAAACTTTAAGTTTATTTTAAAAATATATAAAGATGATCAACATCATTAAATACATTGAAAATCTAACAAAAATCATAGCATTAGCACAATTTAAATTTGCGCATATGCGCAATTTCAAATGTGCTATATTCTAAGAAATTTCATCAACTTTTTTCTCGTCTTTTTGCATCATTATTACCTGAATAATGAGACACAGGTGTTTTACGCCTCCTAAACCGCTTCTCAATACCACGACGATCATAAAAATAGCCTACATTTTCCTAAGAATTGTCTCATAGTCGGACAACCTCGCATAGTCTAGTGAAGTGACCTTGCCCCAGACATATTTACATTTTGTGAACTCAGAGGAGGATTCTGTATCAGAGAATCCACCTAATAACCTGAATTCATCATCATTGGCCTCATACTGTGTCTGTGACAGACAATTTAGTCAGTGTCTGAGGCAAGAAGTATTTGAAGAGGCTTTTGAAGTTCGGCGTAAAATGCATTAAAACATGTTAGAAAGAAAAACAATAATTGTTCTAAGTTTGTTTATAGAAACGAAACTACTGCCGATCGTAATTTCTTTCGTACGAGCATCGACCTTGCCTTGTGAAGCCAGCTTAGAATAGCATCACCCAATTTCTACCCGTGGGTGTCGTAAAAAACGAGTAACGGATCCATGGAACGCGCAGCAGCGATCCCTATCAATATCTACAATATCTTGCATTGCACTCGCCAAATTGCCTGCCAAGCGTGGTGAATACGATCTCTCAGACGTGTATTTTACTTTTCTACACATACACAAATCACGCCTTTATCCCTAACGGGGAGGCAGAGCGTTAACGATCGCAAAATTACGGTCGTTATCGCCACGTCTGACAAGTATTGAGGGCCTTTTTAGATGATTCGTGTATCACTGTAGTGACGGGTTGTCTGCCTGTCGCCTAAAATTGTAACACACATGAAACCCTCGAGTCCCATAGTTGCCTTTTACAACACCCGCGGGAAGAAAAGGGGTGATGCTATTCTAAGCCGGCATCACACGGCATACATATAAATATAAATATAGTTCACGTTCTTTTCTACATATAAATATAGTTGAGCGCGTATGTCGTCATTTTTGGGTCAGTGAGTTAGAAGTTTTATTTGTTCGCGTGTTGAATCAATTAAAACTAGGAACTTACAATTAACTGAAATAGCATTGACGTTAAACTGTGGCAAATGTTTGGTTTCACGGTAAAACTATTTCTAGGATATATAAAAGAAATAAAATGAACATTACATGATACATTTATTCATATATCACGCTTTAAGCCTCCGCGCTACGAGTAGGCAGGCTGTAACAGTCGTAAAAATGCTGTCGTTATTGCCACGTCTGACAAATTTATTTGAGGGCTGATCAGAAATATTGTGTATCAATCACAATAGCGACTTGTTTGTCAATGTCGTGTAAAATGTAATACACATGAAACCGTCGAGTCCTTTAGTCACCCGCGGACAAGAACTGAGGTAATGCTATTCTCGCATCTATATTCGGCATTACACGGCAAGAACATAAGTACGTAAGTAGGTAAGTATTGTTTTATTGATTTCGCTTACGTTATCAACCAATACTGAGATTGATAACAAAACTAGTTACAGGTGGTTACAGCTAGATTACCATATCGCATCAGGATCAGCTGTCGTGAGAATGGAGATTTATCAACAAAAAAAATATTCACGATTAAAAGTCACTTGACAGCAAAGACACAAAATCGAGATGAAACTAATAAAGAATAGAAATATCCCACCAAAAACAGTTTCATGTAAAATCACCATTAAAATGAGGATTTATGAGGTTCCTTTCAAATGAGAGAAAAGTAGTATACTAGCAAAGAATACTAACTATATGATGCTAACGTGAGCAAAAAGACTATTTCTAGCCTCCTCTCTCTACTTGGGAAAGTCTCGAATTCGTTTCGTCCTTGGAAGGACATATTATGAGATTTGTCCATCGTCATACATAATCAGTTGACGCATACCGAAAATTACACCACGGACTTCAGACCAATATCAAGATATCACAATACTAGTCCATTGAATAAAAAGTTCTAGAGTGCGAGAGTTAGTAACGTAAGATGTTTCTTCGGAAACATGTCAAGAGTCCCTAGGTCATAAACATACTAAAACCCCGGGACACTAGGAGGAGCCCCGGAGTGGGGGGAGGGGGGGAAAGGGTCCATTTTTTCATATTTCGCTTAAATCTCAAAAACGGTACATGTTAGAGAAAAACGTTCAAGGAAAAGTTGAAAGGCCATAAAATTATCTACAAGTTATACCTCAATCACTTTTTCCTATATCCTACCGTTTCTGAGTTACACGCAATTAAAAAACGATTTTGGCTCAAACAATTTTCTCATACTACATACCCATATTTATCACATCAATCGATCAAAAAATATTTCTTTCTTCCATAAAACTCAAATGTGCAACTTGTGACCGGTACTGATAGATTGCTCTTGATTAGGTCTATCATTGGTAAAATAAACACAGTCCTCCATGGAAGCCTTTAGGAGGAATCGATTGTCAAAATATTATATTAGGGTAGTTTTAGTTACTGAACTTGAACTATTTAATTTTTTCTTCCAAAAAAACTCAAAAGTGCAACTTGTGACCGGTACCGATAGATTGCTCATAATTAGGTCTATCATTGATAAAAAAACCAGATTCCATCATGGAGGCGTTTAGGGGTAATCTTAATAATCTTAATAATCTAATCTAAATCTTGTAGGTAAGATTTATATTTAATAAAGCCGAATATTACGTGAGATATGATGTACTGCAGTGAATATCTTTATTATCAACCACTTGTAAGTAATAATCTACATATCTAACAAACGATCATCGGCATACCCAATTTGTACTCCATCCATATTAAAATTATAAAATGGGAAAGTGTGTTTGTTAGTCTTTCTTTCCTTTAGTTCTTCCCCGACGATTTTAATGAAATGACACATTTTTGTATGTACATACATACATATATCACTACTTTGTCCCCTACAGGGTAGGCAGAGCGTTAACGGCCGTAAAAATACGGTTGCTATCGCCACGTCTGAAAAATATAGAGGGCCATATAAGATAATTTGTGTATCACTATAGTGACAGGTTGTCAGCATGACGCCTAAAAGTTGTAATACACCTGAAACCCTCAAGTTCCTCAGTCGCATCTTACGACACCCACGGGTAGGAAATGGGGTGATGCTATTCTAAGCCGGCATCACAATGCACTTTTGTATGTAATTATTAATATGATACTAGACAGCTACACCAGAGAGGGACACCGAATTATTTTTACCGTGGGAAAATACATAAATTAATCACAATTGAGAAACGGAAAAACAAGCGCGGGTGAAACCCAACAGAAAGCTGTAAATGAAATAAAACAATTCCGGTAATTGATACCGATATCAGAAACATAACACAATCATAAATGTTCAGTGCGCAAACATTGAACAAATGAATGATGAAAAGGAACAAAGCATAAAGGTTATAGTCATCCCACATAGGACGATAACCCAAGTTCTGATGTCACTGTACAAAAAACGCAACACGCTGCGAGAGAATGGTAGCATACTGCCATTTTATCATTATTAGTTATTACAGCAGACGATTATGTATCAGGTAGAAGGGGACTCACAAAAATCGCTAGCTTTGATATATGTGTAAGGCATTCAGACATTTCAGGTCACAAAAGTGAAAAGCTTTTCAGGAAACGAAATTTTTTGCCGTGGCTGTGATCTTGTATGAGGTCGATTTTTTGGGCTCTATAGGCCTAGCAATTTGTTGAAGACTGGTTAAAAAATAAATGTGTATTCTGGAAAAAACATCCTTCTTAGTGTACGCCAAGGAACTGGGCCGAAATATCGCACAATTCAAACAAAATAGGAACCTTATTGCGGTAAGAACCCAGTTTTAATATTTGAGTCATTTGTGTGACGGCGAAAGTTTAAAACAATTTACAACAATCACTCAGAAATTCAATGTCTTTTGAGTTGCCTGCCTGTTGCATCAGGTTTTCTAAGCGCTTTTTTCTTATCTAGAATACGCCCAATACAACGCGCTGATAGTTGCTCTCAAAGCAACTGTTCTATCAAGGTAAGAACTTATCAAATCAGTTGAATTATCAACAATGACCCACTCGAAATCACGTGAGCGTTTGTTGATGTAGACACTGGACACTATCAACCAACACTCCAACAACGCTAAAGAAAACATTGAGATAATGGATTGTGAAACCTTAGCAGACGAAAGTAAATAGGGACTCGTTGTATAGAATATTCTTAGTTTAGGAAACAATGTACCATCATGGCTGTTTTCGTATAAGTTTATGTATTAGTAAAGAATATATTGATTTATTTTTGTACGAGTACCTACTTCATTCACTGAGATAACTGTTGGTAAATAAATCTATTCGTAGAAGAACTTTCTAACTTTATGAGCAAGAGACATTCTGCGTAAAGTCAAAAGGGACGTTTTGCGAGCGAGACCTTATGCATCTGAAAGCCTTAATTCGCTGTAAAGATTTTCGCGCGAGTTATCTGTAATGTCGCATAATACTGTCAATTTTGCTCTGTGGTCTATTTTATACTTCACATAATACTGTTTTTTGTCGTGTGATGCCGGCTTAGAATAACATCACCCCAGTACTTTCCTGCGGGTGTCGTAAAAGACAACTAAGGAACTCAAGACTTTGTACGTGTATCGTAGGGGAGTATATAGTATTCCTTGATGTGTAATATAATTTTTGGCAACAGGCTGACAACCCGTCACTGTAATACACATATTTTCTGAAACGGCCATAATTTGTCAGACGTGACGATAACGACCGTATTTTTACGGCCGTTAACAGTCTGCTTACCCTGCAAGCGATAAAGACGTGACATGTGTGTGTACTGTTTATTACATAGGTATTTTGCAAAAAAGCTACACGTCGTGTTGGAAATAATCGGGAATAAAGATAGTTCAACTTTACACAAGGTCGTTATAATCAGGAGGACAACTGTACGAAGATCGAACGGGTGTTTTAGCACGTACGCATATCAAATAAATAAACAGCTGATTTCCTATGATCCAATTCATTAATACGTCATCAGTAGTTGAGATAATTCATAGATATAATTTTAATGACGTTTTCATGAATCTAATCATTTTTATTATGCTCTTGCTAGTAAAAGACTTCTGGGTGTCAGTAAAATAATTTTTTTTAATTAGTATCCTAGAGTAGACTCAGACTAGGCTGGGTTAGCCTATTTTGACATTGGGACTTTTCTAATTCTAATGTTTATGCCGCGCGCATGAGACTTACATCTTCCATTGGCGAATCGAGTGTCGAGCGGACTAGGGCATGAATATCGGAATCTCGGAATATCGTAATATCGGAATCTCGGAGCAAAAGTTCCGATATTACGATTCCGATACTAAGTGATCAAATATCGTAATATCGGATTGAGAAAACTTTATTTGAAAACACCTGGAACTTACTTTGTAAAAAACTGTGGTCATTATTATTATGTTCTCTTGACGCCCGTTACAGTCTTTTTATCTCACGAGCGCAGCTTAGCCATACTTGTGTGTGTTATCTGTTTCTATTTTCGTTTTGGACACCGAGTCGTCATTAAAAAAATGGGTTCTTATATCTCTGGCCACCATCAATTATGCCTCGCCCACGGAATTCAGCTTGTTGTCATCGATACATTATACAAAACAACTACTACTACCGAAACCGAGCCAACAACTACTGATGAAGCCCTACCCGAACGGTCTTTTCAGCATGAAATCGAATCCCTTAACCGCTCAAACTCAGAAAGCGACGAAGATGACGAATTTGACGAGTCATCAATGGATTGCGGTGGATTTGAAGTAGAAAGTGCTCAAGTTCGTACTGGTGATCCAAGAATGTACAAATATTTAATTGGCAAAGTACGATGTCCTGTAAGATCAATCAAGAAGTCACCTCTCAAAGCCGATGCATTAAAAGCTTACGTTTGTAAAGAATTTAAAGAAAGAATTTTCTAAAAATGAAAGATTGCATCTTCTAGCTTCTCATCGACATTAAATCAGATGTATCCTTTACAGATGAAGAAATAAAAAAATTGACCGATCTTAATCGTACTTTAAAAGTGGTAAAATTGATTGTCCTTTCTCTTTGCCAACGTGACGCTACGCTGTATACAGCAGACACAGCATTGAAATTTATGCTTAATAAACTTGACCAGCAAAACACATATTTGAGTTCTAATCTCGCTGCAAAATTGCGAAGCCGAATTAAAGAGAGACGGCTACTGATAACAGGAGTTTTACACTACCTTCATGATGCTGAAAGCTTTTACAGTTCTTTAGAAAATTATACATTTCCCAAACCAACAAGTGACCAAATATGGGAGAGCATTGTAGGTCTGTTAAAACGCCTCAAATACAAAGAAAACGCAACTAGAACTAATATTGTCACAGAAATAGAGACGGAACAGATACCTGGTGTAACATTGTCATCCGATGAAGATGATGGGCCTCTTTTCAGGATTGCTACAGCAAAGAAGTTGGCACTGGAGCAAGAATTTCGGAAGGAAATGGAGAAATGCAAAAAAAAAAAACTATGCTTCCGTCTGATGAAATTGATCTTTTAGGATTTGTCATGATAGAAAAAGCCATATATGAGAATAAAGGTAAAAGAGGAGTTTACCTAACACAAGCATACACTTATCTTACATCAGTATTACCCACAAGTGTTAAAAGCGAGCGTGTCTTTTCGTCCGCTGGATATTTTTGTAATAAAATAAGGAGTTCACTGTCAGAGAAAATGCTAGATGCCTTGTTGTTTTTAAGAACGCACTATCAAGAAAAACGTGTCTTTAAAAAATAATTTTGAGGCATTCAGTCGCTGTTTTTTATATTTTTGATAATTGTTTTTTTATTATTGTTGATTTTGCTTGCCTACTTTGATATTATAAAAAGTGTATTAATGGTGATTTTAAGAAAGTTTAGTAATGAGTGATAATAGTAACGAGAAATCTGTGATTTTGTGCTTATAAGTTCCATATTATGAACAATTCGGTCTATAAACATCTCTTTTATTTTTTCTTTATGTACCAAAATATATCCCTTTACAATTATAATCAAATTAATAATATACTTACACGTAATTAATAAAAAAACGCGTGAAACTTAATTTTATGTGCAATTCCGATATTAATACCGGAATTCCGATATTGAGATCTGATCTCGGAAATCAGTATCGGAATTGAAAACCTTCCGATATTGCATGCCCTAGAGCGGACGGACGTGAGCTTAAGGGGATCGTGCAGCTGGAAATTTTCATACAAAAAGCGTTAACGGTTTTATCATACCTACCGGTAACCAATTGTTTTGATTTTTAGGTATTTTATTTAAATTCACAAAAACTAGGTTTATACGTTTTTATTTTTTTGATATATATTATAGTTTCAGAAATAATGAGGCACAAAAGTACACTTTTTTGACACTGAAAAATCTTCATGTTTGAGTGAGGATACTTACAAAACTGTACAAAATTTGGTCAAAAACGAAACGTATAAACCTAGTTTAGTTCATACCTAAGCAATCAAGACCAAAATTATAGAATTTGGCTAAAATTTAGGGGTAGGGAAACGTTAACGCCCGCACCTCGATTTTACTCTGTTTTCGAGGCGATTTCTCAGGAAGCCTGCTACCTGTCCCTATCGCACATTAGGGTGTTTGCCGCGCGGCCGTCGAGACAGCACATAAAATTTGAAAAACGCATTTCGCTCGCGCCATGTCTGTGAATGATACTCTTAACCTGTCCCTATTTACTCTACTTGATATTAGATTGTGCAAATCTGCAACAAAAGGGAGACCGAGACCTTAAAATTTGTTCTCCTACAATGTATTAACTACGGAACACGTCTAGCTGTATTTTGTGCTAGACTTACGATAAGAAATTGCGACGTTGCATCCGCAATCGATTTAGGACGGCTCTAGTCTAGACCACTTTCTATTAAAATATTGTGTTTCTAGCACTAAAACTTTACGTAGCAGTAGGAAAACATGGCAGTCATAATGTAGATCTCTTTTTATATTAAAAATCATTTGATACTACTAAATGTAACTTTCGTGGCGGCGGTGGTAGATGGGAATAAACTTACTGAAATAGTACGTAACTAATTTTTGGAGCCTACTAAGTAAATCTTTACAGGAAAATTAATTTATAGCTATGGTTAATTAAATAAATAGTGCAAAACGATAACGATAGTGGATCATTGGACTGCGGTTTAGATTTGTACAGCTGTACACATAGAAAAATACGCTACAATATTAATGGTGACACTGTAATTGTTAGTTGGACTTTGCGCTGACCTGATTTCCATCTTTATCTCAACAAACCTCTCAATAAACTGCAACAAATTATGTAGGATGTCGCTCTTCATAATATCTACCTATTTACGATAGGTTTTTGGCGTAACGACATCTTTCATTGATGGAGCGGACTGCACGTACCAAAAAACTACTTATATTATGGCGTTACCTCGCTGAGGTGTTCTATTTGTCCAAGCGAGAGCGCGGAACGAGCGACAAATGGGCACACATAATCGGCCTACGCGTTCGGCAGCGCATAGCAAACAAATAAAATTAAAATTACCTATTTCTTGAAAACTGCAACCATTCCATCAGTATTTTCTTATGACGTCACGTTTAACTATAGAATTAACAGACATACATACATACATATATCACGCCTTTATCCCTTGCGGGGTAGGAATTAACAGAAAACTGATATTTTTACGAGGCACAACATGGTACAGTTAAGTGCAGGTTGGGTTAAATAGTTTGGACTTTGTATCGTCTTTATGACGCGCCTATAAGAGTTACATTGGCGGTTCGGTGTCTAACCGGACGTGAGATTGATTGTACTAAAGATTACACGAACGAACTCCAAAAAGATTTTAAATAAACGTAATGGCATCTACCTATGTGACAATAATGCATGGGAAACATACATGCAAACCTTAAACACAGACGTGACTTGGTATCAATATAACTATTATAGGACATGTACATGTCGCACCTATTGGACAATGTTTCCAAGCTGTAACACGAAAATAAGACTGGCATGCAAATATAAAACTGTATTACATGGTGGCCTAGTAGGTATTACATACTTTGATTGTTTTGTAATATCGACGGAGTCTTTTCAGCTACGACATGGACAAAACATAATGGACGGATATGAATGACCCGCGAAGGACGCAAACTGATTCTAACAAATTATTTAAAAACGCTTGGAATACTATTGCTCCTTCTAGCTAGGTACTAAATATGATACATGATATCTATATATTTTTAACTTAAATATGTTTTGAAAGCCATATATTTGCACATTCGCAGAGTGTAAACTATTGTTTTGGAACAGTTATTTCGTTTCAACTTTCACTGGAAAGAAACTAGCGGAAAAGATAATTTAAATAACGGATAACAGTCTTTGAAACCAAGTAAAGAAGATGGTTTTCGCAGAATTTGGTAGTCAATTCCAATTAAACGATTACAATATTTGATGTAAAAAGTTCGCGACGATGTGTTGCAAAATTCCGTTGTAGTATCAATAATAAATAATTAATAGTAGTAATCTTAGGTATTTAGGTAATGGAAAAGATTATAATAAACAAAAGCGTCTCACATAAAAACACTCACGACTTAGCCCATTCTTCCGCGAACCAAATATACCACTAGTTATGAGTAACAGCAGAAAAGTGCTGAACATAACTTAGTCACGCATTTTGCGAGAATGGCTCTTAGTTATGTCTAGCTCCCTGGAAGACGACACCAGGGACACGATACCCCGTTATGACGTCATTGGCAATGGACTCTACATAACGATGTGATAAACAAGTAGCATTTGCACTTTATGAGGACAAAAAATTGCTACAGTCAAGCTATGGAAGGTCACCAATGTATTGTAATTCTTATTGTATGTGAAGTGGCATTTTGCCGTTTGGTGTAGGTAGAGTAGAATAGCACCACCCCCTCTCTTGCCGTGGGGGTCGTAAGAGGCGACCGAGGGATAAACCAGAATCAAAACCGGTCCTGGAGAAGGACAACTCCACATTAAACCCAGAACGGGGTCTCCAACAGGCGCGTGTAACAGAGGTCTATCGCGCGGTAGAATTATGCAGCCCACCTGGCTTCGCACGTATCAACTCGTTGTTCCTGTGGAGTCAGACAGGGAGGCCGAGAGGGTGGCGCAGGTCCTGGACAACCTTGCGTTTTCCATAATTGCGTCCCTGGCAACGCAGTGTCTTTGCTCTTGCTCAGACACTGATTGAATCGTCTGTCACGGCTGTATGAAGCCAGTGATGTGACGTGGTATAAGAATAGTACAAAGAAATTTCCAAGTGTGTGACTGTACTTAGTACTTGAACATAATGAAGAGTAAGAAGAGTTTTTATTCAGAATAATATTTGACAAAAATATTCTTACAAGTGGTTGGTGCATGTGGTGCATGTGGTGCAAGTAACATATGTTATGATTATGTATGAGACTAATTTTAGGGACTAATACTGATATTACAGCAATATCTTATTATTACCTCTCTATACAGATACAGCAATTTTTATTAAGATTATTTCGAAACACAAAAAAGTAACATATAAATAAGTAACATTAACTTTTAGGGTACTTTCAAAAATGTATTAATCTCTAAAAGCATTGTGACATTAACAATGAAAGGTATTTTTTCAAATGTATACAAAAATATCACTCCCTATTCCGATAAATAAACAATGTAAAAACAAAAATTGTTTTCCAATAGCAACAGTATTGTTTTGTCCATGAATAATTAAACAATGCTAATACTTTTTTATGAGACAAAACTTTTGTGTTGATAACGATGTGATAACAGGCAGGACATAACCTACTGAAAACAAAGACCTTTATGACACTCTGATAAAAATACAATTAAAAGGAAATGGAACAAATGAATTCCTTGTTAACATGTTAATAGGAAATGTAGACACACATGTTTGTGTTTGTGTGACTTTTTGAAAATAATATGAAAGAAAGAAAATAAATGTCTGTAAATCTTTTTCCTAAAGGCTTTCTTAGCACACCTTTCTATTTTTTTATACCTATTATTTTAAACTTATTCATCAGAGTATACTTTTCATTACAGAAATAATGTAATAAGATTTATGTAGTAACTAAAAAAACACTAACTAAAATACCAACCCAAAGAAGGTGTGTAATGTCAAAATGTATTGAAAATTTTTGCAAACAAGGAATATGATATTTACAATTGTTACAATCTACTTCTAATCTAGGTATAACAAAGCAAGGGGTTTAAAAACAATTTGGAATCACCATAAACAATTTTTTAATAAATAAACAAAAAATGAGTTGCATAAAGGGGTATGATAGGGTGAGATGATACATAAAATGCAAAAAACTAAAAAAGTTATAAAACTATATTTACTAAAGTTTTTGTTCTGGTACTATCAGCAGCTAACTGCTATGTTATGTATTTTAGGAACTATAATTAAATTATGTAGTTTGATATTTTCTGACAGTTTTATTCTTGATACCTTTCTGATTCTGAGTTAAAGAGTATTTCATAAATACTTTTGAACTTGATGAGATAAATCTACCCTAACTTTTTATATTAGGTCGGTATGTCTTGAAAACAGAACATTTGTAGGTACCTGCTATAAAGAAGTCCAGCTAAATTGGGTATTGGTTTTCTAAGTAGGCGAGCTGAAATAGAGACCTACTTGCGATGAGTTGTATTGAGTTCAAACACAGTTCAAGTGGATAAAAGGTAAGTAGGTAGGCTGAAACACTAACTACAAAATACAACGATAGTAAATAACAATAAGTTGATAGTTTAGCTTACCGTTCCAATATATTCCATAGACTATGTGTAAATATTGTAGTTACAGCATTTCACCAGGGCAAGCACTTTCCATAAGTTCACGAAAAAAGCAAAGCGAAAAATGACCTGCTGTGTGTTGTCTTCGCGTGCAAATTCACACTTTTCACTTATAAATCTTCAAAATTATTTAACTGTGCGGATAAATAAGCACATTAACTAATAGTACGTCAAAATAAAATACGGTGTAGGTAATTAAATTTCGTAATGCTAAGCTAAATTAAAATAAATGAACGCTAGCTTTACGAGCGAATGCTTTTTCGTTTTGACTGACAGACAGTTGGATTTGACAGTTCAATTCAATACAATGTTGCCAACATGCAACTTGAAAACATGTCTCACTTCACGCACTTCGCTTCACTCAGTTCGACTCACTTCATTCATTACCGGTTTCTCCGAGGAGGGTTTCACAGTGACCGACGACGCTCAAAGAAATAGAGTTTCAGAACGAAACTGTCAAATCAAACAAGTTCGTTCACTCACTCACTAACTCAGCCTGACGAAACTTCATATTAAATAAAAAACTCAAAGAGTTCACGCTAAAATTTATGGCGTCGTTTATTGTCTCTTTCCTTTTATCCTGCTTCTTTGTCTAGCGCTGTCAGGCTGTCACACCACTAAACAATATGGCGGTTCTTGTCAAATTTGTTGATATCGCAGCATGATTAATTAAAAGTTTTCAGTGAATAACGTGAAATATTGGTGACGAAACTTTAACATTTACAAATAATTTACATTGTGGTAATAAATTAATTACGATTGCATCTCAAGATGCACTATAAAAAGTGTGAAATTTGTGGATTGAAAGCCGGTCGACAATCGGGAGAAAAGCGAGTATTTTTGGCTCAGTTCCCATTATTTGAAAGGCGGTAAGTTATTTTGGTTATCATTTTATCAATTCTAAGTGATTTCGAAAGACTTTCTGTCATTTATTTTACGTATTTTATATCTGGGCTATCCTTGCAAATTTACCATAGAGATGGGTTAGGGTTGTATCGATAAAATTATCGATAGTTTATTTACGGGTCAGAGTATACTTTTCCAATAAGGCCTTTTTTATAACAATGCATTTGACAACTGCAAAACCTCATTTCTTCTAATTGTGTTCTGTTGTCTTCTGAAAAAATTTGATGGTTTTAACTTTTTGAATAAAATAAAAACTCACATTCTTCTTCATCTTAGGTCCAATAAAAAAATGATTCATGCGAATTTGCGAACCCCTTAGAGTTTTTAATTGTATTTTATGCACTATAATGCAATTTTTTTTTGTGTTGTACACTTTCTAATAATGTACTATACTGTTTCAGATGCAGACAATGGGTAAAATTGACTGGTAAAGAAGATTTGGCATATATGCCTATAGAAAAGTTACATTCTTTGAAGTATTTATGTGGAAATCATTTTACCAAAAAAGACTTCAATAGGAAGTTATCAAGGTTAAAACCTTCAGCTAAACCAAACTGTTTAGCGGACGTGATCTGGGCTGATCTACACAAGCAATCTTATTCGAGAGCAAAACCCAAGAAATGCAGTTTACATGGTTAAGGTACTACTGCTACTTGCTGAATTGAATAAAACTGAGTTTAATCGAAAACCGCGAAAAAACGACGTAGGTGTAGTGAGGTACTAGCCTGAGTAATGAACTTCCTTATTTGCAGTTGCAGAGTAGCCAACATTTCTGATCAGAAGACCACATACAGCAACTAAATAGACTATTGCACAAATCAACATTTACCAATAACAGCAAGTAGCAATTATTGTATCTGTCAGGTAAAAAAAGTTTCCTTGATAAAAAAAATTATAAACTTTTATCATGTTTTTTAATAGACATTGCACTATAATACATTGGAAATATATGATTTGGCTGTTTTGAGATAAGGACTGATATTTAGTCGATACGATATTTTGTACATTGTACGATCTAGTCTATGTCATACCGACCCAGGTATAGGAAAAATAAATAAACCTATAAATTAAGAAAATTGAGTTTGTTTCTCATACACCTAATCTTTTTCAAAGGAGCAATTCCGCAAGATGGTGGTGTACTCCGCCATATTGCGAAACTGCTCCTTTGAAAAACGCCCATTGAAAACAGTCTAGGATATTCCAACGCTGTTTTTTTTAAATATCGATATATTTATCATACCAGGGCATACCACATCTCTATTTTTCTGTCATGTTGGTAGCATTGTTACAATATTGTTAGAATGCTTATATTGGCTAGAGATTTTAGCGTGAACTTGAAAAAAAAACGTTATACGTAAGACCCAACTCTTAAAACGCTAGTTTTATTATATTCTCTTTGCACTAACTCATCCATCCATTGTTTGAGGTGAGGTTATTAATTTGGCGGTTTGTGATTTTTGCGTTATTTACCTATACATTACAGTTAATACAACAAAATTTCATAATTAGAAATAATGGTTGGGACCGACACAGACTCATGGTCTGCTGAAGACACGTTAAGAGTGCTGATTGCCTCCGACATTCATCTTGGTGCTGCTGAGAAGGACGCCGTTCGCAGCGAAGATAGTTTTATCGCTTTTGAAGAAGTATTGTCGCTTGCCGTGCAATGTGACGTCGATCTGATTCTATTGGGCGGCGACCTCTTTGACCAGGCCAAGCCATCGCCACAATGTTTGTTCAAAGCGACGCAGCTCATCCGGAAGTATTGCTTCGGCGACAAGCCTGTTGCTGTGGAACTTCTCTCCGATCAGCTCGAAAACTTCTCACGTAGTGTCAACTACGAGGATCCTAATCTCAACGTAGCATATCCGATTCTCTCCATACACGGGAACCATGATGACCCTGTTGGTGAAGGCAGTGTCAGCTCTCTGGACATTCTCTCTATTACCGGTCTTGTCAACTACTTCGGCAAGTGGAGTGATTATACCAACGTATGCATATCACCTGTTCTCATGCAGAAGGGTGCAACACGCTTAGCTCTGTATGGGCTCAGTCATTTGAAGGATCAGCGCCTTTCCCGTCTATTTGTTGAGAAAAAGGTAAAAATGGAACTGCCTGAAGATGGAGAAAGCTGGTTCAATATGCTAGTGTTGCATCAAAACAGGGCTGATAGAGGTCCAGGCAATTACATCCCGGAGAAAGTACTGCCAAAATTTCTAGATCTGGTAGTCTGGGGCCATGAACATGACAGTTTAGTGTTTCCAGTGAAAGGTAAGACTGAGACTGATGAATTCACAGTTCTGCAACCTGGCAGCACTGTCGCTACATCTCTTGCAGCTGGAGAAGCTCTTCCCAAACACTGTGCTCTATTACAAATTCATAAGAATGAGTATTCAGTAACTCCAATCCCCCTGAAAACTGTTCGACCCTTCATCTTCAAAACTGTAGTACTATCTGAGGAAACTATGGGTGAGGATGAAGTCAATGAAAGTGCTAATGTAATTGAGTTCTTGAAATCCAAAGTCAATGAAGCCATTGAGGAAGCAGAACGTAAAAGAAGTGGTGACCCCAAACAACCTACATTGCCCTTGGTAAGACTGAATGTCATGTATGAGAAAGAATGTCAGAACTTCAATAAAATGAGGTTTGGCCAAAACTTCAATGGCATGGTTGCAAACCCTACTGATATTATAAACATGAAAAAAGAGAAAAAGATACGGGACCGCAAACCTAAAGAAATAGAGAATGGTGATCTGCATATTGAAGGTGCAGCAGAAGCTGCTGATGTGGAGGAGCTAGTACGCAACTACTACAATGCACTGCCCATAGAGAAACGCCTTCAGGTGCTATCAGTGCGATCCATGAACGATGCTACGGGAGACTTCTGTGTGAAAAAAGATGATGAAATATTTAAACGCGTGTTTGAGGCGCACAAACGTCGTTGTGTTGAAATGCTGCTAGAGTCCAACGCCGAAACAGAAGAGGAAGTACTGGAGAGGTTGCGTCAAGGGAAGCAGGAGCTTGATGGAGCTGACGAAGACCAGCTCAAGAAGTTGATCGATGCGGCAGCTAGCAAGCCTCCGACGCCGGGCGCTCTAAAGCGCGCTATCGTAGTTCTAGACAGCGATGACGAGTCTGAGGTAGCGGCGACGACACGCGGGCGCGGGCGCGGCGCGCGCGGCGGGGCTCGCGGAGGGCGGGGCCGCGGCCGCAACGCGCGGGCTAAACCGGAACCCGAGCCCGAGCCTTCGCCGGTGCCGGAGCGCCGCACGCCGCGTCGCGCCGCACAGAAGTCTGCTTCTTGGCTGCAGAACTTTGCTGAGCGAAGTTCTCGTAATCGCGGCTCTATAGATATTGATGATTCCGATTAAACATTTCTGAAGCCTATTGTCAGTAATATTAAGCAGTAACTTTAATTTTTGTACTAACAATTTTATATTCTCATTTCAATCATAAGGCATATTCAGTGTCCGACCGTCGTCACGTCGAAAACTAGAGCCTTCGTGAATTACCTGAAAAATTCAGATTCTCAGATATTAATAATTTTGATAAACATAATAATTAGAATTTTGATTCTGTGTGTGTGCGCGATGGAAAGCATTCCTCTAGATATCTAGTGTTGTAAACAATAAGTGTAAGCAGTGTAGATTCGCTCGCGCGATGTAGGTATGCCGTAATTTCTAAGTAATAAATTTTATCTATGTAAATGTTATGTGTTTTCTTTTCTGTTCACTATTTGATTATTTTATTTAGCTTATCTAGTTTGTGTTCTACTGGGCCCTCAGAAACCTAGGTATGTCCTTCAGTGGGTAGTAACTTTGCAAACTTGAGAGTAAAATAACAGTTGATAATTTGGTCAAACACTATTTATTTAAAAAAATAACACAATACTTAAATGGCACTATGTGCCCAATTCACATATTTGGAAATTACATATTCTAATCTTAGACCTTATATCAATTTACAATAGAAGTCTTACAAACCAGAAGTTTACAACTTTAGTGTGGCTAACTAAAAATCATTAATCATAGATAAAGCACCCAAAACTGTTTCCATATAAGTACTTAACAATCTTTTAAAAAAATTGGCAAATAACCGTGTATCCCGTATGATACTTCGAAGCAGTACCACCTCGTTCAGTTACTGACTAATAGAATAGACCCACTGCCCATTAGACCCAAACTGAGTTAGCGTTGCCGAACTATCGATAGTAAAACTATCGATAGTTTTCCTATCGAAACCCCTATACAATCGATAGGCCTATCGATACTATCGATTGTTCAGAATGAGGCAATACGAAATTATATATCTATATACGAATAGTCTTATATACGAATGTCTTTTGAGAAGGAAAGATCGAGAATTGCCGAGCAACTAAGTTGTTTGTGCATTCCCTGGGTACGTCGTAAACGACTCCCTCCTTTTATAACACATAAAAAGAGCATTCTGGCTCCATGGCTTGAGGCAAATAGCTAAGATATTAAACGTAATATTTATTACACATCCACAAATCACGACCTTTTTCTCCCGGCATTAACGACCGTAAAAAATGTATATTTAGGTACTGCAAAGTAATATTTAGTAACATAAAAAGATACAATGTCTGTCATTAATCTTGCTTCTCTATCGTGTGGGAGTGGGACACTGAGACGAAGGACTCGATCAAACCGTGACAGTTTTTCTACCGCCTACTAATTCTAGTAGGACTCTGGCATAGTTGTTCTGACGAGAAATTTACTTAGGGCCTCACCATTAAAAAGTTAGACGCGTGTCTTAAACTATCTTCATTTCATACAAAAGGGACGCTAGGTTGTTCGATGTGCGTCAAACTTTTTTGTGGTTCGGCCCTATACAGGGCGTAAAGGACGGTGTAGCGAAAACTTTGCAGGCGTGCTCAGATCATGAAACTGGACAACTTTTTCTATGGGGGCTATGTTGGTAAACGTGAATTTTTTTTTGACCTTCCATACAAAATTCCCGATCAGGGCCCCAAGTCTACTATTTTTTGTCATTGTAACGCCATCGAAACTCATCTGTCATTCAATAGCCATTGTGATTTTTCTATACTTTAAACTGTTAGCAGACTACGGAATGACCGAAATCATCCAACTGAGATCCAATCGACATCCAACTGAAGCGATTTTCATTTAGCAGACTTAGGACCCTGCTGAGTGACTGTATGGGAACTCGAAAATTTTTTTACGTTTCCCAACATAGTCCCCATAGAAAAAGTTGTTCAGTTTCATGGTCTGATCACGCCTGCAAAGTTTTCGTTACACCGTCTCTTACCCTCTATAAGACCTGTGCTGTGATAGATTTAGGTCCTAAACGTATCATAGCGCCAGTCGGAGGTACCGAAGCGCGGAGGCGACGGCAGTCTGCTTGGTCTGTCCGGCGAACGCTAACGCGGGAGAAGTGGGCGTCAACTCTACCACCTGCAGTTTCCCCCGGTCGCCGTCCAGCTCGTTCCAGGTCACAGTGAGCCCTAGGGCTGCGACGGCGGCCGACAGCGCCGCCTCCGCGACCTGCGGATCCTTGCTCTGGGTCTCGTCGAGGGATTTAAGTACGCTTCGGCCCATCTCGCACTTTTCGGGGGCTGGAAAGCGAATGCTCCTAGTTAGAATCAGAATGTAATGGAAACATCCTTCCTATACGAGTACGAAGTCCTTTACCTAACAAGGTAAACATAGTAGGTGTACCATCAAAATGTTACTACTACCGCCATAGGCAGATAAAATACATTTTTCAACAATAAAAGTAAAAGCCACAATGTTACTACTGCTACTAGTGATTTATTTCACAAAGGTTTTTCCAAACAAGTCCCAAAAAGTGTCCCGCCAAAATCGAGGCCAAAGCAAAACACACCCAAGCTTTAAAATAATCAACATAAAAATGTTAATAGTACCTAAAAGTGTAAAAAATCAACTGCAAATATTTTAAAGGGCGGACCAGTCAAAGTTTACATAAATAAATTGGATTTTCCATACAAAATGTCTCTTGTTTGCTGGTAAATTTTGTATGGGAGGTCTATTTTTTCCATATTCCGACCTGTGTTCTTTGGTGAAAGTTTTTCAGCTACATAAATTTCTTAAAATATTTGTAGTTAATGATTTTTTACATCATGTTTTTAATATAATAGGTAAGTACAAGTACCCCGAAATAAAGCAAAAGCACCCGCAAAACAAAATGCTACCCGGGTTAATAAAGCAAATGAACTGTCGTGCATGGGTGCGCACACACAATACTCGTCAAAAAATATTCAAAAGAGAATGTTCAGGCAGACCAAATGTGCAGCGAATATTTTCCGTGAAAACAAATGATCTCTTTTGTCACACTTAACCATGATTTTTATCCAGATAGACTAAACTGACAGCTAAGAATACCCTTTTAGTTTTAAAATGTTGTCATCATAAGTCTAGTGTTGTGGTTTGACTCATTTATTTTATTCATTGAACTGTTGTGAGATGAATTCTGGATGTAGTTATTTTTAAGTAAATATGCATAATAAATACTTGACTTTCGGTCACGTAAATAGTATACGTTACTTTACGTTTATACGCAAACAAACAAAGATTCACCAAAACAGTCTACTCGTGACCATGCAGCGTGCAACCGCTTAGAAATATCGAGGCAAAAATAAACATAATCGTGGTGATTATCCCGTAAATACTAATAATTTAAGTGTTGTGAACAACCGCAAAAATCTCAAAACATTTAACTTACTTTGCTGCTGTAGGTATGTTTGTCTTTAAGGCCAATTTATTAACGGAAATTTTAATTAACCTAATTTTTTTCAAAAAGATTCAATCATAATCTTTGAATCATACAACTTGATCATTCGGGGTCCAACACTATTTTTTTATTATTTTTAAATACAATAACGTGGCAACCCACCAAATGTCAATTTAGTCTATCTGGATAAAAATCATGGTATTTCCATCCTGCTCTCTAGAGCTCCACACGTCAGTGCCAAATATCGCGTTTTTTGTGTTGAACATCCTCGATTGAATTTTTATTGAAGCGTAATGTGCGCACGCTCGTGCGTTAGCCATAGATACCTATATGCGTTTGCAAACCGAGATGGTAGTCGGCGATCTTCTGTCCGAGGTCGGGCCGCCACACCAGCTCGGGGTCGCGCAGTTCTACGTAGCGGTCCATCGCGCGCTCGTGCGCACGCACCAGCGCCTCCTCCTGGACAACGACCAACAAACTTCTAGAAAACTTGCTAATCATACCCGTCTCAATAAAGAAACGATCTGTAAATGGCAGACGATTGTCATGCTTTTTCCACTTTACCCTTGTCGCAGCCAATGCGTTGCACACGCGTAGAGAGTGCATACCTAGCGCCCGTTTGCCCGCTTCGCTCCCAATGCGTGTGCTTTTGTACCTATTTTAAACTCCTGGTTTACGTTTGTGCTCCTCGTCAGTTTGTAGTATGAAAAGTCGAGCTCGCTCCGCTCGCAATACGTCTGCGTTTCTTCCTATTTTACGGCTAGTGTTCCAGCTCCTCACCCGTTTTCGCTTCGCTGGTGATACAAGTATTTTTAGCTTATAAAAACAAAAAACTTGCACTCTACGAAGATAACTCCCGCGCGCGTTTCTTCGGTTGTAAACTAATTAACTTGGCGACCCTGCGGGTAGCATACCTCTATGAAGTCCTTGGTAACTCTGTGCAGGTTTTCTCGCATGTACTTGTACAGCTGCTCGGCCGCCAACTGCCGCGCGTGCTTCTTCGTGGAGGAGGTGGCGTGCCGCTCATGCTGGCCGATACGCACGCGCATCGTGAACTGAGGGTAGGTATGTAAGGTGTAGCAATATTATAATCACACCAGATAAAGAAACTATAATGTAAATGGCGTCGATTACGTAAGTGTGAGGGAGAAAGCCTGGTATACGGGGTATACCTGGTATACGGGACTTGTTAGGGATAGCGTCCCGAATACTGATAGAGTGCAAGCAGACCATGAAACTGAAGAACTTTCCCCTAGGAACATATGTCAGGAAACGACAAATTATATACAGGAAACGATAAATTACATTACAAAATATTGCGGGGTAGGCAGAGCGTCAACGGCCGTAAGAAAACGGTCGCTATAGCCACATCTGACATTTTTGAGGATTGTTTTTCAAGGTTGTTTCAAAAAACATGTGTATCACTATAGTGACAGGTTGTCAGCCTGTCGCCTAAAAATTGTAATACACCAATACCCTCGAGTCCCTTAGTCGCCTCTTACGACACCCGCGGGAAGGATGTGGGGTGATGCTATTCTAAGCCAGCAGTAAAAATCACGTCAGTATATAAATACGAGGGGTGTTCAATAAATAGTGATAATGGCATATAATCTTCTTGATAAACAAAAAAGAAAATACTGGCAGGTAAAGCCCGGACATTAGGTAAAATAAAAAAATAAAATTTATTGATTTTCTTTTCTTATTTTAAAAATAAATGTCATTTGTTTTCGTCGTGTCGGAGCGTGTTGCGAAAAATGGATAAAATTGAAATTCGAGCCGTGATAAAATATCTCTGCCTGAAAAATTTTACTACCGAGCAAGTAAATCTTGATTTGAAAACAACATTAGGAGTAAACGCTCCTCCGTATTCTACGGTTGCACGGTGGTGTGCCGAATTTAAGAGAGGAAGAATTTCAACCAAAGAGGACCCGCGCTCGGGTCGCCCTACGACGGCAGTTACCGAACAAATGATAAAAAAAGTTGAAAAAATTGTTTTGGCAGACCGTCGTGTTTCAGTTCGTTTTATAGCTGAAGAACTAAAGATTTCGATAGGAAGTATCCATACTATTATACATGATCATTTAGGAATGAAAAAAGTGTCAGCGCGCTGGGTGCCTAGAATGCTTACAGACGAGCAGAAGCAAATGAGACTGAGGATTTCTCAAAACAATTTGGAATACTTACAAAGAGATCCGGAACAATTTTCGGCTCGCTTTGTACTAACTATAGACGAAACATGGCTCCATCATTACGATCCTGAGACAAAACAACAGTCCATGACTTGGAAGAGGCCATCATCTCCAACACCTAAGAAATTTAAGGTAATTCCATCCGCCGGTAAGATCATGGGCTCTCTTTTCTGGGATAGCCAGGGGGTGATAATGATTGAATATCTCAATCATGGAGCCACTATTACTGGGGCCTTATACGCAGAACAAATAAAAAAATTGCGTCACGAAATACGCGAAAATCGCCGCGGCAAACTCGCAAAAGTTGTGCTGTTTCACCAAGATAACGCGCCCGCACACAAGTCCCGAGTTGCGATGACTGCTATCCAAGATTCTGGATTTGAATTGATGGAACATCCTCCATACTCGCCAGACCTTGCACCCAGTGACTTCTACCTGTTTCTGCGGTTAAAAGAACACCTGAGAGGGCACAGATATGCCAATGATGAGGAAGTGATCGCCGCCGTACATGATTTTTTAAGGGATCAAGATGAAGACTTTTTTAAGAAAGGAATCTTAGCTTTAGAAAAAAGATACATCAAGTGCATAAACCTCAAAGGTGACTATGTCGAAAAAGAAAATAATAAGAAATAAAATATTACTGCTTTATACTCATTATCACTTTTTATTGAACACCCCTCGTATGCTAATACCAACCTGCCTCCTGTGTGGGGGACCGGTGTCTCCGACCAGGGTGTACTCCACGCCGGGAAGACGATACTCTTCGCAAAGATCTTTTAGCAGAACTACGTAACTATGGGGACCCACCACCGCAGCCGGAGCCGGAACTTCCGCGGACTTCTGACTCGATGTACTTTCCTGCAAATAATCAAATACACATACTATACCTTTATTTTTGTATTTAATAATTTATTGTACACAAGAAAATATGTATTCACAGATCACACCTTTACTTTACTGGTTTATTGCCGTGTGATGCCGGCTTAGAATAGCATAATCCCATTTTTCTCTCGTGAGAGTCGTAAGAGGCGACTAAGGGACCTGAGGGTTTAATGTATATCACAACTTTAAGCGCACGCTGACAATCTGTCACTACATGTTACACGAATCACCTGAAAGGGCCTTCTATATCTCAGGCGTGGCGTTACCTACCTTGTTTTTACGGAAGTTTACGCTCTGGCTACACCGCAAGGGATAAAGGCGTGATATGTGTATGTTACACCTTTACTCCTTGCATGAATTATTTGAGGTTCGTTTGAGAAAGATCGTGCACCACTGCACTGTAGTGACAGGTAGTCAGGCTCTTGCCTAAAAATTATAATACACACCCTCGAGTTTTTTATGACATCCGCGGAAAGGAATGGGGTGATGCTATTCTAAGTCAGCATCAAAAAAATAATATTAATAATTTATAAAATTGTTTTACAGATACCAGCCATGCCAAGTGGATTGTGCAAATTGGTGGTTGGGCAAATTTTGTGATGATTTTATTATTGCCTACAGATTTTTATTTTAAATAGTTATTGACATTGAATTAGTTATATTTATTTTGATATTTTGACATTGAGCTTCTTTTTTAATATTTAATTTATTGACAACAATTTTATTTGAAAGTATGACATTGTATAAAGATTAAATAAAAAATTCAATTATGTTTGCATGCCTGAAACAGGTGAAATATGTTAGGACAAATTTATATTTTTAGAATAAGATCTTTTGTACCATATTTCTTGCAAATAAATTATCATTCATGCATTCATTCATTCATGCTTTCCCTGTGAAAATTCGCTAGGTAATAAAATACAGGGTGTAAAAAGATTAGCTGCAAATATTTCAAGGTTGCTAATTTTGTATGGGAGGTCTAAAAATATTTTTCACATGTCGACCTATGTTTCTTGGAGAAAGTTGTTCAGTTTCATGGGCTGATTCACCCCTTAAAATATTTGCAGCTAATAATTATTACACCTTATACATATAATAGTTGCTATAATAGTTGCACACTTCAAACTATTGGCCAAAAACACTACAGGCTACATTCATAGTTTTTGAAATATTCAAAGTTTAAATTAATAAGATGTTTTTTGACACGATCCAAACTAGAGAGATATGGCGTCATCTATACATATTTTCACACAAATTATGGTTTTAAAAGTAGCTCACCAGTCATCGTAACTATTACCTTCATTTTACAAGATTCATAATTGTACGGAGGCGGCACTAGGTGGCCTCTCTTAGACAGCTGAAGGAGCATCAGCCTAGCAACTTCCTGCTTAGCATCCTTCTTCGAGTGTGCAGTCGCAGACACCACCTGGCCTAGAGCTCGGCACCGATACTCAAATGTTGCTATGTGCTGTGGTCCCGTCTGGAATTTGAAAAAAACTATTAAATTGTTGTTTGTCATAATTTATTGCACCTTGTTATAGAAATCATGCAGCAAGTTAAACCACAAGATAATGAAATGAATAATGCATTAATACTTTCTTGTTGATTAGAAAACTTGCTGTATGATAGGCAGGATATCAACCTTTGACCCTTGCTATTACTATTAGTGATGCAACACCCCAATCCTAACTGTAGGTGATATTAAATGAAACTAAGGAGTATTGATCAAGGGAATGTGCAGCAGCATTCCCTGTGAATGCAACATCTAGCACTATGCTCAGATATTTACCAAACATGCGTGCGTATGACTATACCCCTAATGAGGGGATACCCATGTTTAACAGTAGCCTGTTGTTACCAAAATATGTTTCATTTTACCTGGGAGACACAATCATATTCCGGAGTTAGGCCCATCTTGACCATCATTTCTTGCAATACAGTAACCGCAGTTTTCGCCATTCTACAATCATTTCAAAAAGTTGCTTTAGAGTTATTCCGATTTAAAAAATTTTGTAGATAAGAGAACAACAACTATACTGTGACCCAAAAACTAATTCAATATTATGGTTGGCCCATAGGAGTCATTTGATGATTCACAAACTTGAGAGTCCACAAGATTATTATTATACAATAATAGACGAGCGGCCACTGACTGATGTCCCTATATGTTGGCTGGTGTGTGTAAAAAAGTTTATAAAATATCACTTCACAATAGTTCACATTATAGTCACAGTCATTTAGATTAGCAAGTTATCTACAGTCCCTGCAGTATAGCATTATCAAAAGCTTGATAGCAAACATAGTATTGCTATGTGGTTAGTGAGCATTTAAAAACAAAGTTTATTGATAACAAAAACTTACAAGACAGCTAAAAAGCACCTACCTCCCCTCGCTAAACAGTGGCGTAACTAAAACCCGGAAAGATGGTAGTGGCATGTAATCAGCAACTTGAGAGAATACTCTGACCGACCTATCTTTTAAAAAATATCCAATAAAACGACACAAAACTTCTGCAAGAAGCAGATAGTTCAAGTAAAACAATCCAACCTTTGTTTGCGAATTTTTTTTCTGTAACGCTGTTACTAGAATATAATATTACGATCAATACAAAGATGCAATATGTGTAATTTTATTAATTAAATGTATCTCACCTCGTTCGTATTGGAAAAAAGAAACCAAAAAAATATCGAGAATCGGGATTTCACCGCAAACCATAATCATCACAAGCACAAAGATTTGTGATCTTCAAGGGTGCGTTCAAGCAAAGGCAACAGACAATAGTTTTCTCACGTAATCCCCGCCTTGTCGGCCGCATAAGTGAAACCGCACTATGACTGCACTGCAGCAGAGCGAATGCACATATCAAGAAGCCTGCTACTTGAAGTAGGCTAGGCGATTGAATTATTCCGACACCAAGGTTTCATTGGGTCATTAGACGACTCTGTGCCATACGGAAAAGAAGAAGCGGAGTAGCGCGGCAAGGCACTGCACTTGAACTGCAGCAGAGCGACGCGGCCTTATCTGCATCGTAAAGACAGGAGCAGGCAAAACATGTTGAAAATTTAAAACTATATACCTAATCAAAACTTTTAATGAAAATGAATTGAAAAAAAAACAAAAACAAACGCCCCTCCGCTGCAGTTCTCTTGCTTCATACAAGAGAATTACACTTCTAATAATAAAAGTACAAGAAAAAGGATTTATAAACTGTCCATGAACTGCCGTGCCGTAATATAAAAGGGCTACGAAAGATAAATTCACGAACGCACTCCCGGCTGGACGCTGGCTGTAATTTCATTCGTTCATGCCATTCTCATTCATCACAGACCGTGTGCGTTCCAACGAATAGTTCCTATGGTGTCATATTGGCTGTTCTGCCTGTCAACACTGTCAAAACTTTGATACGTGCTCGGAGGTTTCTTACGATTTAATTACAAAAATATTGTGAAAATCATGTCAAAAACAATAGGAAGTGGCGAAAGAACAATTTTGCTAAGTAAAAGAATTTTGTGAACGTCGAAAACGGAGTGAGGCTCCGTTAAGATGCCGTTAGTCCCATTAGTCCCGTTATGAAGTGTTCAAGCTCGGGTAGCCACCATACAGGTTAGTCAAATAGGATTGCCAGCTCAGGCCGGATTATTTAAACAAATAAACCATTCTATTGATTTAGGTATAAGGAAGAAGAAGGTATTAATATTATAAATGAAAGAATGTGTTTGTTTTTTTTGTCCCTTTTTCCTGCCACAACAACGTAATGTTACGGATTTAAATGTATATGTGTGTATTTATTGTATATACATATACAAATAGTTAGTTAAGAGGCCGGAAATTGACATAGACTACTTCTTACCACCGGAAAACACCTCATTTATACGAATGAATCAAACGAACAAAACAAACAAATATAGCTTTATTATTTATTTATTAAATAATAGGCAGGCAGTTGAAACAACTGATAACGCCTGTATCTGGGGGCACGGCAGTGCCCCCGCCAAGTCAAACTAGAAAGCGGCACAGCCGTACCATCCTTTTCTCGAAGCGGTTCAGGCCATTTTCAACACCTTATAACTTTCTTGTGGATAAAACAAAAGACTTGAAACTTCAGGAATCAATCAAAAGCCCTGTAGATACGGTATATTTCAAATTTCGTTCACTTTGAACCAGTGGTTAAGGAATTATAGCTAGTCAAAGTTCTTCATTTTGTCACTGACTGATTGACTGACTGACTGACTGACTCACTCACTCACTTACTGACCGATCATCAAAATTCTAAGGCACTTCTAGCAGACATAGAGACTTCTAATTTAGAATATAATTTGGGTTTAGTGTATAAATCAATCTAGCAATTTCAATGCAGTTTTCTAGATAAACCGATAGCATAAAGAACTTTGTAATTCCATAGAAATGTACTGTTTACCAAGTTATATTTTGCTGTCGCTCCTAAAATACTTTGTTTTGGTCCAGCAAAATAATCACAGATGTCGCTGTTAGTTTCTAAAACACGCTATCGCTATTTTAATGTCCATCGTGAACAGTTTCCAATATGTATAGCCTATGCTATAACTATACATAAAAGTCAAGGCCTCAGTCTGTCTGAATAATGCGCTGATGGATATAGGTTCAGCTGTATTTACATCTGGTCAAGCTTATGTAGCACTATCAAGAGTAACAAGTCTGGGCGGCTTACATTTTATAAACATAGACTTTGAAAATATTAAAGCGCAAGAATCCGCAATTTGTGAATACAATAGACTAAGAAGCATTTACCGTCCAGACTTGACAAAAATCATTACTAAAAAGATTCCGAGAAAACCACATAAAGATAGAGAATGGGCTATGAGAAAAACCGCGGCTGAGGCTCAAGAAATAGAGCCGCAAAAGAAAAAAAGGAAGACTACCTACAAAAAGAAATGAGATCCCCTCAAAAACATTAATATATAAAAAATTCCAAGTCTCGCTACTGAGCTGTTCAACCGTAAAAAGGTATGAGATCCATTTGAAACCAAGTCGGCTATCGATTTGTTCATTCCCCACTTAAGAGATCTATCTTAATTAATTACGTAATTAGTTAATAAGCATTATTTTATAGTGACCATATCAATATTTTCAATATATTTTAATGTTTACAATAAATTGAATGACTTGGCAATCGCACTGAATGTATTAATTTTAATATGTATTACACGTTAACTTTCTGTTCTAGTGCGATGACTAAGTCATTCAATTTATTGAAAACATTAAAATATATTGAAAATATTGATATGGTCACTATAAAATAATGCTTATTAACTAATTACGTAATTAATTAAGATAGATCACTTAAGTGGGGAATGAACAAATCGATAGCCGACTTGGTTTTGAATGGATCTCATACCTTTTTACGGTTGAACAGCTCAGTAGCGAGACTTGGAATTTTTTATATATTAATGTTTTTGAGGGGATCCTGTTTACTGTTCAAGTTCGTCACTATATACGTAAAGCACTATAGTTCACTTTAGTTATTTATGTTTAGTTTTTTGATTTGTCACGACACTGTTTTTTAACTCATTATTTTAAATAAACGGAAAGAGAATACGGCAACACTCATTTGCAACACTGCCAACATGACGACATAGAAACTATTCGTTGAATTGCACTTCTACTCCTTGGCAGGAGAGTTTATCACTCACTCACTCACAGTTAGCTATTTCACTCATTCATTTCATCATATCATTCACATTGCCACTTTGCAAGCATAAATTTTATTTTTGTTTTCGTGGCAAAGAGGAAGCAAAAAGAAAGAAACTTAGAAAAGAATTACCTATTATTCAACATACAAAATCATCCAGCGAAACTTAGTATGCCGACAAGTGGCATTGACTTATACCAAATGCAGGACGCTAGAAATAATTTTGACGCCATGCGGCCTGCCCCAATTTGTGCCGATGCCAATCAATTTATGGGACAATGTCAGCAGAACATACATATCTCTACAAATTGTTACTACGGCTACCACGATCAGAAGAATGTTGCGAGCCACGCGTACACGGACACCGATTGCGAAATGGTTGAAGTGAATGACGCGCAGGGGCCGGCAGAAGCGTCGGCGTCGCCTCAAAGCAACGCTAGGAAGAGAAGCGCCGATGACGGCGACTGCCCCATGACCAAGCGATTCCGAGAAGGTAAGTTTCCCACAATTTATCCATGGGAGCTCATTGAGCTATTGTTAAAGAGCTCATTTTCATGAAATTCTACTACCAAGGTACTACTATAATACTTGTACAACCCATCTAATCCTTGGGCATACATGAACATTATTTCAATGAGCTTGCATGTTACTTATATAGAATAGAGGTTATGTATTTTTGACCGATGCAGCAGGAATAACCTCTTAATTGAAACAATGTATGAAAATAGACTACTAATGTATCCAAGAAAATTAATTTTAAATGTTTTGTTGCTGTTTCAATTAATTTTTACTTATTAACCTGGTGCATTGATTGACTGTTGATGTGTAAGTTTGTAAACAAACAAGAAGCAAGCATATAGACAGAAGCATTATCTTAAAAAAATTGAATTGAATAGAAGTGAAAAAATCCTTTAATAAAAATTATTGTGATGTTGTTTGAAGATCTAACTTTTGCTAGTTTCTTGCTTGGTAATTGTGTAAAAGGGGCATTTCATGAAAAGGGCAACTTTTTGCTGCTTATGTGACGTTTTGATAGCATGATACAATGCAAGTATATTTCAGTTTTATATTTAGGAAATCTTAGTATCATCTTCATAATATTATTAGGGTGTCACATAAGCGACATTTTCGTGGATTGCTCCAAATTATGACAATTTCAGCACTGTGATACTGTTTAAGTTTCTATTTAACGAAACTTTGGTATGTGGGTTAGGTTGCATGTCCATATCAAACCAGTTTTATATTAGTTGAATTATAGATTGTTTACTATAGACAAACTGCATATTTACTGAATGTGTCATGGATGTGGGGCCTTTCGTGCTGAAAGTGAAACAAAAAATAAAAGTGATTCTGATTTAAATTGTTACAAATTCTAATCTATAGGATTCTCAAAATGTTCTATGATTGAGTAATTATTGTTGCATCTAGAAAAGTAAACATTAATGCTGTAAAATAAGATAGGTAGTCAATAAAATTGCAACCTTAGTTTTTTGAATTACATTGACAGACTGTAGTACAAGTTTTCTAAACAAAATGGGCAAATTAATAATTCCCACCAGATATTTAAATTCTAATTAAAATAGAGCTTGGGTGAAAACATGTCCAGACTATGAGTGAAAATTTGTACTACAACACTAGATATTTTAATGTTCACTTTAGATTATAGGTGAAAACTTTTACTATAAATTTATTATGGCTTAGATAAATGAAATGAAATGAAATACTACATCACCAGTGTCCCATTTTACAAAACTACAGGCTGCAAGTCTACAGATGAAATTCGATATATACATGTCAAAAATCCTGGTTATATAATGTCCCATCAGCTATGCAGTGTAGATCGAATTTCACCTGTAGACTTGTAGCCTGTAGTCATTGCATGGGGCAGATACTTTAATGATGCTATTAAGATTATGGGTGCAAACTGGTACTACATCACCAGATATTTTAACGTTCACTTTAGACTAATATGAAAACTTATCACATCAAAACATATTTTAATGATGCTGCTTAGGTTATGGGTGAAAACTTACTACTAAACAGAATGTCTTACCCCACTGAACATTTATATAAACACTATTTAAATGTAAAGAATAGCATCACCACATTTCTTTCTCGTTTTGTCGTCGTAAGAGACCACTAAGGGCTTCCATTTGACGGGGTTTCATATGGATTACAATTTTAGGCAACAGCCTGACAAACTGTCCTATGATGGTTCACAAATCATCTGAAAAGGCGCGAGGGATAAAGGCGTGATATGCGTAGTACCTGAAACTTAATAAGTGGGTGTACACCGCGTGCGCATCCTCGCGTGCTCACCTCTTTGCGTGGCTAAGGGTGCATCTGCATTGCAGCGGGGGATTTTAAGGCTCATGCATGGTTGGTTAATTCATGCCGCGCTAGCTTAGCGCAGCCCCGCTTCAGTGGAGACGCACCCTTACGCTCAAGCGCGGGCGCGGCGAAAAATAATTATATATTTGTACTTAAGGTTATGTTAGTTTTACCCATGGGATTTTACATTGTAACTACTGTTGTAAAGTGACTGTTTATTATTCTAGTACTGTTTATGCTTATGAGGTGATGATGTCTGAATATTCACCTAGACCTATATCTTAAACACACATGAAGTGCCAGGAAGAATAAGCCAACTTTGACTATGTGAAAAGAATAATAGATAATTAAAAAATTTAAAAAGCTTGTAAATATTCAGACTCCATCATGATCAGTGTATTTATAGAGTCACTATGGTATAGTGGTGATAGTTTAAAAGGCATAGTGTGTTGATTAAAACCTAGAGTAGTCAGAGATAATTTATTGATACCACCTGTTACCACCGTAACCTGATTTATTGAAGAAAAGATCTGTAAATTGCGGCCGCTGCTTCTGGTAATGACAGCAAAATACATTTTAAAGTGTCACTTTGCAGAACTGCCCCCCCACTCCATGTTTTTCTTTCAGTTTTTAACATCCAGCAACAGTTTTCTTCACGACACTTCCATAAAATAGCATGCCAACCGCCAAATTTTTTTTGCTTGCAATACCGACCGCGGTGTGCGACATAACATAACAAATATGTTAGAGCAGGAAAAAATGACATCCGGCCGCCATTACCGCCATACAAATCTTTTCTTCATGAAAATATATAAATATAATACCATTTGGTTTGGTAGGCAGGGCTGTCGTAACATCCTCTTTTTCGATCTCTGAGCGATGGTAGAAACGGTGGCGGATATGGTGACTGATGTGGTGCTAGCCTTACTGTTGTATATTGATTTTCATGTAGGATTGGACAAGTGTTAACTTTATAATTAAAATACTTCAGTTGAACGCATTAGCGTTATTCCGCGCATTTTCACATCCTCCGACAGGGTTGGAAACCCTTTGGTTGTGTTGTGTGATTTCTTTTATGTAAAGTATGGTTATTTAAAGATCACTAAGAAAATATGCTTTTTTGATGTTGTTAAGAGCTTCGTGGTTTTATTTTGAAATAAAACCGCCGCCCGCAAAGTATACTCTGACCAAAATAGTTTTAAATAACCTTGCCTTACAGATTGTGTTATGAATTATTGAAACAGCAACAAAATGGACTAGAGGGACTTCCTGCTGTGGCGTTAGAGGCACAGTGTGACGAAGTTCGACTTTATTTCAGAGGGTATGGTGCCATCGACCTCAAACTACAACCCATGTTTACTTCGCCCAACCCACAACAATCCAGATATATCTCGTTGTCTCATGGTCCATTATGATCTAGTCTCTGTTTTGAAATTTTCAACATCAGTCTTCTTAGCGAATCGCATCTGGCGATTCATTACTAAATTTTTTGGACCAATACTCGGCCACGCACTTAACTTAAATTCTTATTCAGCAATGTCCGTTTTTATCTGTGCAGAAGTACAAAGAGAGAAGAGCAATGAACCTGAGACAAACGAGAAATTGAGAATGGATTCAAGAGAAGAAGACTTAACAGAGACACTATATTGGAACATTCACGGTGGAAACATATTTCATTTAATTCAGTGTTTGTGAAGTGTAGATTTAAGTTGATGTGATTTAAGTATTTTCGAATACGGGACTTTAGGTTACCTAATATTAATGTTAAATACGTCTATACACTAACATAGTGATAACGATGTACCTATCTGAGATAGATGTAAGACTTTTTCTAATAAACTTGAATTAGGAAGGGAGGTTTTTTATTTATATAAAAACATTATTGAATTAATTTTTTTATTTGAACTATATAAATATTACATAAAGTAAATAGCGGCAGAGTAATTAATGGTAGTATAATAAATAACAATAATATTGGATTCAAAGCATAATCAGTTTGAGATACTGAGTAGGAACTCGTAAGCTTGTCGAGTTAATCTGTAAAGAGAAGAAGTCTTATTAATTATATTTGCTTTGTTCTTATGTTTCAGATGGAGCAGAAGATCTAATTATTACTTCCCTTTCAGGATTCGTTCAGACAGATTATCAAACTAGTGAAGTTTGATGTTTGGACGATTTGTAAAGTGTTTACGAAATTCTAAAGTCACCTTTCTGTTTTTCAGATGATTCTTCCATGTGCAGCCT
Organism: Keiferia lycopersicella; assembly: GCA_029255805.1. Lineage (NCBI taxonomy): Eukaryota > Metazoa > Arthropoda > Insecta > Lepidoptera > Gelechiidae > Keiferia > Keiferia lycopersicella. The sequence goes on from JARACZ010000001.1 coordinate 28,417,926, forward strand.
TGTTGGCACGCGGTCAAGCCCGAGCCATTCTGCTTCCGCCTTGAATGTAAACACACCAAACTATTATGCGGTGTACTTGAAATTTAGATTTGTCATAAATGTAACTTCTACATAATCATGATTAGTAATATTATTTCGTAATTAAACTGTGATATTATAATGTACCTGTAAATATTGTAATCTCATTGTAATACACCGCCTTTTAAGTATAAATTGTTGTATGACTTTATTTCCTGCTTATACTTGAGCCCCATAGCTGGTTAGAAGAATGTTAGTGAAAAAACGATAATATGATTTGTTTTTTATTGTAAAATGACTATAAAAAAACATTATACAAGTTAGCAAGTGAATACACATTACAAAGGTTAGCAAGTGTGTACATTAATTAGTAATATTAATACCAGCAGCGTTAGCACAGAGAAAATCTGACTATTCTGGCAAAAACAGCTTACATAAAAAACATGGATATATCGATCTGATAATATTTTGCCATATACAGATATAAAAGGCCCCTGGAATATATTTTCAGCCCAATAACATGATCGTTAGTGGATCTTCGTCTGGCCCGTGGGCGTCCTGGACAAATATAGGGTCGTGTTGAGTCTTAGATGTTTTCTATGTATTGTATAGGTAGGTATATACTAGATCCATTACGATTCGAGTGCATTTTAATCATAAATATCAGTACTCATGGAATTAAAAACATCTCATGGATGTTTATTGTGATGGATAAAGAGAAACGGACAAATGACTATGGAAAATTTAAAAATAGAAAATATTTTATGAATCAAACAATTAAACATGTATCACATTTTAATTTGCAAACTAGAAGAATAGCAAAATGACATTGCTGTTTGGCATTTTGCTACTGATGTTATACTACTTATTTATATAGGTAAATGAGATGACGTCAAATAAAAAAAACTAGCTAACGAACTATGAACTACATACCTAGTACATAGCATTTTGTAATTAAATAGAAGGATAATAATGATCACCTTATACATCAAGTCCATAGTCAGGAGGAAATCGATAGGAATACATTTCACCAAGAAAGGATAAGGCTTACTGATTATGATTAGTACAACTAATGAGAGGAAGACATCTACAGTAGAGTAATTGTTGCATTACCTCTGTTGGCGTGACTTCGTCGGTGTCCACCACGTCAGGCAGTGCGTCAGGGGGTGAGGCAGCAGGGCGCTCCGCCCCCGCGCCTTCGCCCTCTGACCGGCAAGTCTGATCCGCCTCCGCTAAATCACCATTATGCATCTCCGTGCAATTTATCAGATCAACTTTTCCTTCCTGGCTGGATCGTGGACTGTTATCGTCATTCTCTATTTCCATATGCACGTGTCCCGGCCACATGTCGTATGGACAGTTCATCTGATGCAGTTGAGGGTCGCTCGAGCTGAACAGGTTCAGTGACCCCGCCACGTCTTGTAGTATAGAAGACTCGGATACTTCGCTCGTGAGCTGGTTGGACTCGTCCCCTTCGTTGCTAGCGAATGTGGGCAGGTTTTCTATGATATCGCTGGTTACGTCGCAAACTCGCATCCCCTCATATTTAGCGAGTGTTTCTTGAAGCCTCTTTTTCATCTGCGGGCTTCTGTTTTGTTCGGAACTTAGAATCAAAGCCGATAATGCCTCTAGGAACTCAGCAGTGCACACGTCTTCGCTCTTTAGTAGCAGAAAACGAATAATTTTGTTGTCTATTTGCATAGTGCTGGAGCACGCGTTCTGAATGGAATTACTTTCATGATAGTTATTCGAATCGTTAGTGGTCGATACCGCTTCGGGCAGAGATCCGTCTTGGATTTCGTCTTCGTTATGATTTTCGATCATTGAACTGTACTGCGATAATACATTCCTTATAGACTGTAGAACCCTTTGTCTGAGCGGGTCGGAGCTGATCAGTTGTAGCTCTCTAAATAACTGTATCAAAAAGTCCGGATGGGATTCGTTTACGCCGATCAAAGTGGTCACTTCAGAATAAACGTTTTCTCTAAGGAGATCGAATAGTTTGGACGTCGCTTTCTCTTGTATTTCACGACTGGTCGACGCCAGGTTAGGATTCGGCGTTTCGGAAGTGCTAGCTATGTTCACGTTGCTCGTTTGAGAGTAATCTAAGGCATAGTTCCTTCTATTAGAAGAATTCTTAGCTGGTAATTTCGACGACGATTTCTTTTTGAGATTCGCCGATGTGTTCAAGTTATTCGAATGGGACTGGATTATTTCCGGTATCGGATTAGTGATGTTCAAGTTTCTGAACGGGTTAGGTTCGTGTCGGTTGAGGTTGACATCGGATGCTGCGGTGGGTTCATCGTTTCTGCTGTGCGAAGCGATGGGGGCTTCATCGGAGTTGAGATTTAGGACATCCGGTGCAGAAGAGAATGATAGGGAGCGTTCGTACGCGAGGTTGCGTCGTCTCAGTTGGGTGTCGTCGAGGGGGGGCGCGGAGGGGGCGTTGGTGTTGCGTTTGGGGGGTGCGGGGGGCGGGGGCTGGTGCAGAGTGTTGTGTGACCTCTCGACCAATGGGTGTGGGTTGTGCGGGGGTCCTGCGGTTAAGTGCCCGTCGGCGTTGGTCTTGCTGTTGGCCGAAAGTAAGTTCTGGCGGGAGTAACTGTAAAAAAAAAATAAGAAAATTTAAAGTAATGAAACAAAAGATATGTGACAAGAAAACCTAAAACACAATGCGATACAATACTAGCACAGGTGTTTTTGTTCAAACAGGAGGAGTTTGTTGTTATTTATAAGAAGCCACACACTGATTAGAATAAATAGGATAGCTACTTTTTATTTCCAGAAATAAATGGTGTTATTGTGGAACTCAAAAGATTTGTGTGAGAAAATGTTATTAAATCAAAAATAAAATGTTAATAAAATATAATACAAAACAATTACGGTAACGTCACACAAGCTCACCATTTTATGTGAAAATTGGAGTGGATTCATGATAATAAATAAAATATAGTAAAAATAACAAAACTAATGGATAAACTAGATATTCGGTGATTAGTATCTGAAAAGAGAAAAGAAAATCTGTAGCTCTAACAGTCCATTTATAAACCCACGTGTAATATGTTTTTTTTTATCTGCTAGCTTATTTCAGAGTCTAGTAAGACGGAGTTATCTTATGGGGATGATGGAAAAACTCAGCATAGGTAGAAGTAATCGTTTTTTATTATTGGGCACTGAACATGACAGATTATCCCTCATTCTGAAAAAGCGCTAACAGCGCCAACTAGTTCTGTCTAGTATTGCTATGAAAAAAAAATGTTCCCAAAAAAATTTCTTAGTCATGATTAGGATTACCATCCATTATAAAGGGCGATAAATCATTCATAGTTTTCATAATAAAAAAATAAACATTTTCCCCTTTCGAAAAGGGGCAAAGCCAAGTCAGCTAGGTACTGTAGGCGGAGGCACGCATTATCGAACCCGGTTATATTAGTGTAATAATATGAAATTCTATTTAAAAAGATAAGTGGAAAAACATTATTTCGTATCAAAGCGAAAGAGTCTGTATTCTTTCAAAGACAAGCTGCATTCTATTCAACGTGAAATTTGAGTACTAAGTAAATATTAGAAAATGGCCCTATAGTCTTGTTTAGGTACTTATCTTTTTGTAAACAAACTTTGTATTAAACTGACAGTTCTGAAGTGTCACTTTCATACAAAGTTTGTTTACAAAAAGATAAGTACCTAAACTTACAGACTATAGGCCAGTACGCAAGGAGTTTGGGCACTACAGTGCTGTAGGCGAATGTGTGTGACGAACCTGCGGAAGTTGTCCCAGTAGTTGTTGGCTCGGTTCCCGGGCGGCACCTGGTTGTTGAGCGTGTGCGACGCCGTCTCCGCGCGCCAGCGCTCCTCCAGCTACAACATACAAATAAGATATATGAAATAAAAAGAATAGATTGACGACCGATGTGGCGCAATGATAATGCGACTGCCTCTGACGCAGAAGGTTCCGGGTTCGATTCTCGGTGGGTCAAGTGGATTAAGTTGTTTATCACTTTGTGAATTTGTTCCCAGTCTGGTTAGGACATTGCGGGCTGAACCACCCGATTGTCAATAAGAAAGACGGTTCCGTGTTTCGGATGCCACGTTAAGCCGCAGTTCCCGCTTACTGTCTATTACTGTATTTGTAACTTAGACGACGGTCGTTCCACAACTATGTCAGAAGCCTGCTACTTGTATAAGGCGGTTGAAAAATTCTGACACTAGGGTTTCCCTAGGGGGTCGTCAGACGACTCGGTGGGTGTCCCACGCGAAAAAAGAAGAGAGCGTCATAATATTAACAAAAACTTAAGGCTCACGTGATTGAGCTGTTCCCGGAGCTGGTGTATCTCGCGCTGCTGCATGAGGGTCTGCTGCCAACACCACGCGCCCCACAGCGCGCAGCCGCACCCGCACCCGCCCATGCCCATACCTGGGAAGGAAACATAAAAATTAGATAAATACCGAATGCATCTATTCTTCATAAATTTCCAACTGGGGAGTTGGCTTCAAGCCTCCAACTTCCTAGTCCCGCTCAACCATCCAGCTTCCCAGTTCCCATAAACCCTCCAACGTCCCCCTCAACCCTCCAACTTCTCCTTCATCTCTCCAACTGCCCCTTCAAGCCAACTTCCCCATCAACCATCCCACTTCCCCCTCAACCCTCCAACTTCCCCCTCAACCCTCCGACTTCCCCCTCAACCCTCCCAACTTTCCCCTCAACCATCCAATTTCCCCCTCAATTCTACTACGTCACTTAAACCATCGTAACTGTCCCACTCACCTCACCTCAAATCCCTTAACCTCACCCTCTACCCTAAAACTGCCGCATCAACCCCTCAACCCTCCCAACTGCCCCCTTCATTTTCAAACATCTCAAACCTTTCAACAGTACCGCCAAACCAAACACCTGCTTGTCCTCCCCATATATCTTGCCGAATTCGTATGTTTGAAACCATACAACGGATTTTACTATGGGTTTGACTGTCATTCAGAGAATTTCTAAGAAAAGATTATTATTCACATTTGTCTCTGCCAAAACCGGGTGGATCAATATTTAAAAATATGAGACTTACCATAAGGCATCATCATATTGAAAGGCATGGACGGCGGGAAAGACATTTGCGGAGTTCCCAGCAGCCGCTCCATCGTTTGAGAATGGCTGTTCTGAGTGAACTGGTTACGCATATCCTGTAAACAGAAGAATTAAAAATATAAACTTAGGAATATCAAAACTAAAGTAATGCCTGATACTCTTCAAAGTATTCTACATACTTGATTAGATTTCGTACTATTCCAACATGGCGGAGGTCCGTGTGGATACGGCATATTCGCAGGATTATCATCTGAAAAATAATATATAATTAATTTTCTTTTAAATGAAAATTTGAAATCGATAAAAGAAACACAGCACTACAACACTAATATAAATTTGTTTACTACATACATTGTACAAGCCAGCCACAGAAATCATACTTGCTGAGTTTTGAACGACTACGGCTGAATACTTTGTGCTGAATAGGTATGCATTTTATTACAAAATGGTTCCGTGCTTCGGAGCGCATTTTAAGCCGTCGGATTCGGTTGCTGTCTATGATTACTTAGACGGTGGTTGAAGAAATGTGATACCGGGATTCATCGGATCGTTGGACTACTCAGTGTCCCACACGGAAAGAACAGAAGATTATGCAAAAAATATTTATAAAATACTTTTAAATGAAATCGAAAAATTTACTAGCGTCGACCGGGAATCGAACCCGGGCCGCGTGGAGTACCGGCCCACTGCTCTACCACTGAACTATCGATGCACCCGTTGGCCTTCGTCAATTGCTCGATCTCTTGGTGCTCCTCTTGAAACGACGATCTTAGCGACTAAAAAAACTTACTTTGTGATATGGGGGGAACCATGTTGACATTGGAAGAATCTGGTCTAGAGTCGTGGCGGATGTTTTGATTCGCATTATTCTGCTGGGGCGACTGCAAAAACAAACATTATGATACACCCACATAGAAAATGCCCTATAGATTACGAAATGTAGGGAGGAACGTGACTCATTGTTCACTTTTTAATTAGCGGGAGACGAAAATCAATACAAATCACGTTCGTTCCTAGGGGAGAAAAAGTGCATCTGTCAAACTTAAAACGGAGCGTAATCTAAAACTCTTGCAGCAAAATAGAAGACTTGGCTGAATGGTCTTATTGCTTTAGCTATGTACGATATTATTTAGTCTTGGGGACAACGGAAACACACCAAAGACGGAAAGTGTTTTAAAAGGTATTCATTACATACTTTCAGAAAAGTTAGGTATAATTACAAGTATGACTTACAGTAATTTCATCGGGTTGTCTATCTTGCGGATGTCGCCGCCTAGCCCGATTTCTTTGATTAGACTTATTCCTTGAAGCACTGAAATAGAAAACATACTCGTAAATACATACATACGTATACGTATATCACGCCTTTTTCCCTTGCAGGGTAGGCTGAGCGTTAACGGCCGTAAGAATACGGTCGCTATCGCCTCGTCTGATATTTTTGAGGATTGTTTTCAAGGTAGTTTCAGAAAACGTGTGTATCAATATAGTGACAGGTTGTCAGCCTGTCACCTAAAAATTGTAATACACCAATACTCTCGAGTCCCTCATAAATATGCAGCATATAAAATAGTCTGACGAACATGCAGATTCTAGTACAGATCATCATCATTTCAGCTATAGGACGTCCACTGCTGAACATAGGCCTCCCCTAAAGATTTCCACCTTGTCTGATTAGAATTGGCCTGCATCTAGCATTTCCCCGCGGACTTAACGAGATCGTCTGTCCATCTCGCGGGGGCCGTCCTACGCGCAGCCTGCCTGACTTTACAGATGATTTGATGCACTTTTTTATAACATACGCACAATACGCATATGAACCTTGAGTCCAAATACATACGTGTCACTGTCGCTTCCGTAAGTGCTTCCCAAATGTGAAGGGACCGTATTGACTGATCTTGTTCCTAGCACACTGTCGCCGCCAGCCTGCAACAATTTATTTACATTTAGAATTCAAATACATGGGTTTTAAGCCATTCAGTAAAGAATTAACTTCAGTAGGTGCGCCTCCATCGAGCAGCCTCAGGCGCTCATGCGACGTGTTTCCCGTCGCCAGGCAGCGCATGCTCATGCTCGGGCGAGCGCGCGCGGACCAAGCAAAACGGCGTCGGGAAAATGGCGGCTCAAAGGCGCGTCAAAAACACGTCCAGAGAGGGACAAATTAGCATCAATCGAGGCAGCCCCTGAGACTGCTCGGGCGGTGTTTACGCACCTACTAAGTTTAAGTTTAAATTTTAGTTTCATTTAAACCCTATTTTGACTGAGCTTATACATACCCTGAAGTTTTCATTGTCTCTAGCGTTTTGTGAGTCCATTAGAATCTGTTCTGAACGTGAGTCAGGTTCCTCTTGCTCGCTGTAAAAAAGTTACATTAATTGTAATAGCATCACCCCATATTATGTGTGTGTCTGTGGGATAAATATCCAAATTTTGTACCTGGCATAAGATTGGTTGACGACAGAAGCAGTCCTCGAGTCAGTATTTTGATTCTGGACCTCAGATCCAGAGCAGATTAGTTTCTGAAAAGAGAACAATAACTATAAAGTTGGCATTATCAGACATGGCATTAAGGACCGTAGTTGTACGGCCATTTATACTTTACTTGCCTCACAAGGGGGTAAAGACGTGTGAGACTGAGAATGCGAGAATGAGAAAATTTTATTCAGTTTCAGTAGGTGTTACAAAAGATAAATAAGACATGCATAACCTTAACTATAGCACACTCGAAACCGAAAAGGTCTTCAGCGCAGCATATGCTACAGCTAGTATACTGTAGCGTTGGTTTTCAGCTAGATCCTGAACAAACCTTAACTTAAAAGAAATCAGTGCTAACCTTATATAAATTTTTAACAATATTGCAGTGTGGTGAGTATGTATGTGCGCAATGTGGTGCAACGCATCAGTTGCCTCTTGTCAACTGAACCTTGCTTATTCTGCTCAATTTACACGCTCATCTCAATTGTTCCCGTTGTCCGGAATAGATGGCCACCCAATCCACTGATGATTCCTCTAAGAGTTTACGCATATAATGCGGATGTAAAAAAAATCAACTGCTAATATTTTAAGGTGTGAACTATCCCATGAAACTGAACAACTTTCTCCAAAGAACATAGGTCGGAATATAAAAAAAATTTTGACCTCCCATATAAAATTACCAACAGACCAAGTCAATTTGTATGGGAGGTCCAAAAAAAATTTCCATATTTCGACTTATGTTTATTAGGAAAAGTTGTTGAGATTCATGGGCTGATTCACCACTTAAAATATTTGCAGCTAATATTTTTACACCTTATATAGAAAAAAGTTTGGGATGAGGTGGCTAACAATTCCCGATGGCCACGGGGGTGATCATCGGGAACAGTGACCACCCCGGTGGCCGACAGAAGGGGCGACCAACGGGAATAAAGGGCTTTATCCTAGTAATTTTGATCGTTGTCAGCCTCTCGCCCAAAAATTGTAATACACCAATACTCTCGAGTCCCTTAGTCGCCTCTTACGACACCCGCGGGAAGGATGTGGGGTGAAGCTATTCTAAGCCGGCATCACACGGCACTATAGTGTAGTGATACACATGTTTTCTGAAACTACCTTCGAAAACAATCCCCAAAAATGTCAGACGTGGCGATAGCGACCGTATTCTTACGGCTGTTAACGCTCTGCCTACACTGCAAGGGATAAAGGCGTGATATATGTAAGTAATTTTGTTGGTCACGCTGTGCTCGTGTCGCTCACCTCCTTGTTGAGCAGCTTGTCGAGCTCGTGCTGCTTGTCGGCGAGCAGCGCGCGCAGCTGCATCTGGCGCCGCTCGGCGGGGCCGGGCGCGCCCACCGCCCCCCCCACGCCGCCCGCGGGGGGGAGGGGCGCGCGGCTGTGCGACCCCCCTTCTTCGTTTACCTTCTTCTGCTTCCGGCCTACCTCTGAATCAACCATTATATCATTTAATAATATTCTCCATTGAACGAGCAGCCTCAGGTGCTCACTGCCGCACGCAGCATGCGGCGCAATGTGCGGTCAGTGTGGACGGTTTTTCGCCCGAGCATGAGAATTTTAACATGCGCTGCTCAGGCGGAACACGTCCACACCGACCGCGCAAGGCGCCGCATGCTGCGCGCGGCAGTCAGCATCTGAGGCTACTCGTTCAATGGAGACCCAGCTAATGAGGCATACATCATAGCAGTCGCCACAAATACACCAAGTTGTGGTCGAGTAATATTGAAAGCACAAAGTCGAGACCTTCCCAAGTGAACAAGACCAGAAATTGGCATTTTGGCTGAGGCTAGTGAAAGGCTTTTCTTCCACTTGCGAGGAAACATCACAAATCCACATTTTAATCGAGATACATTTTAAAATGCGCAAGCAGCATGCGTTGGGAGTTAGCAACGTTCAATTTAATAAAAAAACATACGCGGGGAAAATTACATTCAGCCTTTAAACTTCAAACATATAGCGTACCATAAAATACCTAATTTCTCGAAGTGTGAAGTGAACCTTTTTTTTGGGTCAGAACCGAAAATTTGTACGGAATTTCATTATTGTCGTGTGCCTCTACAAATATGAGGACTGAAATGATTCCTTCTGAGGCAGTCGAAAAAAAAAAACAAACGTAAAAGATCTATGACATACCTTTGTTAGTAAGACAATCCTTGATACGAGCTCTTTCTCCCATAATCTTCTCGGTTTCCATTCTCAGCTCCTGCGCCAACTCTTGCAAGGCAACGATGCTCGCCTCGTGATCTGGTTAAAAAATACCACATTTGGTAAACATAATTTTGAATATTACAGATAATATTATATAAGGCAAAAGAGTTTCACTATGATAGCGAAAAACCTGCACCAAATGTAATTTTTGAACGTTAACAGGGTGAAGTTATACAGGGTGTTAGAGACAGTCCTCCGAATACTAATGGGGTGCATTCAGCCCATGAAACTCACCCCCTTCTCCCCCTTACAATTTTCAGCATATTTTTACACTTTATAGAAACTCACTTTGTTGCTGCTGAGTATGCTGCTGCTGCATTTGCTGCTGCAACTGATGTTGCTGCTGCTGCTGCAACTGCTGCTGCTGCATCTGCTGCTGATGGTGCTGCATCTGTTGTTGTTGTTGTTGTTGGTGCTCGTGCTGCTCGTTGGTGAACTTGTGTCGTTGCGGTAACGAGTTGCGCACCCGACACACGCTGCCCTCTGTCGACCAGCCGCCCATACTACCGCCGCCTTCTGATTTACTACAGGATAAAAAAACATAAAAATGGTCAATTCTTTGGGGAGTTTCCTGAAGCCAAACAAACAGAAGATCTTGTATACTTGATTTATTTATAACTGATCAGCACCCGTTGTTAATCGTTTTCCCGTGGGAATAGAAGTTTTATCGGTATGTATTATACCATGATTATACATATAAACCTTCCTCTTGACTCACTCTATACCAAAACCACCTCTAAAAAACAACAATAATAATAATAATATTGAGAATATTAAATTGTATCGTCGGTTATTAGCCACGTAAGAAATGGGCATGATGACTGCCAGATCAAATGAGCTACTTTACGATATTTAGTATAAAAATATTAAGAGATGACGTCATATCTAACTTTTTTCAATGGCGTCAAAACACTTACTTTTATTTTATTTTTCCGCTTATTAATTAACACTTTGAATATTACGAAGACCTATAAATGGAGTAAGTAATATTTTAAGCGTACAACTTTTACATTTTATTAATGACGATCATCTAGCGAATTCAATCTAAACCAGAATGGATATCATTTTAAATACTAACATAGATACTAACTTGTCATGTATATTAGAGTGATTAGGAACTTGGAACTGCTCGTCAGGAATATGAGATAGGTGTTCGTCTTCATACGTCTCCACTGACCGCATCAGATCTGGAACAATACAAGCTATTAAGAACTTTATCCGTTTGCAATAAAGTTTATATCCAGAATATGGAAAAATGCAAAACCACGGCTAATCTACAGGGTGTTAGGAAAGTATTAACTTTCTTTCAAGGGATAAACCAGCCCATGAAACTGAACAACTTTTTCTAACTTCTCTAAGAAAAAAAATCGTGTGACGCCGGCTTGGAATAGCATAACCCCATTTTTCTCTCGCGGGTGTCGTAAGAAGCGGCTAAGCGACTCGAAAGTTTCTAATATGTATTTAAAATTTTAGGCAAGCTGCAAGCCTATCGCTATTAGTGAAACACGATTTTTTCTGGAATGCCCTTAGACGTAGAGATAACGACAATTATGTGCGTGTGTAAGTTTATAGACTAAAGTCAGGTGCATACCTTTAGTCTTCTGCAAAGCTGCCTTGATCGCCTTTATTTCCATGAGTTTGAACGGATCTTCGTTTTTGATGTTCCCTCCGCCGGATTTGTTGCCTGCAACTAATATCAAAGGCGTTAACAAAAAATCTATAACTTTGCAAAAAACTAAACAAAAATGAAGAATTGACAAGGGTCGGTTAAGGCGTCGGTAGCTCCGTAATAAATCAGGACGGGTGTGTCCCCGATTCGAGCCAACGCTAGTTTTTTTTAAATTCCTTATTTACTACCAGGTAAACCAGCCCCTGAACTTTTTCCCAACTTACATTTGCTGGTGGATTCTTCAACGCCACTGTCTTCGCCGGAACTAGAATATGTATTGCGCGAGCTTCCCACGCGCGTTACCATTTGAAGCTTTTGGAATTCAGTCACCTGAAAAATACAAAATACATTGAAGAAATATTCATATTTAAAGTGTCTGTTCGTGTAATGGACAAAATACGAGTACAACAGCCTCAAAATTCCTTTATACCAAAGACTATAATATAGTTACATCATATACATAAAAACTGTAATAGATATGCTTAAATCCTACATAAATGATTTTCCTAAAGCCAAAGGAAGTTTTTGATATATTCTTGAATAGTGCCGTGTGATGCCGGCTTAGCAAAGCATCACCCCATTTCTACCCGGCGCGGCGACTAAGGAAAACGAGGGTTTCATGGGTGACAGGCTGACTACTACAGTGATACACGAATCAACTGAAAGGGCCCTCAACATTGTCAGACGTGCGTAGCGATAGCGATCGTATTCTTACAGTCGTCAACGCTCTGCTTACCCCTTAAGGGATAAAGGCGATAGATATTTATGAATTTTGCACAGTAAGCGTACAGTGCAGCAAAAAAGAGTAGAAATTAAATAAAATGGATCTAAAAATTTTGTATGAAAAATTGTTGCCATATTTAAGCGTTATCTGTCAGATCTGTCAGATTGCGAAGACAGTGGCGCCCTCATTTTTTGTCTGCTCTTTTTTGCTGGACTGTATGTTGTTGCGTAGTCAGAGGCTTACCAAATTTTCCATGTGCTGTTTCTTAAGCTGCAGTTCACGCAACTTCATCTGCAGCAGTCGAGCTCGTTCACTCAGTATGCTCTCATCTTCCTCCTCTAGTTCGCTGTCACGCCCACCGCCCACTGCTTCCTGTAAACGAACCAATATACAAGGTGTCAATTTGATGATATCTCTTAACTAAAAATAGCCTTGTCAATTTCAGTTTAGGATTTTAAAGATAGGAACTGATTGCCAACAAAATTTATAGGGATTTGTAGCACTTACAGTGGCATATTACTATATCAGGCCGGGCCGAGCAGTGGGCCGGTACTCCACGCGACCCGGGTATACGCTTTTCAATTATTCAATTTCTTGTTCTCATTATGCCATTCATTTGTGGTTCATGCTGTTGGGATGTTACTTACCTCACTGCTAGCAATGTTAGCGTCCCTAGAGAAGCGGTCGTCCTGGCTGTGCGAGGAATGCGCATGTTCGTTCTCCATGTTGCTGGGCATGGTCTGCTGATGCATGCCGTCTGCACTATGCGACGCCTATCTGGTTCATGCTGATGTTACTTACCTCACTGCTAGCAATGTTAGCGTCCCTAGAGAAGCGGTCGTCCTGGCTGTGCGAGGAATGCGCATGTTCGTTCTCCATGTTGCTGGGCATGGTCTGCTGATGCATGCCGTCTGCACTATGCGACGCCTATCTGGTTCATGCTGATGTTACTTACCTCACTGCTAGCAATGTTAGCGTCCCTAGAGAAGCGGTCGTCCTGGCTGTGCGAGGAATGCGCATGTTCGTTCTCCATTTTGCTGGGCATGGTCTGCTGATGCATGCCGTCTGCACTATGCGACGCCTATCTGGTTCATGCTGATGTTACTTACCTCACTGCTAGCAATGTTAGCGTCCCTAGAGAAGCGGTCGTCCTGGCTGTGCGAGGAATGCGCATGTTCGTTCTCCATGTTGCTGGGCATGGTCTGCTGATGCATGCCGTCTGCACTATGCGACGCCTATCTGGTTCATGCTGATGTTACTTACCTCACTGCTAGCAATGTTAGCGTCCCTAGAGAAGCGGTCGTCCTGGCTGTGCGAGGAATGCGCATGTTCGTTCTCCATGTTGCTGGGCATGGTCTGCTGATGCATGCCGTCTGCACTATGCGACGCCTATCTGGTTCATGCTGATGTTACTTACCTCACTGCTAGCAATGTAAGCGTCCCTAGAGAAGCGGTCGTCCTGGCTGTGCGAGGAATGCGCATGTTCGTTCTCCATGTTGCTGGGCATGTTTTGCTGATGCATGCCGTCTGCACTATGCGACGCCTATCTGGTTCATGCTGATGTTACTTACCTCACTGCTAGCAATGTTAGCGTCCCTAGAGAAGCGGTCGTCCTGGCTGTGCGAGGAATGCGCATGTTCGTTCTCCATGTTGCTGGGCATGGTCTGCTGATGCATGCCGTCTGCACTATGCGACGCCTATCTGGTTCATGCTGATGTTACTTACCTCACTGCTAGCAATGTAAGCGTCCCTAGAGAAGCGGTCGTCCTGGCTGTGCGAGGAATGCGCATGTTCGTTCTCCATGTTGCTGGGCATGTTTTGCTGATGCATGCCGTCTGCACTATGCGACGCCTATCTGGTTCATGCTGATGTTACTTACCTCACTGCTAGCAATGTTAGCGTCCCTAGAGAAGCGGTCGTCCTGGCTGTGCGAGGAATGCGCATGTTCGTTCTCCATGTTGCTGGGCATGTTCTGTTGATGCATGCCGTCTGCACTGTGATGCGGCAGCGTGGTCGCGACGCCTATCTGGTTCGCGGTGAACATGCGATTGGGATGGTGGTAGTTTGCGTTGTAGGCTTGGCCCTGAAACAACAGAATTTCGTAACGGATTCTTTGTGTATGAAAGATTTCATCAGTCATCAAGAATAAGTCGTGATTTGCAATCATCATCCTCTTTAACAGACACCGCTGGTTTACCGCTATTGCAGGCTGGTTGGAATATAAAATGCTACCTGCTACCCATTAGTAGCATTTTATGAGATTTAGAGGTGGATGGGGTGACTTCCAAGAAGGAAAGAAATTGGAATAGAAGCCATTTCAGCCGACTTACCGGCATGTTAGTGAAGTTGTCGTGAGATGTCGACGGTTGTATTTCCTGAGCTTGATTCCTTTCTCTATGCATCTCGTCAAGCTGTTGTTTTGCTTCTGCCTGTAAATAGCGCGGTAAATGTATTAATCCAGACGTAATAGTCGGACTCGGAAAACTTTACGATGGAACTCTGTTTGGACTAATAATGATAAAAAATATACTAATAATTCTAACGTGAGGCTTAGGAGGGGGAAGTTCAAAGAAGGGCCCAATTTTTTTGGCTATTTACAATGAAAGCTAATTAAATTCTCTACATGTTTACTATTGACAGATGTTGCCTATTTCCGATCGTTTACCAACTGTACTATATGCCATTACACTACTTGTCATAAATACTTGTTCCCCTGAAAATGTCTTAACTATAAATTACCTGATATTGAAGCAATCGTTTCTGCTGCTTCTTCAAAGCCGAGAGTCGGACTTGCGACATTTCCATCTTGTTTTTAATCTCATTCTGCCACAGCTCATTCTCGCTGTACGCCGAACCATTGCTTTGTACGGATATGGGTCTGACTACTACATCCTGCTGTAAATTATACGTGAAATAATTAGTTCCTTAGGGAAATATTAATTAAGAAAACACGACAAACGTATAACTAATAATGAGGATCATTAAATCGAGCGTCTATGAAATTAGATCACACAACACGTTCTTGGTTTACGAAATCAAATATTAGTTAGTTGTCTAAGAAGATATGATAGATCATACAAGACTGTTTTCAACAAATATCGGGCAATCACGACAAAATCTATGCAGATGTATTTAGTTTAGTAAGAGGGTGAACAACAATTATTAATTGAAACTGGAATGGTTATTCCACAATCCACTTGTTTTTCAAGAGCTTCATGTAGACGAGTGTCGTTAGAAATGGTATCAGTTCAGTTCAGTCCATGCTTAGGATTTCACTTCAAATTTCACAACAACAAGAATCACACTCCACACCATCAAATCTTCATACACTAACAGGCAAACCCTGGTCTTCAATTTTAGCAACTGTGCCTTTCTTATTTTTCATCTCCTCAATTCTTGCCACCTTTTCTATACACGATAGGATATTCTTTTGTAAAGTTTCATTCAAATGTTCATCTTTGTTTTCCTCTTCAGTGCAAGGAATGGTTTCTAGCTCTTTTATTTCGACTATAGAAGTTTCGACTTCTTTAGTGCTTTCTTCTACAATAATTTGTTCTGAAGTAGAAGGTTCGTTTTCTTGTGAGACCAATGCTGGGACATCATCTGCTTTAGCACTGTTTAACGTTTTGTTTATCTGTTCGTTTTCTATGTTGGTAACCTTTTTAAGATTATTATTGACTACATTAGCATCATTGTTGTTTTTGATGTTGCACGTTTTATCAGCATTCAGAGGTTTTTCACTCACTGCTGTAGCTACAGCCTCTTCGGCTACTGGATTAGTAGGATCTGTTTGAGCAGGTTGTTCAGTTTCTTCAGCTGGCACCTCAATATTATCAGGGCCTTTATCGACCAGCATGCTTTCTAGTTTTGTCTCACTTTCCTTCAATTTCATGACCATCTGCACCAGTTCATCATATTCTTCTTTTGTGTGCTCTATGTAAGCCTAAATTTGAAATTCATTTTGAAAAACCAAAATATATTGCTCATTTTGAATTTACGATTGACAATGTTAAACAAAAGAACTACACAAAAACAGATTAAAAAAGTTATTGCGCTACGCTATAATTTGTCAAGCTTATGTTTACGATTGAGCGGTAACAAATTAGTG
Organism: Keiferia lycopersicella; assembly: GCA_029255805.1. NCBI lineage: Eukaryota > Metazoa > Arthropoda > Insecta > Lepidoptera > Gelechiidae > Keiferia > Keiferia lycopersicella. The sequence continues at coordinate 28,434,217 of JARACZ010000001.1, forward strand.
GTCTCCATACTGAACATACAACATACATGAACTTGACAAACTATAAATGTATCAAAAGTGAAAATAAAAATGCTTCTTCTTATAGTCTAGAAAACATATTTTGACCTGATGAATGTTGTCTTTAAACGATTGTTTTTTATTGTGTAATTATTTTGTTTTATTGTGCTCTCACAAAGAAGACGCTAAGCCGTATCGGCTCAAATTATAATTATCAGACTATACCTCATCTTCAGAGTTCCTCATGGTATCAACGAGGGACGATGTGACGCGGATGTACTCTCTGATCTGTCCAAGCCGGCGCTCCACGGCCGCCGCGTCGGGGCAGGCCGCCACTATCGCCTCGCCTAGAGCCCGGGCCGACTCCCGGTGCACCTGGCGATTTATTATCATTTTACAGGGTATTGGGATTTACCACACTCACAGTGTTCTTATTGTCATGTTATTATTTTCATATCAGTTCATCATTTTATACAGGGTCCCACTTTATATGGTCTGAAGAAAAAAAAATCTAGATTCTAGATACCAATCAGGAATATTGTATTTTTTTATTTCGAAAAAAGTTTTTTCTTTGGACCACTTAAAGAGATATAATCAGCCTAGACTCAGTCTCACTGCTGGACTTTGGTTTTCTCATTCCATCATTAAGATGTGCAAATAAAAAATTGGAAAGAAATATTATGTCATTATGTCATATGTATCGATATTGTAAAAAAGTTACATGTGAGGATTGCCATTCTTATTACGGTCAAGAGCTCAAATATCTGACAGAGAAGAGAGGAGAATAAAAGCTGGAATATGGAAAGTTAAGAATTACTTGCTCTCGTAAATACTATCGTAAATCTGTCGTAAATTTACATTCTGGCTATTTAGATTAGTAATGATAACATGCAAAGGATTGTATCTCGTTATTGTACCTACCATGGAGGTACCAACCACTTATAAATAAAAACATACAAGAAAATATAGAAAATAAAAATTTCACACTAGTGGGATTCAAGCCCAAAACCTTTAGTATACTGTGGCAATATTTACCACTGAGCTACCGATCGCTGAAACATTATAGTGGCTGCTACTTGCGTGAATAACATGTGACGCCATTCTTTGCGTCACTAGCTATTGTGTCTATTTCATTAATCTATGCAGTAGACATTGTACTACTCAATTAATATACAGGAAATAAAAAATCTACACCGAATATATTAAGGAATGGTATAGTCCATGCTGACTGCTGAACTTCAATTTGGAGATAGCAGGCACCACATGATGATAATGATAGTCCATGAAATTAAACATCTTTCCCTTTAACATTATGTTGGAAAGGAAATATTTGTATGGGAGGTCCTTTTTGATACATCAACATTATGTTCCTTCATGAAAGTTGTTTATGTCATGCCCACTCTTTAAAATAGTTGGAATTGATTTTTTTTGACCATATATTGAAAAACTCACCTGATTATTGTCATTAATATTGTTGAAGTTGCCTTGTCCCTGGTCATACATATTGTTCATGATATTCACTGTCTTTGTAGCAGTTCTAGAGTTAGATATTGGTGGAGTTGTATTGTTATTACTGGGGTGACTGTTACCCTCGAAATTATTGCGAGCTGGGTTTAAGTTCCTTGTCAAATTGTTTCTATTCTGGTTTGGTGCCTGAAATATGTTAAGTTATTTATGAGCTTGTAGCAAAGCAAATTAAAATATTTATTTAATATAATTCTTGGCATACTACACATTCTGTGTTACAGAATCTCTGTGAAGAATGGTGGTAGGGTTTTTCCCTAGCAGTAAGGGTATATTATATATATGTGTAGACTGAGCAAGAACAATTAAAAACTTGCTTGAGGGTAAGTTCAGATGAGCTTGCTCACTAAATTTTCTTAATTTGTCCTAGCATACCCATAAGTTAACAAAAAATAAAAGATGGAAAAAGTAGAGAACTTACATTAAAAGGCTGTGACATATTCCCGGTAACTGCATTAGGAGTTGTTGGATTCACGATCATTACAGCAGCCGCTGCATGATTAGAATGTGGCATTAAACCTGGAAAAAAATGTATTATTACAGATTACTATTAGTATAAGATATAATAGATATAAGATACTAGTATCAGAACACATCTAGCACCAATTGGTGTGGCAACTCTTTATCAAATTAAAGTTAAAAGATATTCACAGACTAATTCAAGGCTAGCTACATTATAACTTTTTCACAATAGGATTATTACCATTTTGCATCTGAGCATACGGGTGCAAAGAGTGAGCAGAAGCTGAGGACGCAGCACCATCATCATGTGTGTCGGTTATGTTCTGGTTCTGCACATTCAACGGTAAGGCTCGTGGCTGCGGGCGCACCGGGACAAACCGCCCAAACCCACTCTCTAGAGACCCGGAATTGTCTAGAATGAGCAGAGAATTTTCATAGTGAAAAGTCAATTAAATGATTAGTCTTTCTTTTCTAGACTTTATTATTAATAAATATAAACTTATAAAATGTGTTGATGAAAGAAAAAATTAGCAAACTAAAACCTGAAATAATTAATTTTACTTAATGATTTTGTCAACTGTATTACAAGTATACTTTCACTTTACTTAGATTGCCATGCTCTAAAGGCACACAATATTCAGGGAACTTACTACTTACCTATATCAGTTAAGTCGTGATCAGAAGAGTTATTGGTTTTTAGTCTTGGTTGATTATAATTACCTCTGGTGTTGTATTCAGAAACCGGTACCCAGTCTAGTGAAGTCTATAAATAAAGATAATTAAAAGTTAATAAATAGAATTAATTGCATGTTTCTTCACACTACAAAGAAAACTACAAACTTTTATGGGACTGAGTTTAGAGAAACAAGCTCCCATATGGCCAGTGAGTGCACTGCATTTAATTATATGATTTTGAATACTTTAGGTGCCAGGATACTTTGTAATTTGATATTATTAAAGAAAAGAAAAGAAAATGAATCTGTATAACTGTGCCACTAGTTGCAGACTTGGCAGGTAGCCAGGATACATACAGGCAGGGGTGCTAAAAATAATACACCACATGTAGATGCTTTGAACAAACTTCACACTGAAACAGTAGTCTTTCAGTGATGACAGGGGCTTTAGGAATGGTCAGGAACAAGCAGAACTTCAGATTTGTTTATCTTGATGCCTATGTGCATCATCAGTAACGACGTGTGAAAGTTGATTGCAGTAACTACCATCTGTACTTTTGTAGCTATACTATCCATCTTGTTGTTCAGATGAAATGGCTGCAAGAATTTCTACACTCACCGAAGCCATGTTAGTGGCCATGTCCCGCCTGGTCGGCGTCACAGCCTCCTGCGGCACATTGCAATTGTTTCTGGCTTTCGTCTTGGGTATCGTGCCCGTGTGCCCGGGGTGCCGCTCGTTGTTCCCCGGAGCCATCACACGCCGCGAAACACTCACAGAACACGACACATTGTCTTTCACCGCACTAAGAACAAGGCCCGAGAACAAGTTTTAGTGCAAGGAAAAGCAATACCGCACGAAATGTAACGATTTACTTTCCAAAGTATCAAACATTTTTATGGAATGAGAACAAAAATGGGCCATAAGATGATCAATAGCTGAGATGAAAGATTGGGTAAATATTTTAGGAAATAACAATTAAAAGAAGTTTATCTACAGCTTTATTTGCAAATTTTTGAGAAAAAGTAACACAACGCAACAAAAGCAAACTGTCTGACATTGACGTTTGATTGATTTAATTTCATTCATTCACTCATTCTATTTATGGCTGCGTTCAAAATTAATATGATTTTTCTATTCATACTTGACTATATACTTGACTGAATACCTAAAACTTGGTTTTTACATTTTTAATGTTTTTACATTTTTAATGTTTGTCTCTCATTTCAATAATATAATAGAGCGGGACGTCAAAAATAATGGTCCCCTTACGCGATCGTTTCTCTAAAATATATAATTGAATATCTCAATGATATGAACGTTACTTTAGCATCCATAGACAAGGCGCGCCATTTTCAGCGCGCGAATTTTAAATAATGTAGAGTTTTCTTACTTGTTTCAGAAAAATTAAGTTTCTGTATTGCAAACTAGTTTTTCATTTCTTTCACTATCCTTAGCGTTTCCCGTGGACGACGAAGGGTGTGCTTTGGCAGTTTTTTCTCTTATAGTAATGAATTTTTGAGTTCGTAAGTCAGGTGGCCTGGCGGTGGCGGCGGCGGCGCGGGGCAGTCCACGGACCGCATCGGCGACCAACCTCACTCGCGCGGTCGTTTATGTTTTGTTGTGGTTGTCGCTCGTCGCTCCAACGCTACAGACGTTGATTCTGTGATAAACGAAGTTTGTATTGTGTGACAATATTGTGAAGTTAAGTGAAAAGTGTTTACGAAAGTGCTACGAATTTAGCGACGAACTAAAATTGGATTTAATTTTGCAGTGCTTTGTCGTAGGTATTTTGTTAAATGATTTTTATTTATTTTTAACCACTTAGGTAAATTTTAAATCGTGAATGAGTATACTTATCTAATAGAAAGTGCAAAAGCTAGTATTGAAGGAAACTGATTTCACACGAGACATGTAAGAGCAATTTAAATTCGATGATCCAAGTGTTTAAAATTACAAACCATGTAGGGTATCTGATAATGCAGGGTGTAAAAATATTTGCAGCTAATTTTTTTACACCCTGTATGTAGAGTCTCAATAGCGCAGGTAACTCTTTAGTTTCTAAATACTTAATTAAGGTACATTTTTATAGTCTCTATCTACCTAACTAAGAATTTTAAGACGATGTAGGAACGGTAAGATACTTGGATAAGTTAGTCATTGCACGTCGTAGTCTTCAAATCTAAAAATCGCTAAATCTGAAAACAAGTATTTATAGTATAATTAATTATATCACATAAACACTTTAATGGTTGCGTTGTCTTGGTTACAAGTTATGAAAAGGGGTGGTGCCGAGCGGAGGGTAGGATGGGCCGGTTGACGGTTTTCAGGGTGCGCCGCGCCGCCGACCTAAATACTCGAATATAAACTGCCATGTCTGCCATTTTAATTAAAAAAGCACTAGCTCGTGCCACCGCACCTGTAAAGAACTTTTTCATTTAACGTGTCTGTAGACAAAGTTCGGGCTTTTCATGAAAATAAAATAGCGCTTTATTTATAACGAAGATGATACTGTCGGATAAGCGGAAACCGGAAACTCAAACATCCTTTTACAGGGTTAATATATTATATTCACGTGTGGTTCAGTTAGAGATTTTAGATAATTTGCTACGCGACGTTCCAATTTGAGCTTTACAGTGTCGATGATGTCAACGATGACGTCATTTCCATGCTTCCAAGCCGTAAACCGGTTCCAACACTCGCCGACCTCCAATTATGCTAATACAGGCTGTTCCATTCCACTCCTCAAGCTGTATACAGTCGCAGTAAAGCCCAATTTTCCCGCAATGGCCAGATGGTCATGCACCTCGTTAGATATCGTAGTTGGAATTATTTTATTCTCTTTTTCGCCAAACAATAGGCACTTTGGACCCACCGGTTCTAAAATATGAAAACAGAAAATATACGAACAAAATGGAATGTTTGTAGGATACGTAGGAACGCGTAGTAATAGTAGCTAATACTTGTTTGTTTAGTACTCTTTTGTAGTGTACAGAAGGAAACCACACTTAACCACACCACTTCAAGTTAGGTAGGTGCTCATTTCGGTATTAATTTTCATTTGGATATCAAACAGTTATTCAGAAAAAGTTTATCTATGAATGTTGGTGACTGGAGAAAAGCATAATTATAGTACATACACACACTTCACTTAACATTTTTATACATCCTCTTAAACCTAATACATTACAAAACTCTAATAGACATGATATATAAGAACAACCATTAAAACCTCCCATTTATTTATCTTTATTTTTTATCATTCCTTCTTTAAAGCCAACCAAATTCTCATTAATCGTTTACGTTTTTTAGTCGATGAGAAGTTGACTTGGCTAGCCGATAAAAATAATTCGTGGCAATAAACGATGTAAACTAATGGCAGCCCGACTTCCGTCGGGGCCTTAATAAAAACTTTGGCGGTTCATGCCACGCCATGGCGGGAAGAGAATTCTATACACATGTGGAAAGTATTACCTATAGCTGTAGCAGTTATAACCTACCCAGTTCTGAAGTCACGTAATGAAACCGAGCTTTGAAACAACAAATTTAATGGTGATAGAGCTTGTTTACTCATCAATGTTTCATCAGCTCTCATTGTGAATAATTTAGACACCTACTTTACTAACCTAAACTATATATATATATATATTTTTTTTCTGTATATTGCACTGTATGATGCACTCGTTTAGAGTTTTAGTAAGAGAAGTCAATCTTGCTGTAATCAGCTAATAAAAGAAGTAGCGTAGTTTAACATTGCTGGTATGCCGTGTTCGCGAACGGCTCTTCAAGACATCCTGCCTGTAAAAGTTAAACGCATTCACAACAAGTTATAATATTTCTTAGAGTGGAATACGTAAGAAAGGAGAAACAAAACAATGCCGGCGGCCTAGTTGTTCGCAGCGTGACGGTGAGTGGTCTTATCGGCGCAAGACGCACCCACCTCCACTCTATACCACTCCACTCTCCCCCTGCGTCGTCGTGCGTCGCGACCGGACACGGTCAAGTCAACGACCTGCCAATATATTCCAAAAACCATCACAGGACCTGCCACAGCCCAACGAATTGTGAAACTGGAATCGCCAAAATTCTCAGATTTGGTTTTTAATGTGACCGCTGCGCTGTTGCGACACAGACGTTGGGCAATTTGTTTTATTTGTTGTCCAGTGGGCCAAGTGGATAAATATGCATTCATATCTCTTATTGTATGAAGTAAGCGTGTAAGTAGGTTTGACTTGCTGCCTACTTAGTTTAAGCGTAGAGTTGAGTAGGAACGTGGAAGATAAATGACTCATGTTTATTTATGTAGAGTCACCTGCTGCAGTGCATGCATTCCCTTGCTTTGTAGCTCCATGAAAAGTACCTATTTTCTTTATGGAAGCTATGGCTGGTGTATCTTTTGAAAAATCTTTTCCCATAATGCCTGCCTCTACCCCTCTGAAACAGAAATGTTTACTCAAGCTAACGATTCTATACGCTACTAGCGTGCCATTCATAGAGGTACTGTTTTGTATGTATCGTCATGATTTGTAGGCATGTGTTACCTAACCTAGGTATACGACAAGCCTTTTTCGAGCCGATTTCACGCTCGTAAAGTAAAACAATGAAAAGGAAACAGTGACTGATTCGACATATTAATATGAAATAAGTATCTCATTGAGACTCTATCGGACAGTTCAAGAATAGCATGAGGTTATCTGGCAGCGACTCGGTCATGTTTAACTCTTATTTAGCATGAAGTGTGAAATAAACATGTTCCTTTTTGGTAGGTCAATACCTACGAGTACTATTATCTCAGTACCTGCCTGCAATTTGACACTTACGTGTGGATGTCGTGAAAAGCAACTATTATAAGGGATAAATCAAGGGAATGGACAGTAGCGTTCTCTGTGAAAGCACTATCTTACACTGGGCTCGCCATTCCGTCTGCCAAGAGTGGTGAGTATGGCAATACCCCCAATAGGAAGAGGCTCATGTCCAGCAGAGGACTTTTGTGGCTCTTAAGGTAAGGTTAGTAAGTAGGTACAGTCAGTCAAATGTTTACACTTACATATCCACCTTTTAGGTAGGTTTAAACGTACACGCCTATACTTACTATAAAAATTTACTGCTAGTACTGCCGAACTAGGTAGGTACTTAAAAGGTCCTAAGATAAGGTACCTAATGTATGTATGTGTGTTGTGCACTAGCATGTAACACCATCTGGGTACAAGGTTAGATCACGTTAATATTTATTCATACACTAAATAATGTCGCTTTATTGCGGGTATTACAATGTATCAAATTGTATCTCGCGACCTAAACGGAGAGTTTTTATTAGTGCTTGAAATCAATTTTGTGCACGTGACTTGAAAATGAATTTGTATTTCGAATTTCGAACAGTAACGAACTGCTGATGTGAACGTAGTATTCCAACAACGTCCGGCGGCGGCGGTTCCCGCTTATAATTAAAATACTGACACGCAGGGCAAAGTGGTTGTATCGTGAACTATTTTTCGTAAATAGAAAAAAATACCGTTCAAATGCCTTTTAAAACAAACAAAAATTATATAGAGTTAACGGATGCAGGTATTTTAAACTGTCTCTCAGCCATTTATGATCTTAAAGCATGATTGCAGTTCTAAATAAAGCACTTTACATCATTCCTAATAGAATAAATAGCGTCTCTGAGTCGGTGGCACTCGCAGATTGACGATAGCCTTCACCGATTATAGCGGTGACGACATCGTTCACAGCACTCCTGTGACCCCACTCCTGTTGTCACGCTATTGTGAGGCAAATGCAGCACATGGCATGTCGTTTGCTTACGATAGCATCAGATTTGCCTTGTCTTCTGCTTGAAGAGTGGGACTCTGAATCTATGAACGACTTGATGAACCCTGGTTCTAATTAATAATAGTTAGCCATTATGACATGGCTATGTGACAACCAGCACTATCTATACACAAACAGCGGATTGAACAGTCACGACACTCACGACGAAACAATTTTCGTGCAGAAAATCGGGTGGTTCAGCCTGCAATGCTCTAACTAAACTGGGAACAATTTTTACAAAGTAATAATCGAAGAAGAGACCTCTTAATCCTGAGACCAACAACGCTCAAGTGACCAGACCGCGGATGCAGTTTTCCTTGTAAAACCCGTTTTATTTGTGCTAAGGCTCTCTTCGCCCTGTTAATTCTGAACCTAACCGTTCTACGAATTACTCGGTTTCTAAAAGAAAAATGCAGTTTGCGTGACTATACCGCGATGTGACTACCCATTCATATCCATTTGCGACGACAACTGACCTAGTGATCAATGGAAGTGTTCCAGTTTCCGTATATATCGTTTTCTTTATCGATTCGCGTTAAAACTTTAGTACCTAAGTAAGTATTGCTATAGCCCCTACTTGCAGCTGTATACCTCTTGTAAATGTGCAATGCAATGAATAAAATAAATACTTATATAAACTGCTAAATAAAGATGAGTTATTGAATCGTCTTCGGAAGAACAAAAAAGTTGATGACTGAAGAGCCAGCCTTGAGTCAATAATAAACAGCGTGGCATGGCATCACAAAAAATCGGAGCAATAAGAGAATCAATAAAAAAATATACAACAGGCTATACTCTTCGGTTTGTATAGGCTGTAATAATGTAATGGTACAACAGTTTTTGCTTGGCATTGACTATTACACAATGTTATCGAACTCATTACAAGTAGGTACCTATATAACGATATACAGATCATTGCTAGTTCATCAAAAGTTAAACAAAAACATCGATTGCCAAAGCTTGGGTTGTTCCAGTGGCTGACCACGTTGCGTGATGTCATGATCATGACTGGTGGTGATAACTTTTGTTGCTGGCACGTGTTGTGAGGCTCCTATAAATATCGTAGGTTCCTAGCCCGAATGTTTTTTTACTTGGCTTTGCTGGAAAGGACGATGAATGACAGATAGTGACGTAGGTACTGCGAATAGATGAATATCAAGTTTCTTTTGTATTCCAGTGCCATTCTGTAGTTATAGATTAAACCATAACCTCTCTACCGGTCCACTCATTTCTGAACTTAGCAATTGAATCTGCGGGTAAGCTGGGGTAAATTCAGATTTGTTTTCCGAAAGAACACCAAAGTATTTGTACTACCAATAGTAGGTTGTAGTCTCTTAGATACCAGTCTGCATGCCCCTGCCCCAGTCCCACCCTAATAACCTTTTGGCACGCGACCGACTATTATTATTGCTATCGTAAAGGAATTTTACAGGTGGCGCATTGAATTCACATTACGTTACGGTCATAACTTCCATGTCTTGCATACATATCCGTATTATTTTACATACAACCTACTATTAATGTATGTATGTTTAAGTACTTAATTATATGAAAAAAAGCTGCATGCGTCGAACGCAGACTGTGACGAGCCAGTCAGTTGTGGCACAGCACAGAATCGGGCCATCCCCTGCGCTCGTAAGCTCAAACACAAAAGCCCGTGATTGAAATAGAATACAAACAAAAGCAAACAAGTTACTAAAATTATGTATGAGACTCTTAAATTCCAATCAGATTGGTGTGCTCGCCACAGTCTGCGGCACACGCAGCTGTCGTGTGAAAGTTGGGACGATCGTGTTTAGTTTATGTTTACGCCGGGCGTAACCCAGATACAGTCGGCGATACCCTTTAATAAAACAACGTGCACGCACGAATTAACAACCAGTCTCTGTGTGATGTGATGTGAAATAATCACCAGAAATACTATTAACCTCATCTCCCAGTCCAGTCCCTCCCTGTCGTAAAATTATGCCGCTGTCGCTGTTTTGGCTCGCGCGGCTGAGCGAAAGACATGAAAATATGAAATGTAGTGAATTTTATAGAAGATAGGGGACATAATGATTATAGGTTCCAAAAAACGAAAAATGAACGTAAAAATGTGAATACGTGGGTGCCGTATATCTATGGATGGACAAATTAATATTGTAGATGTTCAGCTCTACATTTTCAATTAAAGATTAGGTATCTGTTTCATCCAAACAGTCGTAATAGATTTAAGTCTTCACTAGCAGCTAAGTCTTCACTAGCATAGCAGCTATAGTTAGTATTCATTGGTACTAGTTAGTATAGTAACTAGTTAGGTAGGTTTCATATCTGAGTAAGCGACAACAACGTTAAAAGGTTACTAGCTCAAGCTATTTCCGATTTACGACCGTTCCTTCTATTAAGTATGAGGGAAACATATTGTGTGTATGTCAGAGTTGTTTGAGGTCTTTATTTAGCACGGTATGTTTATCTTCTACGCTTCGACTGTCCAAACGTCTCAGATAAATTCACGTCACCGCTATAAACGGTTGACTTCGACACCGAGGAAATTGGGGAGTAAGCAAATATTAGCATAGGAACGTTACGCAAAGACTGACACATTTAGGTAGAGCAAAAGTTCATAAGGTCGGGAAAAAGGGGAAAAAGAATGATAAGTATTATACTATCTTGGTAGGTTCGATTATTTATGGATAGTTTACTCATTAAAAGTTTATAATATCTTCAAGTTGGTACGTTTTCTTTAAAGCCAATCAAGCTAAGAGTTAAACGTACGTTTAATACCCTGTACTCTTATCGTAATTAGGTAGGTACGACAACGACTAGAGGACACGAATGAAATTATACAAAATGAATAGGTAGAGTCCCTAAGTAGATAGTAACATGCATGTAAAGTTATGGCTTCAGTAAATACTATGAAATTAAGTAGTAGCTCAAAACTAGTTAATCCAATTGTAACCCGACACCGCGTTTTAATTTGTAAGATAAACCTATTGGCCCTGTTAGCGGTACACGAAGTTCCTAAACAAATGTTAGTTGTAGAGCTGCATGTGGAGCTCGCCCACCGATTTGAGCAATAAGTGATTACAATAGATCGTCGTCTCGTTATGTGGCACCTATTTTAGTGCCTCATCTACCTACTGCAGCCGGCTGTCGCACGTGGGCGTGTAAATAAAAGTCCCTGGCCCCGATTCACGAATACTAATGAATTGAATCATACTTATTTTCACTTTTTGTCTAAATAAGTGTTTATTTTTGTTACAGATCCATAATGTTACGGAGTTGGAAGTGATTAAGTAATTAAAGCAACGAAGATGAGGCAGCTAGTCAACAAGAATCTCATAACGCTAAAATGCGTTCTCTTCTGTTTTCTCTCAGGTAAATTTACATTGACACGAAACAGCATCTGTATCCAATCTCGAGATGTATTGGCCAAGTGTGTTGACGGGTGACTGCCGGCGGTATGCAACAAGAAGTTCCCACTGACAAACTAAGCAATATTTACTTTCACTCGCATCTTTGGAAAGTATCTCTCTTAGCTCTGCAATTCCGCGTGTTCGAATAGAACATGCATCATCATAACTGCACAATCTCAATGCATCCCACAGTACAACGTTAGTCCTTAATGATAATTAAGAACACAGCCATGGGAAACGACATTCCCACTCCGATGAGCTGTTACTTTAATTGCACTGAGTCCCCCACCTTTCAAAGTAAATCACTTGAATCGTGTTTTATTCATTTTCTGTGCTGTGGCGGTAAAAAGTTGCTTTGTCGAGTCCAATGTTGCCACTAGTCAAGCTCTTGCCGTGAGTTGCAAGAATGCAAGCTACCATGTAAGGGCTGGGCTCAACTGCGCCCGCTGAATGATTTAGGAACCGTTCACCTCAAGATTGGACATGGGCACAGACTTGCGTCGCGCCGAGCCTTAGACGGTTTTATTTGACCCATTTGCCCCGGCTTATGGACAGACAAACGCCTCCATTGAGCCGCTGTTGAGATGATTGCGCAGTGCAATTTAGTATAACTGCTATCTTGATAAAGACTTATTGTTAAACGTTATAAATTGGACGTAAAGTTAAATTACCGGTGTCTATGTGGCCAATGCCTATTTTAGCTTTAGATAAATTGTCTTGTTCGTAGAACTATGAAGGTATGCCTCCGAATAACATCGACTTCAAGCAAGGCAGTGTAACGGGATAAAATACGAACGCCTTTTTTCTATAGGCACATAATCGTTGCACCTACATTACAGGTTCATAGTGCGAGCGATAAAAATCCATTCACCGGCATAACGGTACCAGAGTCGTAGCGTGATTATTACGATAAGTACAGTTACCAAGCGCATTTATATATTTTTGTTTACAGGTATCGGCTGCATTTTCCCCTTCTTGCCACTGCACATGCTGTCAGTGGGCCTAGATAGAGGTGAAGCACGTCTCATATCAGCAGTAGCGCCTTGCATCGCTCTTCTAGGTCCAGCTCTACTTGGACCCCTTATCGATAAGTTAGTATATTTGGAGGATCTTATTTGATTACAAGCAATCGCAGCAACCTGACACTGGACTTCAAAATGGACATGACCTAGTCTGGTCGATCGTTTTAGCCTAGAATATTGAAAGGTAAATTATTGAAAATAAGTAATGAGAAATCTATCGATCCATAGATGGCTGTCGTCGTGACCGTGTCGTAATCGGTCAAGATATTTATTTGTTTCGTAAATCTGACTGGGGCTTCGAATACGTAAGATCAGCAGTGCGATCTGTTCAATGTTCGGCAAATTGTGATACCTTTAACGAGAAGCTGATTGAATATTTTTGATTTTCAGGTTATCTGTGG